>JAANYP010000706.1:0-35624 GCA_020465985.1 Centrapalus pauciflorus | reverse complement strand
TCTCTGTCTTTTGTCCATCTCCTTATCATGAATCTCCTGCAGCCTTTCAGTAGACATGGACTGAGCCATTTTCTTTGGAATACCTGCTGCAAAGGCAAAATTGATAAGAAATCTTCTATGCTCAGCCTTGGAATGCCCTGTTGGCATCTTTCTCTTCCTTGCTCCTTGCTTGACCACAAACCCCTTTAAGTAATTACCTAAAGTCTCATCATCATCCATTGGGGTTTGGGCTTGCTGCTCTAATTCTTTGTCTTGTTCTTCTGCTAATTTTCTGGCAACTTCAGCATCAAATGCAATTTGGGCTTCTTTTGAAGAAAATTTATGCTTTGGAGACTCAATGAGAATGCCCTTGCCCTTGTCTTTTGTAGCAGATATTGTAGCTTGGACTGTGCTTGATGGAGCTTGAATACCTTCCCTGATTACAACTCCAGTGGCTTTTGAAGGAGCAGCTTGAGTTTCTAGGCTAACAGCTTGAGAAGCTGTTGGGACTGCTAGCCTAGAAACTGGAACTGTTGGTGCTGCTTGGACTGTTGTTGGCTTGGACTGATTTGGGAACCTCCTGATTCTCCCCCTTTTTGGAAGCATTGGTTTGGTCAGAAGGACCAACAACCTTTGCCCCTTAGGTTTGAATCATCTGCTCTAATTTCACAATTTTATTTCCACAGAGAGTGAAGCCTCTGTGTAGATAATCCATACGCTTATTTTGAGCAGCCTCTGCCTGCCTGAGAGCAAAAATTTGAGCCCCCTGTGCAGCAATGATGGACATTTGATGGTCCAACGTAGCTACAACAGGTTTGAGCCTGGGATCCGTTAAGAGCATTTGTTGCAGACTAGCCTCAAGATCAGAGAACACCTGAGGTGTTTGTGATCTATCACTGACATTAAGACCAGAGGTAGAAACTTCTGGGCCCCTATTTTCTTGGTTCTGGGGACTTCCAGCTTGTGTTTGCACACTTGCTGTTGCCATGGGCGTGGTCTTAGCTATGTTGGCACTGTCCTGTGCCTCTTGTGCAGAGACATCAGTAGTGCCAGCCACAGAATCCATATGAACCATCTCTGAAGAGATGTTCACCTCCTGAGAGAGGATAGGAGTTTCCTCAATGGGTTCCCTTTGGATATGCTGTGCAGGAGTATCCTCCTGCACAGGGAAATATGGCTCTTGCTGATGGGAGGAGGAGGAAGGAGCTCCTGGTCCCCTTTTTCTTTTGTATAAGTATCTGAGTGGGCGTGTTGGCTGTACAAAAGGATCAGAGGGAGTTTGTGTATCATGAGGAGGGGGTTGGGGTCCTGGGGGTGTAGCAGTAATGATGGGCTGAGCCTGCTCAGGACCCTCTCCTCTGTGTTGTGGAATGATGTTCATCATTGCAGAAGGCAATGGAACATCAACACTCAAAAAATTGGCACTATGTTTTAAAAGTCTCTTTATAGAGGGTAGTAAGTGCCTGTGGGAAACATGTATCCGTTTATGTAAATGAGAAGATGTGCAGGTGTGTGCAATGATTTCTGCTAAAAATCTAGGATACATCAAAAATTTCTCACTCTTTAGGGAATGATGCCTTAACATCCCCTGAAAAATCATGTTGGAAAAATTGAATCGTTGGCCTGTTGAAAAGCACACTAAGGCAGTGGCAATGTTAGATGAAAATTCAGACCAACCAGTTCTTTTGGGGCTAATGCACTGCTGAAGTATATGTACAAGAAATTTCCATTTAGGAGAAAAATGGGCTTTTAAGAAAGTAAAAGAATCAGCAGAACCCCTATAACCGATATTGAAAAGACCTGTATGTAAAGCATCAAGGGTTAGGTCGGTTATACCTGTGGCATCTTCAAGATGCAAGTGATGTCGGATGGATTCCTCAGTGATATGGATATCAGTTCCATCAATCTTGGAAAGGAGGGTAGGCACTCCATTGATGGTTTGAACAGATGCGTGGTTCCAAAACTGTTCTATATGGGAGATGTATATAGTAGGGTTTATGGATAGTGCATGATGAATATGGGAGTGCCTGAGGAAATCCATCATTGTATGGAACGGTTGGAGTTCAGCATGTTTCAGAGTGTATGGGAGGCAGTTGTGTTCTTTTACGAACTCCATGGATGAACAAACGATGGTTTTAGGGTTTGAAAGAAGAATGTGTGATTCGTTCAGAGAGAAATCAGAAGGCCGTGGAAGAAGAATATGTAACTGGTAGTTACAACTGAACGAAACCGGGACCTTTAAAGGTTTCGAAAAGTTGGGTCCCGCGCACACATTTTGAAAATTACCCAAATACCCTGCACACTTTGACAGATCAAGTGAAAATAACTAGCAGTCCGAGAAAATGAACTAGCAGCATGAGAAAGTACTCATGCTGTTAGTGTAAAATTGTGCAACTTTTCAATGGAACAGTGTCTCCCCCTTAAATTAGCATACTGAGTAGATAATAATGAAAACCAATTAATCCATGTTTACCATACCAATATTTGATACTAGGAAAGTGAACCTTCCTATATCAAAAGGTTTTGTAAATAGATCAGCTAGCTGATCATCTGTATGTATTTTGGTAACTTGGATTAACTTCTTTTCATTACAATCTCTGATGAAGTGAAACCTGATTTCTATATGCTTGGTTTTTGGGAATTTCACTGGGTTTTGCACAATGCTAATTGCACTTGAATTGTCAATATAAATAGGAGTGGATAAGAAATTCATACCATAGTCTCTTAGCTGATTTTGAATCCACATTACCTGGGAGCAGCAGCTTGCAGCTGCTACGTATTCTGCTTCAGTGGATGATGTGGAGACAGTTGTTTGCTTTTTGCATTGCCAAGAGACCAGTCTTGCTCCTAAGTATTGACATCCACCAGTTGTGGATTTCCTGTCAATGTTGCAACCACCATAGTCACTGTCAGAATAAGCAGTTAGTTCAAAAGGAGAGTCTTTAGGATACCATAGGCCTAAATGTGGTTGGCCTTTAAGATATCTAAAGATTCTTTTAACAGCAACCAAGTGAGAATCCTTTGGAGAGCATTGAAATCTAGCACACACACAGACAGCAAACATAATATCAGGTCTTGAAGATGTTAGATACATGAGAGATCCTATAAGGGATCTGTATAGATGAATGTCCACATCTATGCCATCTTTGTCTGTATGGAGCTGTTTATGAGGATCCATTGGAGTGCTTGCAACCTTTGTGTCTTGATAGCCAAACTTTTCCAGTATGTCTTTGACATACTTTGATTGACTTAAGAATAGACCAGTAGGCTTCTGTTTAACCTGCAGCCCTAGAAAGAATGTGAGTTCCCCCATTGAACTCATTTGAAACTTTTTGTACATTAGGGCCTCAAATTCTTTGCACAAACTATCATTAGTTGAGCCAAAGATGATGTCATCAACATAGATTTGGACAAGAAGAATCTCAGCTTCGATGGATTTAGTGAAAAGTGTTTTGTCCAGAGTGCCTCTCTTGAATCCATTCTGTAGAAGATATGATGACAGTGTGTCATACCATGCTCTGGGGGCTTGGTGAAGACCATAGAGAGCTTTGTCTAGCTTGTACACCTTGTCTGGATACTTGTAGTCTTCAAAACCAGGAGGTTGACACACATACACTTCCTCTTCAATTGTCCCATACAGGAAAGCAGACTTAACATCCATTTGATACACTTTAAATCCTTTGAAACTTGCATATGCTAGAAATAGTCTGATGGCTTCAATTCTTGCTACTGGAGCAAAGACATCATCATAATCTATTCCTTCTTCTTGAGTGTACCCTTGTGCTACTAGTCTTGCTTTGTTCTTGATGACTATCCCTCTCTCATCCTTCTTGTTTCTGAACACCCATCTTGTACCTATTGCTCTCTTACCTTTAGGAAGATCCACCAGAGTCCATACATTCTGAATTTTGAACTGTAAAAGCTCTTCTTGCATGGCTTCAATCCAGGATGAATCTTTTAATGCTTCTGATGCCTTTTTGGGTTCTAGTTGAGGCATGAAACAGGCATGTTCAAAAGTAGCTAGACTGAATTCAGGAACTGATTGTTCAGCAGCAGCAGTCTCATTGTGAACCATTTTCCTTGTTTGAACAGGAGTGCTTGGATCACCCAGTATTTGATTGAGAGGGTGATACTTGTGAACTCTTAGTGTGGGCTCTCTCTCTGTTTGAGAAGAAGTTCCAAGGTTTGTGTCATCTGCATCAGAACCAGTGAATGGTTCAGTTTCTGGAACAGCTTGAGTTTCTAGGCTAACAGCATGAGAAGCTGTTGGGACTGCTAGCCTAGAAACTGGGACTGTTTCCTTTTGTGATGGAGCTGTGCTGTCAGGACTTGGGAATGGCACTTCAGTGTCTGGATTTGCATTAAGTGGAGCATTCAGGACCCCTGGAGGATCACATGACAGAAGTGGTAGAGTGGTGAAATCATCCCAACTTGTTGAATCTGCAGCAGTCTGAAACTTTGTGCCAACAGCATGAGAAATTGTATTGGCAGCATGAGATTTTGTGTTAGCAGCTTCAACCCTGTATGCATCAGCTTCTGCAGTATACTCAACAAAGCTCAGAGAATTTGTTAGTGAATCTAAATCAAACAACCAATCAGGACCAGTGCCTTTGATATTAGCAGTATTTTCATTAAATTCAACATTGGCACTTTCTTCAATTGTTTTAGACACACTGTTGTATACTCTATAGGCTTTGCTTTGAGTTGAGTATCCTACAAAGAATCCTTCTTCAGCCTTACTCTCAAACTTCCCTAAGTGAGTCTTAGTGTGAAGAATAGTACATGGGCATCCAAAAGGCTTGAAGAAAGCTATTAGGGAACTTCTGTTATGGAATAACTCATAGGGAGTTTTTCCTTGAGATTGGACAACTTGAACCCTATTTAGAACATAACAGGCTGTATTAACAGCTTCTGCCCAGAAAGTCATTGGCAGATTTGAATCAGCTCGCATTGTTCTAGCAGCCTCAATTAATGTTCTATTCTTTCTTTCAGCTACACCATTTTGCTGTGGTGTTCTTGGTGCACTATATTGTCTAGCAATGCCTTTGGACTCACAGAAACTGTTTAGAATTTGATTTTTTAAATTCAGTTCCATTGTCTGATCTTATCACCTTAACTTTGGAATTGGATTGGTTTTCTATCTTAAGGATAAAAGACTTAACTAGCTCAGCAGTTTCATCTTTGGACCTAAGAAAGTAAACCCAAGTAAATCTGGTGAAATCATCAACAATGACTAAACAGTATGCCCTTTTATTCAAACTCAAAACAGATGTTGGACCAAATAGATCCATATGTAACAACTGAAGAACAGATGAGATTGAATTTATTTCTTTGGCCTTATGAGAAGTTTTGTGTTGCTTACCTTTAAGACATGCTACACAATGATCATCACAAATGAACTCCTTTTGTGGTAATCCTCTTACCAGATTCTTTTTAACTAAAGCATTCATGGACTTGAAGTTCATGTGACACATCCTTCTATGCCAAAGAGCAGACTCATTTGATGATGCTTTGGATATTAAACAGCTTAAAGTATTTGACTTAGGTAAAAGATCTGTGTCCAGGCAGTAAACATTGTCCTTTCTTGGTGTTCTAAGTAAAACAAGATTTTCAGGAACTTTGAAATCCTTTGAAAGAACAATGCACTCAGAATCTGTGAACAGAACAGTTTTGTTTGTCACAGATTTGAGAGACACTCAATAAATTGTACTTAAGCTATTCAACATACTAAACATCATGGAATGTCATGTTGCCTGCATTAACAGTACCTTTACCTGTAACCTTACCTCCCTTTGAGTTGCCTCCAAATGCAACAAAACCTCCATCAAAACCTTTGAAATTTGACAAGCATTCAGAATTGCCTGTCATGTGCCTAGAGCATCCACGTCCAGATGCCATCTTGATCTATGAGGAGACCTGTGGTTGCCCTGCACAAATAACAGCTTAGTTAGTAGTGGAGTAAACCCAAACCAAATTGGTTTTGGGTTGGCCTTGCACATTGACATAACTAAAAACTGTTTTTGACTTCTTATATTTAGTGAGATCAACTGATGGAGTCTTTGGAGAGTATTTAGTGATAATATGAGGTATCCAACTATTTTGATCATCTTTTCTTCTGACAGTCTCAGATAATTCACTAGCAGCTACAGATTGATGCCCAGCAGCTTGAGCTGTGTTTGTAGTGCTAACAGTTTCAGTTTTTGCACTAACAGCATCAGATTTTGACTTAGCAGTCTGATCTTTTGCATTAGCAGTTTGAGCAACAGACTTGTCCTTGACACACCATATTTGTTTAAAACTTGATTTAGGCTTTGCCAAAACTTGTTTTTTGATGTGTGGACTGTTTTTTATTAACTTTTGAGAATCTGTGATCAACTGTTTTCTTTGGAGCTGCTGTGGAAGGTTTCACTTTTGAGTGCTTTGTCTGTTTAGGATTTGATTTTATGTGATGCACAGTCTGTTTTGCAACAGCTGGTTTGTAAAAACAATCCTTAGCTAAGTGATTCTTCCTTCCACAGTGAAAACATCTTTTGACAGTTTGAATCGGAATACCAGACTTTTCTGTCATTTTCTGGTTCTTGTTTCTCTGGTTTCCTCTTACCTGCTGTTGTTTAGGAAACTTTTGAACACCATGTTTTTGACATGTGCAGATAGAAACAGTTTTACCTCTTTTGGTTCCTTTTGATGAAGATGCAGTGTTACAGTTAGAATGTACAGAAACTTGTGGAGTAGCATTGCATACACTCATCTTCTCTTTTCCTTTCTTACTGGGAACTTGGACCTCTCTGGGTGCACTCTTTGTGTCACAGTCTCTATTTTGACTCTTATCTTCCTTTAATTCAGGATTGTTATCAAGGATAGGATCTACAATAGTCATAGACTCATCTAGTGGTTCATTGACAAGTCTATCAGCAACCTCACTCATTGGATGAATGTACTTGTTATTGTATGGAGGTGGAGTAGCTCTATATCCTATTCCTTCTTTGGGATTGACCTGAGATTTCACTCTATCTTTGAATTGAACTTCCATTAGATGTTCTAGCTTTTGATTTGCTAACTTCAAGTTTCCTAGATCTATGTTAACAGATTCTAGCTTCTTATTAGCCTCAAACACCTTTTGTTCAGTCTATTCTACCTTTTTATTTAGAGATTCTATTTTCTTATTTAGCTCCTTTTTCTCCCACTCATGATAGGTTCTATCATACCCATTTGAATCTCATTGTCCTTATAATCATTTATCTGTTTTTCCAGATCTTCTATGGCCTGCATGTATTCATATCTCCTTTCTTCCATCTTAGCTAGAGTTTTGCACATGCTCTCATTATGATCTCTGTACTTTTTAACCATATTTTTGCATGATTGAGAGCAGAGTTTAGAATTTACCTCAGATGGTAGTTCAGTGGAGGAGACGTTTGATGTTTCTGCCATAAGTGCTTGATTTTGGAATTCTTCCTCTGTCTGATCACTCCAGTCAAACACATTGTCTTCTTGAGAGACAAGTGCTGTTGATGAGGAAGCTTGGATGGGCTGTGAAGTCCTTGATGGCTGTTGACCTTGAGATCTACATTCTCTGGCAAAGTGACCAAGCTTATGGCATTTATAGCATTCCACTTTGATTTATCAAAAGATGGTTTGCCTTCTGTCTTGGCTTGAAAGTTGGCCCTACCAGTTCTTTTCAGAAATCTTTTGGCTCTCATGGTCAGCATTGCATGTTGCCACTTTAAATCCATCTCTTCAAGATCATCTGGATGAATTTGTTCCAAGTCTTCAACATTTAGAGCAAATAATCCATCATTGGCAACAAAAGCTTCATAATGAGTTTCAGCAGAATTGCCATCACCACCTGAAAAAGAATCACAGTTATTAGATTTTTCAGAAGACAGAAGAGCAGTATTGTGATTATAAGAAAAAGGATTTCTTTTTAGCATCAATCTCAGTCTCAAACACTCTTAAACTGTTATACAGATCATCCAATTCTATCTCATCAAGTGTGTCTTTTGTTCTCCACTGTGCAGCATAGACTGTCCATTCTTCTCCAAGAGATCTGAGAAACTTTCTGTTGACTTCATCTTGATCCAGATTGACCTTTGCACTTTCCAGTTCACTTATCAGTTTGTTGAACCTGTCAAAGATTTGAGTAAGGTTTTCATTCTTGCCACCAGAAAAGTTTTCATACTGCTGTTTCAAGAGGTCCTTTTGATTTCTCTTGGTACTGGCATTACCAGCAAACCTCTTCTCTGAGGCATTCCAAAGAGAGTGAGCAGTATAAAACTTTTTGAACTGATGTTGATAAGCATTAGGAATGGCTATTTGTAATAGTGTAAGTGCTTTCACTTCATTCATTCTAGCCTTCCTTTCAAGTTCAGTTTTTGGAGGAGTTTTGACTGGTTTTCCCTCATCATCAAGTTCTGGATCAACTACAGGAGGAAATTCAACAGCTTCCCATATGGCATAATCAATGAAATGAATATGCTGTTGAATCCTGAGTTTCCACATCTCAAACTCAGTGGGCTTGAGCATAGGCACTTTGAGTCCTTGCCTAGATCCACTGCTGCTGTTTTCAAATTCCATTGCAAAAAGATTAAAAATTTAAAAGAAAGTTTTTGACTTTGAAAAACAAAGAGTAACCTGGTTTGAAAAACCTGATTTGAACAACCTGGTTTGACAAACCTGGCTCTGATACCACTTGTCAGGATCTAAAATATGAATTACCAAGACTAACTGATTTGAATTTATCAGAGTATAAATCAATAATCTTGCTTTGAATCAAAGTTTAATCAAGAAGTTTGCGGAATAACACTTAATTATTTTGATAAAAACTTTCAGAATCAGTAATAAATAAACACACAGGAATTAATCAAGACTGTTTGTATTGCTGAATTCATCAATTACAATCACCTCTAATCTGTTTGATTAGACGAAGAACACAAACTGTTCTTAGGGTTTTACAACCTTAGAGGCTTATGAAAACTTAATCAATAAAGCAATTACAGACTCAAAATATGCAGAAACTCCTTATACAATAGGACGACCTATTCTCTGTATTTATATTGCTTCTTGATATGTTTCCTTGACGAACTATGACTTCTTTGATAGTAGATATGCTGGAATCTTCATGTAGATATCGTTTCCTGAAAATCAGCACTTTCTGTTTCTGAAACTGTTGAGCAGCTTGAATCTCTTGACAGCATGAACTGAGCAGCTTGAGTAGTTTTGCTCTGGCAGCTTGAACTTTTACACTGGCAGCTCGAGTTTCTTCAACTAGCAGCATGAACTTTGGATTTACAAGTAAAATCTACTAACAGTCTAAGAAGTCTAAACTAACAGCTTGAATGTACTTAAACTATTTCCCAACATTTGCACATGCTCTCATTATGGTCTCTGTACTTTTTAACCATATTTTTGCATGATTGAGAGCAGAGTTTAGAATTTACCTCAGATGGTAGTTCAGTGGAGGAGACATTTGATGTTTCTGCCATTAGAGCTTGATTTTGAAACTCTTCCTCTGTCTGATCACTCCAGTCAAACACATTGTCTTCTTGAGAGACAAGTGCTGTTGATGATGATGTCTGATTGGGCTGTGGAGTCCTTGATGACTGTTGACTTTGAGATCTACATTCTCTGGCAAAGTGACCAAGCTTATAACATTTATAGCACTCAACTTTTGACTTATCAAAAGCTGGTTTTCCTTCTGTTCTGGCTTGAAAGTTGGTCCTTCCAGTTCTTTTAAGAAACCTTTTGGCCCTCATGGTCAGCATTGCATGTTGCCACTTTAAATCCATCTCTTCAAGATCATCTGGATGAATCTGTTCTAAATCTTGAGCATTTAGAGCAAACAATCCATCACTGGCAACAAAAGCCTCATAATGAGCTTCAGCAGAGTTGCTATCACCACCTGAAAAGGAATCACTGCTATTAGATTTTTCAGAAGACAGAAGAGCAGTGTTGTGATTATAAGAAAAAGATTTCTTTTTCGTATCAATTTCAGTCTCAAACACTCTCAGACTGTTGTACAGATCATCCAGTTCTATCTCATCAAGAGTGTCTTTTGTTCTCCATTGGGCAGCATAAACTGTCCATTCTTCTCCAAGAGATCTTAGAAACATTCTGTTGACTTCATCTTGATCCAGGCTGACTTTTGCACTTTCTAATTCACTTATCAGTTTGTTGAACCTGTCAAAGATTTGAGTAAGGTTTTCATTCTTGCCACCAGAAAAATTCTCATACTGCTGTTTCAAAAGATCTTTTTGATTTCTCTTGGTACTGGCATTACCAGCAAATCTTTTCTCTAAAGCATTCCAAAGAAAATGAGCAGTATAAAACTTTTTGAACTAATGTTGATAAGAATTAGGAATGGCTATTTGTAAGAGTGTAAGGGCTTTCACTTCATTCATTCTAGCCTTTCTTTCAAGTTCAGTTTCTGGAGGAGTTTTGACTGGTTTTCCCTCATCATCAAGTTCTGGATCAACAACAGGAGGAAATTCAACAGTTTCCCATATGGCATAATCAATGAATTGAATATGCTGTTTAATCCTGAGTTTCCACATCTCAAACTCAGTGGGCTTGAGCATAGGCACTTTGAGTCCTTGCCCAGATCCACTGCTGCTATTTTCAAATTCCATTGCAAAAGATTAAAAATTTAGAAGAAAACTTTCGATTTTGAAAAACAAAGAACGACCTGTGGCTCTGATACCACTTGTCAGGATCTAAAAGTACTTAACCAAGACTAACTGATTTGAATTTATCAGAGTATAAATCAATAATCTTGCTTTGAATCAAAGTTTAATTAAGAAGTTTGCAGAATAACACTTAATTATTTTAACAAAAGCTTTCAGAATAAATAGCAAATAAACACAATAAATAATCAAGACTGCTTGTATTACTGATCTTAATGATTACAATCACCTCTAATCTGTTTGATTAGACGAAGAACACAGACTGTTCTTAGGGTTTTACAACCTTAGAGGCTTATGAAAACTAAAACAAGAAGCAATTACAGACTTGAATATGCAGAAAACTCTTATATAATAGAAAGACCTATTCTATGTATTTATATTGCTTCTTGATGTGTTTCCTTGAAGGACTACGACTTCTTTGATAGTAGATATGCTGGAATCTTTGTGTAGATATCTTTTCCTGAAAATCAGCACTTTCTGTTTATGAAACTGTTGAGCAGCTTGAATCCTTTGACAGCTTGAACAGAGCAGCTCGAGTTGATTTACTCTGGCAGCTTGAACTTTTACACTGGCAGCTCGAGTTTCTTCAACTAGCAGCATGAACTTTGGATTTACATATAAACTCTACTAACAGTTTGAGAAGTCTAACTAACAGCTTGATCCTACTTAAACTATTTCCCAACAGTTACTGCAAATCGTCCTCCCACTGGGAAAGTGGCATTATATAAAAAATCATTTTCTATGGCTAATCTATGTTTCCCTCTTTCTTCTTTCTATCTTGACGTACTTCGCTTCTATCGCCTGCACTTGACCCAAATGTCCCCCTTGGGCACTTTTCGAATAATCTTGTTTGAGGCAATGTGCTTGGCCCTGGATGGTATCCCTACTGTAGGTCTGCTTCGATATTTTTTCAAGCTAGGTTTAAGTGGGGATTGGGCTATTTTGGAGAAACGAAAAGAAGCTCCTAAAATCATTACCAGAGTTCCATCTAGGGTTAAACACTGGCGTGACCAGTGGATCTGGGTTGACAATACTGTGATTCCCCCCACCCCTCATTAGATTCTCTTCTTACTTGGCGAAAGAGTATAGGTAAAGCTTGCAACATTATGCCTCTATAGGAGGATTATAACGTGGAGGCTCGAGATATTCTAGCAGGATCCCTGATATCGCCAAATTTACATATACTTTATGGCGATTTCCTTCATTTAGCTATTTTTATTGTTCCCTATTGTCATTATTGGTTAGTTATAACTTTTGTTTTGATTTCATCCTTAATTGTTGAAAAGAAGAAGTTCAGAATGGACCAGCAGATTTCGACTCGCCAAGTCACAAGACCCGACTCGCCGACTCGCCATTAAATTTCTTGAAATTCAGGTTCCAGCAAGTTTCGACTCGTCGAGTCATATTACCCGACTCGACGAGTCGCCTGTTGATTGTACGTGCGGGTAGTTAAGGTCGGTCCAATGGGCGCTTGACACGCAAGCGACTCGACGAGTCGATCTGGGTGACTCGCCGAGTCGCCGTCAGATATAAAAGCTTTTTGTTCATTTCAGCAAAGGGGAGACGAATTTACACACACTTTCACACACACTTCTACTCGTTTCTAAAGAAGAAAAAGGCAATTTTTGGCTGGTTTCAAAGGCTATATCAAAGGGAACAACATTCTTACATCAAGGATCATCATTTGGGGAGTTTACTCATTTCTAAATGTTTTGATTATGTGTAAACTTTTGATTTTCATTGTGTTCTTGATGGATTTACTCCAAAATATGGAGTAGTGTTTTGTTGTAATCATTTGTGGTTAAAAACCCTAAACATTGGATGATATTACTTTTGTGGTTAGAATGAATATACCGTTGATCTTTTCATGAAATTGATTTTTATATAATGTTTGGGATGAATGATGAATGTACGATCTTGGATGATTTATTTATGTGATGTGAGTCAATATTTAGTCATTCATTATTAACAAAGTTGATTATCATTGCTTTGTTGGTAGTTTTGAGAATGTGAGATCCAAAAAGGGATTTCATTCATTATTTTGATCAAACATTATATTAAGGTTTGTGATTTGGATGTGAGATTAATCATAAACCACTTTGAGATCTCTAAATTTGATTATTTTCATGATTAGATTATATTTGCAAGTAATTTGGAAATATTTGAAGGTTTAACTTTGATATGATTGAGTGATCTACATATTTTAGTTAACTTATCATTTGAGATTATAACATTATATTTGAGTGATCTTGGTAATGTTATGAACATTGCTTGCTAAATGAGTTTTTGATAAATGTGTGGTTGAGTGATCTTCATACATTTCGAATCAATTCTAGGATTATTATGTATTTATTTTATTGAGTGATCTTTATATGAATAGTATTTAATCCTTTCAATATTCATTATAGTCTTGCTTTTACTGCCATTATCCGATGTTTAGGGGAAAAGATTCCAAATGATTACACTTCTTGATATAGTCTTATTCAGTGATAATATTCTTTGTGTTTTATTTAAGTTGTGGGAGTTTCGGCTCTAATTTCATTTAATCATTTTCAAATCGCTACTAAAACTCAATTCGATTGTAACTAATCTTTAGTTGTCATCTATTTTCCTTATTTCATCTCTGTCCATGTGTTCGATATCCGGACTTATCTAAACTATACTAGTAAACGATATGTGATACATGCCTATTTGTCCGCTAGTTTAGCTTATTTATTTCTTATTTTTATTAAAACAAAATGTGTGCTAGCGACACATCAATCCCCTATGAGAGCTAAAAGTCTTCCTAATGAAGTTTTATTTCTTTTGGGTATGAGCAGCACCTAGAACCGTTCAGGATACATTCCAGTGTTACAGAGAAATGAAGAGGGTATGTATCACGAGTGTTTTTATAATGATTTGTACTTCGCATAACATTATTTTTATTCTTCTTTGCAGTGATGGACATTTTAGATTGGTTTACCAGCGAAGAGATAGGAGGTGTCGAATTTACACTTGTCCCAACACCTGAAGCGGTTGCTGCCGGTGCTCATTTACCTCCTGGATTACAGGCACCTATTGCCGATGAGGAACCTCTTATAGACGTAATCCATCCAGCCTCCAATACGGACATAACACTAGCTGAACCCTTTGCTGCACCTGAGTCAATAGAAGACACTGTTGCCCCAGCCTTGGATCATATGGATCCTGATCCAGAGGTGTTAGAGGTTTCTCCAACAGATCCTCATGCTGCAACAACCATATCTAGATCTTTCCCCCAGGGTTCCCCCTTTCGCTCCTCCAAAAGGAAAAGATTGGCCTCCAGAACGTACTTGATTAGGGATGATGGTCCGAATATCTCTTTTCCGCTTTAGAGCTTTTTACTACCTTTATATATATTTTTCTCATAATTCCACTTCATATATTTTACAGATCCTTCAGACACAGCTGTAGTAGATCTTGACGGAGATGATCAACAGGTAAAAAATACTGTGAGTAAGCCTGTTGGGGTTCCTTTTATCACTGGGTCAACTAGTGGCTTTGAGAAAACATCGTAGTGAAGTTAAGGAGAGAATTGAAGGATCTGATAATAAGGCTGAGAAGGTGTATTACTTGAAAATCCTTCCAAAGAAGTATGCCAGAGCCAATACTAAAGTCTTATCTGATAAGACTTTACGATCCTGCGCTGACATTCTTTATGCTAAAATCGAGTTAGAGAACCAACTGGAGCAGGCTTGTACTTTTGCTGCTGCGGATAGGAAAGAGTATACTCGGTTACAAGGTATTGAAAAAGACATTGTCCAGCAGAGAGAGGCTCTGAAGATTGAAAATAAAAGGAGGATCGAGGCTGAGGGTAAGGTTATAGAATTAGAGAGAGCTATAACAGATGAGATGGAGAGTAAGTCAAAAGAGATCATGGATCTGGACCAACAGATGTCTATGGTTAAAATAAGAAAACAAAAAACTAAAAGAGAGTTTGGGCAAGGCTTTAGAGGAGAGGAATGTATGGCGTATAGAAGTGGATACTGTGAGGAGTCAGGCTCAGGAAATGATTTTTTCGATCAAACAATTGAGAAACGAGAAAGTAAGGTTGATTTTAGATGTTCTGCCGCATGTTTTTTATACCCAAGTCCGCAGTTCTCAATTTACTGGCCCTATCGCCAACATTCAGAAGCAGACTATCAAGCTTGGGAAGCATCTCCAACTGACCCAGATGGCATCACACTTGGACCCTCCCTTAGATGTGACCAAAGAGACCAAATTATGTCCTTCTAGTACACAAGATTATAAAAATGCAGTTCTGGCCGCTGAGGACCTTTCATATGCATACCTGGAAGATGTGAGAAGTCATCTTCAAAGGAGTGCTGATGAAATCCTGCAAGTTGAAGTAAATCTTGGGATCGTTCCCAAGAAGACCTTTACTGATCAACGCTTAGAAGCCGCTCTTGAAGGATCTTTTGATAAATAAAATCAATCTTTACATGTCTTTTGGTAATCAATCAAATTTGTAAACAACTTAAGTACTGCAGTATCGGTTACCTTTTGTAATAACTGTTTTGGCATGTACCTTTCATGTCTTTTGACTTGTTGTTTTGATGCTACTTGTCGTCTTTTGGTTCTTCATCTTTAGTATAAAGGTCTTCTGATTAGAAGAACATAACGCCCCAAAGAAAAAAGGGGGTAAAATAATGGCTCTTTGTCTTTTTAGTATAAACATGCCTAACTCATGTGAGTATCGCTTATGATTTTCTATCAGAAGGTAATGTGGCATGCGACAAATGTCTGTCCACTTTTATTCATTAATACGCCCTGGATGTATACATGGGAAGTAGATGTGTTGAAACAATATAGATACAGTAATTGAAGAACATTACTAAAGTGCATTAAAACTTCAACGAATAATACGTAAACCAACTGATGGGCATCCTGGAATTCCAAGAATGTTTTGGTTTTTAAAAGTTGATTCCAAAATCAAAAGGAAACATACTTATTAATTCAGAGAATTTGCTTCAAACATAAAAACGCTTTAAGTTGATCACATGTCCCGATCTTGGAACAAGTTCTTCGTGCATGGTTTCCAGTATGGATGCTCCATTCCCGTGTGCTTCTATCACTCTGTAAGGACCTTCCCAGTGGGGACCCAACTTGGTCGTATCAGCAGCTCTGCTTGCCTCGTTCTTTCTGAGCACCAGATCTCCAGGAATGAACTGGGTGTTTTTCACGCGTTTATCATAGTATTTCTTCATCTGTGCCTTCACCCTGGCTTGTCGTATGAGTGCTGCCTCTCTGCGTTCTTCTATCAAATCCAAGTCTTCTTTACGGAGGTCATCATTCTGGGTCTCTTCATAATGAGAAACTCGATGACTTGGAACGCTCACTTCTGCAGGTAGTACCACCTCTGCTCCGTACGTCATGCTATAGGGAGTGTCTCCAATGCTGGATTTTGGGGTTATCCGGATTCCCCAGAGGACGTTTGGGAGTTCATCCACCCATCCGTGTTTGCATTGACCTAGACATTTTTTCAACCCTTTAACTATTTCTCTGTTAGTTACTTCCACCTCACCATTGGCCTACAGATGTGCTACTGAAGTAAAGTGTTGCCTGATTCTGAGTTCTTCACACCAGGATTTAAAAGGGTCATCAGCAAATTGTTTTCCATTGTCGCTGATGATGGAATGAGGAATACCAAATCTGCATACTATCTGATTTAGGACATGGAACTATTAGTTAGGAAAAATAAAATTAAGAAAGAGAGAGATTGATACTGGACCTGCATACTATCTGGTCCTACACAAAGTTACGGATATTTTTCCGAGATAGTTTCCAGAGCCTTAGCCTCTACCCATTTGGTAAAGTAATCGATTGCTACCACCAGAAACTTTAGACGTCCAAGAGCCTCCGAGAAGGGGCCTACTATGTTTATTCCCCATTTGGCAAAGGGTCAGGATGCTGATATAGGAATAAGTTCATTCTGCTGGAGTCGTGGGACAGGAGCATGAATCTGACATGGCTCACACTTCTGAATTTCTTGCGTCGCGCCCCGTAACATGGTCGGCCAGTAGTATCCCAAATGCAAAGCATTTCCAACTACGGATCTCGCTCCTGCGTGCACCCCACAGGACCCTATATGGACTTCCTGAATCACATTGAGAGCTTCTTTGGGACCCAAACATCTTAGCCATGGGGATAAGTTTCCCCTTCGATAGAGTATTCCCTCTTTCACAGCAAATCTAGGAGCACCCTGTCTTTTTTTTTTTAGCCTCTTCGCGATCCAGCGCTAATATCCCCTCCGTTAAGTAGCGCACGATCGGACTCATCTAGGTATCCCCGCATTCTTCTTTATCCTGAATTTCACATGTCTAAGTGGCTCTCTTCTGCAATACTTCGACCAGTACTTCTTTAGTCAAATGATCAAAAGTCAACGATGCAAGTTTACTTAGAATGTCTGCTTTTTTGTTTTGCCCCCTCGGGATCTGCGTAATTTGGATTTCTTTAAACTTTCCCTTTAGCTTCTGGACCAGCGCCAGATACTCCTTCATCGCTTGATCTCGGGCTTCAAAAGATCCATTGACCTGGTTGGCCACCAGTTATGAATCAACAAAAACATTCAAATACTGGATATTCATTTCACACGCTATTTTTAACCCTGCTATGAGGGCTTCATATTCGAATTCGTTATTAGAAGTGCGGAAATCAAATCGCAGAGCATATGTATATTCCTGCCCCTCCGGACTAGTGAAAATTTGTCAGGATCTATAACTTATGAAAATTATGAATAACCAAGATTAACTGATTTGAATTTATCAGAGTATAAATCAATAATCTTGCTTTGAATCAAAGTTTAATTAAGAAGTTTGCGGAATAACACTTAATTATTTTGACAAAAACTTTCAGAATCAATAATAGCATAAAACATAAGAAGTAATCAAGACTGTTTGTATTGCTGAATTCACTGATTACAATCACCTCTAATCTGTTTTGATTAGACGAAGAACACAAACTGTTCTTAGGGTTTTACAACCTTAGAGGCTTAAGAAAACTTGAACAATAAAGCAATTACAGACTCAAAATATGCAGAAAACTCTTATTCTATGCGTATATCTTCTATACAATCTTCTGTCTATTTATATTGCTTTATGGACGTGTTTCCTTGAAGGACTATGACTTCTCTGATAGTAGATATGCTGGAATCTTCTTGTAGATATCTTCCCTGAAAATCAGCACATTCTGTTTATGAAACTGTTGAGCAGCTTGAATGACTTGGCAGCATGAACTGAGCAGCTTGAGTTATTTTGCTCTGGCAGCTTGAACTTTTATACTGGCAGCTCGAGTTTCTTCAACTAGCAGCATGAACTTTGTACTTACACAGAAATTCTACTAACAGTATGAGAAGTCTAACTAACAGCTTGAGTATACTTAAACTATTTCCCAACAATCTCCCCCTAACTTAAATTCTTTATACAAGACTTTAAGTTCTATACAAATAAGGAAATGAAAAAGTAAACTGTTATTTACAAACCAAGGCTTTCAAAAACTTACAATTGTGCAAGCTTCTGATCTATAGCCTTCAAAAATTCTCTCTTCATCTCTTCTTTATCACAAGATATCCTAACTGATTTTATTTGAAGCAGCATATCTTTTGAAAAATTATAAAACTCGAGATTGAAGAAAATACCAAATCCATCTTTGAATTGAATTCTGTAGGTTCTGGATTTGACAAAAATATGTACTTCCTTGATCTGCTTCCCTTTCTTCTCAGCATCTTCCACTTCTTTTCTTGCAAATTCAGCATCAGCAACTGAACTTAGATCTCTGATGAGTTGTTTTACTTGTGGAAGATCAGATCTGACTTGAGAAACAGACCCTATGTGGTACATCTTTATTAGTTCATCCCTGGTCAGCTTATGGACCATCTGCCAGAATGTATCATACTCCTCTTCTGGTCCAGATTCTCTCCTTATCACAAACTTGACCCTTATATTTCTTTCATCCAGAGACCTGGCAAACCAGTAGTTGATTTCTGGCTTTGTGAAGTCATGTTGATCAATCAACTTTTCTATTTCCATAGCTTTTTGCAAATGGTGCTGAAAGATCACCCTCTTAACAGATGATGGAACAGAAACAGTAGGTTGATCAGTGGGAGCAGGTGCACTGGCAGCTTCAGTTTGGACTGGTTTTGTTGATGGTTGGACTGATTGGGACGGTTGAACTTTTGGTACTGGCTGAACTGCTGAAGAGACTCTTGTTTTCTTTCTTTTCTCCATTTCTTTATCATGTATTTCCTGCAGCCTTTCAGTACTCATGGACTGAGCAATTTTCTTTGGTATGTCTGCTGCAACGGCAAAATTGATCAAGAATCTTCTATTTTCAGCCTTGGTATGCCCAGTTGGCATCTTCCTCTTCCTTTCACCTTGCTTGACCACAAACCCTCTTAGGTAATCTCCTAAGGTTTCATCATCTTGCATTGGGGCATGGGTTTGCTGGTCTAAGGCCTGATCTTGTTCTTCTGCTAATTTTCTGGCAATCTCAGCATCAAAGGCAATCTGGGCTTTTCTGGAAGAAAACTTGTGCTTTGGAGACTCAATGAGAATACCCTTGCCCTTATCTTTTGTAGCAGAAGATGTAGCTTGGACTGAACTGGATGGAGCTTGAATACCTTCTCTTATAACAACTCCAGTTGCTCTTGTAGAAGCAGCTTGAGTTTCTAGGCTAACAGCTTGAGAAGCTGTTGGGACTGCTAGCCTAGAAGATGGAGCTGTTGATGCTGCTTGGACTGTTGGTGTTGGAGCTGCTTGGACTGGTTCAGGAACTTCCTGATTCTCCCCCTTTTTGGAAGCATTGGTTTGGTCAGAAGGACCTACAACCTTTGCCACATGGGTTTGAATCAACTGCTCTAGTTTGATGAGCTTATTTCCACAAAGAGTAAACCCTTTGTGTAGATTAGCCAGTTTCTGATTGTGAGCAGCTTCTGCCTGTTTGAGTGCATGAATTTGTGCCCCCAGTGCAGCAATGATGGACATTTGGTGTTCCAACATTGTTACAACAGGTTTCAGCTTTGGATCCGTTAAGAGCATCAGTTGCAGACTAGTCTCAAGATCAGATAACACCAGGGGTGTTTGTGGTCTATCACTGACATTAACACCAGAAGTAGGAACCTCTGGGCCCCTCTTTTCTTGGTACTGGGGACTTCCAGCTCGTGTTTGCACACTTGCTGTTGCCATGGGTGTGGTCTTAGAGATGTTGGCCCTGTCCTGTGCCTCTTGTGCAGAGACATCAGTAGTGCCAGCCACAGAACCCATATGAACAGTCTCAGAAGAGATGTTCACCTCCTGATTGAGGTTGGGAGTGTCCTCAATTGGTTCCCTTTGGATATTCTGTGCAGAAGGATCCTCCTGCACAGGGATATATGGCTCTTGTCTAAGGGAGGAGGAGGAAGGAGCTCCTCGTCCCCTTTTCCTTTTATATAAGTATTGTAGTGGGCGTGTGGGCTGTACAAAAGGATCAGTGGGAATATCTGTATCATGAGGAGTGGGTTGGGGTCCTGGGGTTGAAGCAGTAATGTTAGGCTGTGTCTGCTCAGGCCCCTCTCCTCTGTTTCTTGTGATGATGTTCATCATTGCAGAGGGCAATGGAGCATCAATGCTAACAAAATTGGCACTTGGCTTTATCAGCCTTTTGATTGAAGATAGTGAGTGCCTATGGGAAACATATATCCTCTTATGTAAATTTGAAGCAGTGCAGGTGTGTGCAATTATTTTTGCCAAAAATCGAGGATACATCAAAAATTTCCCATGCTTCAAGGAATGATGCCTTAACATTCCTTGAAAGATCATATTTGAAAAATTAAACTGTTGGCCAGTAGAAAAGCACACTAAGGCAGTGGCAATATTTGAAGAAAATTCGGACCAACCAGTTCTTTTGGGGCTTAAACATTGCTGAATAATATGCACAAGGTATTTCCATTTAGGAGAAAAATGTGCTTTCAAGAAAGTAAAAGAATCAGCAGGACCCCTATATCCAATATTTTGAAGACCAAAGTGTAAAGCAGTAAGAGATAGGTCTTTTATACCTGTGGCATCTTGAAGATGCAGATGATGTCTGATGGACTCCTCGGTGATATTGATGGTAGTACCATCGATTTTGGAAGTCAGGGTAGGCACTCCATTGATGGTTTGAACATAGGCATGATTCCAGAATTGCTCAATATGAGATATGTATATAGTGGGGTCAATATTGAGTGCATAGTGTATATGGGAGTGCCTGAGGAAGTCCATCATCTCATGGAACGGTTCAAGGTCAGTGTGTTTCAGGGTGTATGGGAGGCAGTTGTGTTCTTTTACGAACTCCATTGATCAAGAAACGACGGTTTAGGGTTTAGGGTTTGAAGAGAATGTGTGTATCGTTCAGAGAGAAAGCAGAAGGCCGTGGAAGAAGAATATGTAACTGGTAGTTACAACTGAACGAAACTGGGACCTTTAAAGGTTTCGAAAAGGTTAGGTCCCGCGCACACATTTGGGAAATTACCTAAATACCCTGCACACTTTGACAGATCAAGTGAAAATAACTAGCAGTCCGAGAAAATGAACTAGCAGCATGAGAAAAGACTCATGCTGTTAGTGTAAATTTGTGCAGATTTTCAATGGAACAGTGTCTCCCCCTTAAATTAGCATATTGAGTTGATAATAATAAAAATCAATTAATCCATGTTTACCATACCAATGTTTGATATTAGGAAAGTGAACCTTCCTACATCAAAAGGTTTTGTAAATAGATCAGCTAGCTGATCATCAGTATGTATTTTGGTAACTTGGATTAACTTCTTTTCATTACAATCTCTGATGAAGTGAAATCTGATTTCTATATGCTTGGTTTTTGGGAATTTCACTGGGTTTTGCACAATGCTAATGGCACTTGAATTGTCAATATAAATAGGAGTGGATAAGAAATTCATACCATAGTCTCTTAGCTGATTTTGAATCCACATTACCTGGGAGCAGCAGCTTGCAGCTGCTACGTATTCTGCTTCAGTGGATGATGTGGAGACAGTTGTTTGCTTTTTGCATTGCCAAGAGACCAGTCTTGCTCCTAAGTATTTACATCCACCAGTTGTGGATTTTCTTTCAATGTTGCAACCACCATAGTCACTGTCAGAATATGCAGTTAGTTCAAAAGGAGAGTCTTTGGGATACCAGAGGCCTAAATGTGGTTGGCCTTTAAGGTATCTGAAAATTCTCTTAACAGCAACCAAGTGAGAATCCTTTGGTGAACATTGAAACCTGGCACACACACAGACAGCAAACATTATATCAGGTCTAGAAGACGTTAGATACATGAGAGATCCTATAAGGGATCTGTATAGATGAATGTCCACATCTATGCCGTCTTTGTCTGTATGAAGCTGTTTATGAGGATCCATTGGAGTGCTTGCAACCTTTGTGTCTTGATAGCCAAACTTTTCCAGTATGTCTTTGACTTACTTTGATTGACTTATGAATAGACCAGTAGGCTTCTGTTTGACCTGCAGCCCTAGAAAGAATGTGAGTTCCCCCACTGAACTCATTTGAAACTTTTTGTGCATTAGGGCCTCAAAATCTTTGCACAACTTATCATTAGTTGAGCCAAAAATGATGTCATCAACATAGATCTGGACAAGAAGAATCTCAGCTTTGATGGATTTAGTGAAAAGTGTTTTGTCCAGAGTGCCTCTCTTGACTCCATTCTGTAGAAGATATGATGACAGTGTGTCATACCATGCTCTGGGGGCTTGGTGAAGACCATAGAGAGCTTTGTCTAGCTTGTACACCCTGTCTGGATACTTGTAGTCTTCAAAACCAGGAGGTTGACACACATACACTTCCTCTTCAATTGTCCCATACAAGAAAGCAGACTTATCATCCATTTGATACACTTTAAAGCCTTTGAGCTTTGAACTTGCCTATGCTAGAAATAGGCCCTGATGGCTTCAATTCCTGTTCGACTCTGGAGCAAAGACAATCACCCCCCCCCCGCCGCACCCCCAACCGGGATCATAAGCAATATTTCACTTCTTCGTGAGTGTACCCTTTGTGCTACTAGTCTTCTTTGTTCTTGATGACGATCCCTCTCTCATCCCTTCTTGTTTCTGAACACCCACCTTGTACCTATTGCTCTCTTACCGTTAGAAGATCCACCACAGAGTCCATACATTCCTGAAGGTTAAACTGTAAAAGCTCCTTCTTGGGCATGCTTCAATCCATGATGATCGTTTTAGTGCTTCTGATGCCTTTTTAAATGAACGCATGGGTTCTAGTTGAGACAATGAAACAGGCAGGTTCAAAGCAGCTAGGCTAGAATCTGGAACTGCTTGTTCAAGGCAACAGCAGTCTCATTGTTGGAGCCATCTTCCTTGGTTGAACACAGGAAGTGGCTTGGATCACTCACCCAGTATTTGGGAATTGAGAGGGTTGATCTTATGAACTCTTGTGTGGGCTCCTCTCTCTCTTTGTTTGGAAGGATGTTCCAAGGTTTGTGTCATCTCCTTTCTCCTCAGAACCAGTGAATTGGTCAGTTTCTGGAACAGTTTGAGTTTCTAGGCTAACGCTTAGAAGCTGTTGGGACTTGCTAGCCTAGAACTGGAGCTGTTTCCTTTTGTGTTTGAGCCTGTGCGGTCAGGAACGGAATGAGAAATGAAGCACTTCTAAGTGTCTGATTTGCATCATGTTGGAGTGACTCAGGACCCCTGGAGTATCAATGACAGAAGTGGTAGAGTGGTGAAGTCATCCCAACTTTGTTGAATCTGGCAGGGCATCTGAAACTTTGTGGGCCAAAAGGCCATGAAGAATTGTATTGGGCAGCATGAGGAATGTGTGTTAGCAGCTTCAACCCTGTGAATAAGGCAATCAACTTTCTCCTATTTGGAGTTGGAACCCACTCCAAACGCACAAAACACTCCATCAAATCCTTGAAATTTCGACAAGCATGGAGTCAGTTGCCGTGTCAATGTGCACTAGAAGCATGACCACTTGTCCAATGCATCATTGTCCTAATAGAAGGAGTAACCAGGTGATTGGTGATATGCCCTGGGCAACAAATTCTAACGAAAATCAAACACCCGGACAACAACTGGTGAGGAAGGATGAAGGAACAAATCAAGAGAGAGTGTTGGTGCGAGGCAAACCACAGTCTCCTCAGAGACAAGATGGCTCTGGAACAGTGATGCTCTAGGCCCACAGGAAGGCAATTCTGAATGCGTGTCGAATTGCAAAGGATTTATGGAGGTTTGGTTGGGCGTTTTGAGGGCAACTCAAAAGGAAAGTTGATGCAGACAGGGTTAGCTGCTAACACACTGCTCATGCTGCCAATACAATTCTCATGGCTGTTGGCAACAAAGTTTCAGACTGCTGCAGAGTCAACAAGTTGGGATACCTTCACCATCTACACTTCTGTCATGTGATCCTCCAGGGGTCCTGAGCACTCCAACATGATGGCAAATCCAGACGCCTGAAGTGCCATTTCCAAAAGTCATACAGCACAGCTCAACACAAACGGAAGACAGCTCGCAGTATTCCTGGCTAGCAGTCCCAACAGCTTCTCAAGCTGTTACTTAGAAACGCAAACTGTTCCAGAAACTGACCAGTCAACTGGTTTCTGATGGAGATGACACAAACCTTGGAACATCCTTCCAACAAAGAGAGAGCCACACTAAGAGTGTCATAAGTATCAGACCCTCTCAGGTCAAATAACTGGGGGTTGATCCAAGTCCTCATGTTTTCAAACAAGATTGAAGCTCTGATAGGGAATTCCACAAATGGAGAAAAAACTGCTCGGGTTGCTGGAAAGCCAATATCCCCAGTGGTGGCCAGAATTCAGCCGTGAGTGTCTTGCTATTTTGGCACAAACATGCCTTGTCTTCAAAATGTCTCGAAAAACTAGAACCCAAAAGGGCATCAGAAGCACTAAAAAGATTCATGCCTGGCATTGAATCTGAGGCATAGAAGAAGAGCTTTTACAGTTTAGAATCAGAATGTGGACATACATGGTGGATCTTCCTAAAAGGTAATGAGAGCAATAGGTACAAGGTGGTGTTCAGAAACAACGAAGGAATGAGAGCAGGTGACTAGCGATTCAAGAACAAAGAAAAAGATTGAGCCCGAGCAACAAGGGATCACTGCAGAAGAAGGATGGAATAGTCTATGATGCGTGTCGTGTGTGCTCTCCGTTGCAGGAAGCTTGAAGCCATCAGACATTTCTAGCATATGCAAGTTTCAAAGGCTTTTAAAGTGATCAAAGGGATTGTAAGGTCGGTCTTTCTTGTATGGGACAATTGAAGAGGAAGTGTATTGTGTGTTCTATATTCCTCCTGGTTTGAGACTACAAGTATCCCCAGATAGTGTACAAGCGGTACGACTAAAGCTCTCTATGGTCGTCACCAAGCCCCCAGAGCATTGGTATGAACACGGTCATCAGTATCTGTCTATAGAATGGATCAAGAGAAGGCCACTGCTGGGCAAAACGCGTTTGCACTAAACCTAGCATAAGCTGTAGCATTCTTCTTGTCCCAGATCTCTGTGAGTGATGACATCATTTGTGGCTTCACCACCACCTAATGTTATATAGTTGCCCGCTCGCCACAAAGATTGAGGCCCTGAATGTCACAATATTATTCCGCGTCATAATGAGTTCATATGGGGGAATCCACATCGGTCTAGGGCGCAAGGGCAAGCAGAAGCCACTGGTGCTAGTCTCATAAGTCAATCAAAGTATGTCAAGACATATGGAATAATGTTTGTGGTCGTTATTTACAGACACAAAGGTGCCAAGCACCTCAATGGATTCCTCATAAACAGCTTCATACAGACCAAGACGGCATAGAGTGTGGACATTCATTCTATACAGATCCCTTATAGGACCTCATGTATCTACTCTTCCTAGACCTGAATAATGTTTGCTGTCTGTGTGTGGGCAGGTTTACAATTTTCACCAGGATTCTCACTTGGTTGCTGTTACAGAGAATTTTCAGATTACCTTAAAGGCCAACCACATTTGGCCTCTGGTTATCCAAAGACTCTCCTTTTGAACTAACTGCATATTCGCACAGTGACGATGGTGGTTTGGGCAACATGACAGAAAACCACACCGTGGATGTCAATACGTCTAGGAGCCAGGGACAGGGTCTCTTGGCAGCCAAGGAAAACAAACAACTGTCTCACACATCATCCCTACGAAGCACGATCACGTAGGCAGCTGCAAGTAGGCTGCGTTCCCAAGGTAATGTGATTCAAATAAGCTAAGAGCACCCTATGGCCCACGGTAGAAGATTTCTATGATCCACTCCTCCTTTTATATGACAATTCAAGTGCCATTAGCATATGTGTCGCACAAACCCAGTGAAATTCCCAATAAATATACATTAGTTTTATATATTAGAAATTCAGATGTTCACTTCATCAGAGAGTTGTAATGATATTATATAGAAGTAATCCAAGTTACCAAGACGAACCATACCAAATAATACTGTATTTGATCAGACTAGTGATCTGTTACAAATACCTTTTGTGCTTGTAGGATATGGTGTCCATTTTCCTAATATCCAACACATTGGTATGAGTAACATTGGATTAATTGATTTTTATATTGCAACTTCAATATGCTATTTAAGGGGGAGACACTGTTCCATGAAAAATCGCACAAATTTACCTAACAGCATGAGTCTTTCTCAGCCTGCTAGCTCATTTCTCGGACTGCTGTTCATTTTTCACTTGATCTGTCAAAGTGTGCAGGGTATTTAGGTATTTCCCAAATGTGGGCTGCGTCGGTTACCTAACCTTTTCGAAACCGTTTAAAGGTCCCAGTTTCGTCATGTTGTAACGACGGACAGATTCTTGCTCCACGGCCTTCTGCTTTGCGCTCTGAAGTACACACATTCCTTCATAACCCTAAACCCTAAACCGTCGTTTCTTGATCAAATGGCTAGTTCGTAAAAGAACACAACTGCCTCCATACACCCTGAAACACACTGCCTTGAACCGTTCCATGAGATGATGGACTTCCTCAGGCACTCCCATATACACGAAGCACCTCAATATTGACCCACTATATACTATCCATATTGACAATTCTGGATCATGGCCCTATGTTCAAACCATCAATGGAGTGCCTACCCTGACTTCCAAAATCGATGGTACTACCATCAATATCACCGGAGGAGTCCTCAACATCATCTGAATCTTCAAGAGCAACGGTATAAGACCTATCTCTACGCTTTACACTTTGCCGCCTCTTCAGATAAAATATTGGACTATAGGGGTCCTGCTATTCTTTTAGCTTTCTTGAAAGACACTGTTTTTCTCCTAAAGGAAATACCGATGCTTCATTTATTCAGCAATCGTTCAAGCACCAAAAGAACTGGTGGTCCGAATTTTCTTCAAATATGCCCACTGCCTAGTGGCGTTTCTACTGGTCACAGTTTAATTTTTCAAATATGATCTTTCAAGACATGTTCAAGTCATCATCCTTTGATGCATGGGAAATTTTTGATGTATCCTCGATTTTTTGGCAAAAATATTTGCACACACCTGCCACTGCTTCAAATTTACATAAGAGGAGATAATGTTTCCCATAGGCACTCACTATCTTCAATCAAGCTGATAAAGCCAAGTGCCAATTTTGTTAGCATTGAGCTCCATGCCTCTGCCAATATGAACATCAGCACAAGAAACAGAGAGAGGGGCTGAGCAGCACAGCCAACATTAGCTGCTAACCCCAGGACCCCCAACCACTCCTCATGATAAGATATCTCCCACTGATCCTTTTGTAAGCCCACACGCCCACTGACCATACTTTATAAAAGGAAAAGGGGGACGAGGGCTCCTTCCTCCTCCTCCCTTAGACAAGAAGCCATAGATTCCCTGTGCAGAGGCCTTCGCACCGAAATATCCAAAGGGAAAACCAATTGAGGACACTCACCAACCTCAATCGGAGGTGACATCTCTTCTGAGACTGTTCTATGGGTTTCTGTGGCTGCTGCACTACTGAGTCAGCTGCACAAGAAGCACAGGACAGGGCCAACATCTTATAGACACCACCCATGAAACAGCATAGTGTGCCAAACAGAGCGGAAGTCCCAGTACACAGAAAAGAGGGGCCCAGAGGGTCCATTTGGTGTTAATGTCAGTGTAGAACACAAAAACCCCCATGGTGTTATCTGACTTGAGAGACTGAGTCTGTCAACTGCTGCACGTTAATCGGTTATCTAAATAGCTAAATCCTGTTTGTAACAATGTTGGAACACCAAATGTCCTCATTAGCTGCAACTGGGCCGGCACATAAATTCATGCACTCAAACGGCAGAAGCTGCTCTACAATCAGAAACTGGCTAATCTACACAAAGGGTTTACTCTTTTGTGGAACAATAGCTCATCAAACTAGAGCAGTTGATTCAAACCCATGTGGCAAGGTTGAGGTCCTCTGACCAATACCAAGCTTCCAAAATAGGGGGAGAATCAGGAAGTTCCTGAACAAGTCCAAGCCAGCTCCAAACACCCAACAGTCCAAGCAAGCATACACACACCTGGCAGCATCCCAAGCTGTCTAAGGTTAGCCTAACCCCCCCGTCCCAACGCTCCACACGTTCACCCAACTCCCCACGCCCCCTGCTTCTACAAGATGCAAATGGAGTGGTTATAAGAGAAGGTAGTCAACTCCATCCCAGTTCAGTCACAGTCTAACATTCTCCTTACAAAAGAGGAAGGGCAAGGGGGTCCCTATTGAGTCCCAAAGCCACCAAGTGTATCTCCGAAAAGCCCAGATTGCCTTGAGGCTGAGATTGCCAGAAATTATTATGCGCAGAAGAACAAGATCAGGCCTCTAAGACGCAGCAAACCCATGCCCCACATGCAAGAGATGAACCTTAGGAGATTACCTAAGAGCGGGTTGTGGTTCAGCAAGGTGAAAGAAGAGGAAGATGCCAACTGGTGCAACCGACGGCTGAAATAGAAGATTCTTTTTTCTGAATTTTGCCGTTGGAACAGACCATCCAAAGAAAATTGCTTCAGTCCATGAGTACTGAAAGGCTGGCAGGAAAACATGATAAAGAAGGAGAAAAGAAGAAACAAGAGTCTCTCAGCCATGCAGCAGTACTCAAAAGTTCAAACCTTCCAATCATCCAAACCATCATAACAACAACACAGTCCAAACTGAAGTTGCCAGTGCACCTGCTCCGCACTGATCAACCTACTGTTTCTGTTTCCATCATCTTGTTAAGAGGGTGATCTGTTCAGCCCCATTTTGCAAAAAGCTATGGAAATAGAAAAGGATTGCTCACATACTCACAAACGCCGAAATCAACTACTGCGTTTGCCAGGTATTGGATGAAAGACACTATAAGGGTCACAGTTTTGTGATAAGGAGAGAATCTGGACCAGAAGAGGAGTATGATACATTCTGGCAGATGGTACATAAGCTGACCAGCGGATGAACCTAATAAAGATGTACCACATAGGGTCTGTTTCTCACGTCAAGATCTGATCTTCCACACAGTAAAACAATCATCCAGAGATCAAGTTCCAGTTGCTGATGCTTGAATTTGCAAGCGACAAGAAGTGGGAAGATGCTGAGAAGAAAAGGGAAGCATATCATAGGAAGTACACATATTATTTATTTCCAAATCCAGAACCTACGAATTCAATTCAAAGATGTGATTTGGTATTTTCTTCAATCTCGAGTTTTATAGATTTTTTTTTGTCAAAAGTATGACCTGGCTCAAATGAAAATCAGTTAGGATATCTTGTGATAAAGAGAGTAAGAGAGAATTTTTAGAGGCTAAGAGCAGAAGCTTGACAATTGTAAGGTTGTTGAAAGCTCGTGGTTTGTATATAACAAGTTTACTTTTCATTTCCTAGTTGTATAGAACTTAAAGTCCTTGTATAAAGATTTCAGTAGCCGGGGGAGCTGTGGAAACTAGTTTAGTACTCCACGCTGTTAGTTCGAACTTCTCATACGTTATAGATCTTAATTTCTGTGTCCGTACAAAGTTCATGCTCGCTAGTTGAAGACAACTCGAGCTGCCAGTCTATAAAACGTGCAAGTCTGCCAGAGCACAATAACTTAAGTTCTGGCCAGCTGCATGCTGCCAAGTCATTCAAGCTGCTCAACATTCATAACAGAATGTGTGATTTTCAGGAAGATAGCTACAAAGAAGTTTCCAGCATATCACTATTCAGAAGTCATAGTCCTTCAAGGAAAGCAACGCTGGCCAATAAAGAAATAAAATAGAACAGAAGATTGTATAGAAGCTATACGCATAGAATAAGAGTTTTCTTCCGCATATTTTGAGTCTGTAATGCTTTTATTGTTCAGATTTATCCTTAAGCCTCTAGTGTAAAACCACTAAGAAAGTTTGTGCTTCTTAGGTCTAATCATAAAACCAGATTAGAGGTGCTATGTAATCAGTGAATTCAGCAAATACAAACAGTCTTGATTACGTCTTATGGTTTATGTATATTGATTCTGAACAGTTTTGTCAAAATAATACGTGTTATGTCCCCAAACTTCCCCTTAATTAAACTGTTGATTCAAAGCAGCTTATTAGTTTTATACTCTGCGATCCTAAATTCAAATCAGTTATCTTGGTTTATTCATAATTTGCATAACTTAGATCCGTAACAAATTTTCAACTAGTCCGGAGGGGCCGGCATATATACATATGCTCTGGGCGATTGTGATTTGCCGCACTCTACCAAACGAATTCGAATATGAAGCCCTCATAGCAGGGTTTAAACATAGCTGGTGAACTGAATATACTCAGTATTTGAATGTTTTGTGTTTTTTTCGAGTCATAATCTGGTGGCCAACCAGGTCAATGATCTTTTGACCCAGAGCATCAAGCGATGAAGGAGTATCTGGGCGCTGGTCCCGGAAGGCTAAAGGGTCAAAGGGTTTAAAGAAATCCAAAATTACGAGATCCGAGGGGGCAAACAAAAAAGCACACATTCTAAGTAAACTGCATCGTTGACCTTTTTGATCATTTGACTAAAAGCAAGTCTGGCCTCGAAGTCTAGCAGAAGAGAGCCACTTAGACATGTGAAATTAGGAAAGAAGAATGGCGGGGATACCTGATGATCATCGGCGCACTTAACGGAGGGGATATTGAGCGCTGTGATAGCGAAGGGCTAAAAAAAAAAGACAGGGTGGCTCCTAGTTTGTGAACGAGGGACTATCTATCGAAGGGTAAACCTTATCCCCATGGCTAAGTGTTTGGTGTCCCAAAGAAGCTCTCAATGGTGATTCAGGAAGTCCATATAGGGTCCTGTGGGGTTGAACGCAGGACGGATCCGTAGTTGGAATGCTTTGCATTTGGGATACTACAGCGGTTGTCCGACCATGGTTACGGGGCGCCGACGCAAGAAATTCGAAGTGGTGACCATGTCGATTCATGCTCCTGTCCCACGATCTCCAGGCAGAAGATTTTTTTTTTTTTTTTTTTTTTTTTTGAACTTATTCATATTCAGCATCCTGACTTTGCAAAGGGGGATAAACATAGTAGGCCCCTTCTCGGAGGCTTCTTGGACGTCTAAGGTTCTGGTGGTAGCAATCGATTACTTTACCCAAATGGGTAAGGCTAAGGCTCTGGAAACTATCTCGGAAAATATACGTAACTTTGTGTAGGACCAGATCGTATGCAGGTCAGTTACAATCTCATCTTCTTCTAGTATTTTATTTTTCCTAACTTATACTAGTCTCCAATGTCCTAAATCAGATAGTATGCAGATTTGTATTCCTCATTCCATCATCAGCGCAATGAGAAACAATTTGCTGATGACCCTTTTAAATCCTGTTGTGAAGAACTCAGAATCATTCGCAAACACTTTTACTTCAGTCAGCACATCTGTAAGGCCAATGGTGACTGGTGGAAAGAAACTAAACAGCAGAATAGTTAACAGCAGGTGTTGAACAAAAATGTGTCCTAGGCTAATCAATGCAAAACACGGTGGGTGGATTAACTCCCAAACGTCCCTCTGGGGAATGCCGGATAACCCCAAACAAATCCAGCATGGAGCACTCCCTATACTGACGGACGAGCAGAGGTGGGGGATACTACCTGCCAGAAGTGAGCTTCCAAGTCATGAGTTTCTCATTATGAAGAGAACCCAGAATGATGACCTCCGTAAGAACTGTGATTTGATAGAAGAACGGCAGAGAGGCAGCACTCATGACCGACAAGCCGGGTGAAGGCATAAGTTGTAAGAAATAACTATGATAAACCGTGCAAATACACCCAGTTTCATTTCCTGGAGATCTGGGGCTCAGAAATGAACCGAGGGCAAGCAGTTTAAGCTGCCTGATACGCCAAGTTGCCGGTCCCCCTGGGGAAGGTCCTTACAGAGTTGATAGAAAGCACACGGAATGGAGCCACCTAGACTGGAAAACCTGCACGAGAACTTGTCATGCCCAATCGGGACATGGTCAACTTAAAAGCGTTTTTACTTGTTTTGAAAGCAAATTTCTCTGAATTAATAAGTATTGTTTCCTTTGACTTTTGAGAAACTCACTTTAAAAACCAAAACATTCTTGGAATTCCAAGGTGCCCATCAGTTGGTTTTACGTATTATCGTTGAAGTTTTTAATGCACTTGAGTTAATGTTCTTCAATTACTGTATCTATTTGTTTCAACACATTCTACTTCCCATGTATACATCCGGCGTATTAATGAATAAAGTGGACAGACATTAATGTCGCATGCCACATTACCTTCTGCTAGCAAAATCATAAGCGATAACTCACATGGTTACGGCTGTTTATACTAAAAAAGCACAAGAGCATTCTATTTACCCCCTTTTTTCTTTTGGGCGTTATGTTCTTGTAATCAGAAGACTTTATACTAAAGAATGAGAACCAAAAGACGACAAGTAGTCATCAACACAACAAGTCAAAAGACATGAAAGGTACATGCCAAAACAGTTATTACAAAAGGTAACCGCTACTGACGTACTGTAAGTTGTTTACAAATTTTGATTGATTACCAAAAAGACATGTAAAGATTGATTTTGTTATCAAAAATCCTTCAAGAGCGGCTTCTAAGCGTTGATCAGTAAAGGTCTCTTCTGGGAACGATCCAAGATTTACTTCAACTTGCAGGATTTCATCAGCACTCCTTTGAAGATGACTTCCCACATCTTCAGGTAAGCATATGATAGGGCTCTCAGCGGCCAAACTGCATTTTTTATAATCTGGTGTACTAGAGAGACATAATTTTGGTCTCTTTGTGTCCCCCCCCCTAAATCAAGGGAGGGGTCCAAGTGGGATGTCCATCTGGGCTCAGTTGGAGATGCTGTTTCCCAAGCTTTGATAAGCTGGCTTCTGATGTTGGCGATAGGGCCAGCTAAATTGAGAACTGGGACTTTGGGGTATAAAAAACATGCGGCATCACATTAAAATCAACCTTACTTTCTCGTTTCTCAATTGTTTATCGAAAAATCATTTCCTGAGCCTGAGCTCCTCCCAGTCTCCACTTCTATACGCCATGACATTTCCTCTCCTCCTAAAGCCTTGCCCAAACTCTCTTTTAGTTTTTGTTTTCTTATCTATTTAACCATAGACATCTGTTGGTCCAGATCTTTATATGTATCTCTTTTGTTATTTTTTTTTCTTAACCTACATCATTCTAACTCTTGTTATTAGCTCTCTCTCTATATTTTCATTATAACTTCTTCTACTCGCAGTCTCCTCCTCGAGCCTCCTTTTATCTTCCCAACTCTTACAGAGACTCTCTCTGCTGGACAATGTCTTTTTCGAATACCTTGTAACCGAGTATACTCTTCTATCCGCAGCAGCAAAAGTACAAGCCTGCTACCAGTTGGTTCTCGTAACTGATTTTAGCATAAATGAATGTCAGCGAGGATCGTAAATGTCTTATTCAGATAAGACTTTAGTATTTGCTCGGCATAACTTCTTGGAAGGATTTTCAAGGAATACACCTTCTCAGCGTTATTACAGATCCTTCATGCGCTGCCTAACTTCACTTACGAGGTTTTCTCAAAGCCACTAGTTGACCATTAGTGATAAAAGGGAACCCCAACAGGCTTTACTCAACAGTATGTTTTTACCTGTTGATCATCTCCGTCAAGATCTACTACAGCTGTGCTGAAGGATCGTAAAATATATGAAGTGGAATTAGAGAAAAATATATAAGGTGTAAATAAGCTCTAAAGCGGAAAAGAGGATATTCAGACATCATCCCTAATCAAGTAACTTCTGGAGGCAATCTTTTCCTTTTGGAGAGCGAAAGGGGAACCCTGGGGGAAAGATCTAGATATGGTTGTTGCGCAGGGATCGTGGAGAAACCTCTAACACCCTCGGATCAGGATCCATATGATCCAAGGCTGGGGCAACAGTGGTCTTCTTATTGACTCAGGTGCAGCAAGGGTGCAGCTAGTGTTATGTCCGTATTGGAGGCGGATGGATTAACGTCTATGAAGAGGTTTCCGATCGGCCAATAGGGTGCCTGTAATTCCAGGAGGTAAATGCAGCACCGGTCAAGCAACCGGCTTCAGGTGTTGGGACAAGTGTAAAATTCGGACACCTCCTATCTCGTCGCTGTGTAAACCAATCAAAATGTCCATGCACTGCAAAGACAGATAAAATAATGTTATGCGCGAGTACAAATATCATTATAAAAACACTCGTGATACTACCCTCTTCAGTTCTCTGCTAAACACTGGGAAGTATCCTGAACGGTTCTAGGTGCGCTCATACCAAAAGAAATAAAACTTCCATGGAGCCTTTTACTACTCATAGGGGAGTGATGTGTCGCTAGCACACATTTTGTTTTAATATAAAATAAGAAATAATAAGCTAAACTAGCGGACAAATAGGCATGTGCACATATCGTTTACTAGTATATAGTTTAGATAAGTCCGGATATCGAACCATGGCGACAGAGCTGAATATAGGAAATAGATGAACAACTAAAGATTAGTTACAATCGATGAGTTTTCAGTAGGCTGATTTGAAAAAATGAGTAAATGAAAATTAGAGCCGAAACTCCCACATATCTTAAATAAAACACAAAGATATTATCACTGAATAAGACTTATACAAGAAGTGGGTAATCATTTGGAATTTTTCCCCTAAACATCGAGTAATGGCAGTAAAAGCAAGACTCTAAATTGATATTGAAAGGATTAAACTACTTCATAGTCACAAGATCACTCAATAAAAATAAATCTTAATAATCCTAGAATTGAATTCGAATGTATGAAGCTCATCAACCACACATTTATCAAAAACTCAGTTAGCAAGCAATTGTTCATAACATTACCAGATCACTCAAAATAAATGTTATAATCTACAAATGATGAGTTAACTGAAAATAGTAGATCACTCATATATCAGAAGTTAAACCTTCAAATATTCCAAATTACTGCAACTATAATCTAATCATGAAAATATCAAATTTAGAGATCTCAAAGTGGTTTATGATTAATCTCTACATCCAAATCCAAACCTTAATGAATGTTGATCATAACTATAATGAAGAAACCCTGTTGTGATCCACATTCTCAAACTACCAACAAGTTCACATGAATAAGTCACCTTGTGGTTAAAATGAATGACCAAATATTGACTCACATCCACAAATACAATCATCCAAGGATCTACATTCATCATTCATCCGCAAACATTATATAAAAATCAATTCATGAACCAAGATCAACTGGTATATGCTTCTAACCACAAAAGTAATATATGCCAATGTTAGGGTTTTAATCCACAAATGATTACAACAAAACCACTACTCATTATTTGGGTAAATTTTTTTCCATCAAGAACACAATGAAATCAAAAGTTTACACATAATCAAACATTTAGAACATGCGTAAACTCCCCAATGATGCCTTGATGTAGAATGTTTGTTCCCTGTGATATAGCCTTTGAAACAACAAAAAGTGCTTTTTCTCTTGCCTACGAAACGAGTCGAAGTGTGTAAATGTGTGTAGCCAGTTTGTGTAAATT
>JAANYP010000705.1:0-133445 GCA_020465985.1 Centrapalus pauciflorus | reverse complement strand
AGTGTCTATTCGTCGTGGAAGAAATAAATTGTGACGTAGCCTTGCAAGAGTGATCTTCGTCTTGAATTGATCAATCGTCACTTTGAAATGGTGATTACCGTCCGCAGGAACAAATTTGACAGTGTGCCAAAATTGTTGTAAGTATACTTGTGGAATAGACGGTTTATACTGAAGCAGATAACCAAGTGGATGACCTTTTAGAATGTCCACAATAATAGGATGGCTTACTTTAATGACTTTGGAATCTAAACGGTGGTTATTGTCCCGGAAAGGAAGGCAATGTTTTGGTTTGACAAGTTGATTGTCTGGGATAATATGTGTTTGTGAAGAACGGGCCACTGAGGTTGATTTTACTGGGGTAGATAGAAGGGTATGATTTGACGATGAATGGGAATCAGAGGAATTTGAATTTTGGGATTGCACTGGGGATGCCATTTGAACACCTGTAAAAAATAAAAATCATGTTAGGCTTACCAAGTACACAAATGACAACCTTCAAAATGTAGAAAAACTTGTAACATTTTATCAGAAATTGCAAAAACTTGTGATTTTCTATTTAAAGCATCGGGATTCCTGACAATAATTGAAAATTATTGAGAAGACTCCAAAGTCAATCGTTTAGAGACCAATGTTAGAAAAACACAAATTTATAACAATTTCTTAAAAAAATGTGACATTTTTCTTAAAACATAAAAATCCCACACTTAGAAAAATTTTCTGTTGTTACTCGAATAACACTTTAACTTTCTCGAAACATACTTGAAGTATGTCGGATGGCACATGTGACAACTCGAATGAGCCTAGATACAACTCGAATGATAAGCATATGAAACTCGAATGTCTCAGAAAAACACGAATGATGAGTCTATGAAACTCGAATATGTCTATATGAAACTCGAATGAAGTTTGACTCAACTCGAATAAGACATGAAGTTTATCGAATGAAGACATGCAAAACTCGAATAAGCCGTAAGTACTTGTTGCAATTATTCTAAATGTTACACACTTGTTAACTCGCATAAAGCACAACCTTTTCTCGAATGTAATGTGTATTAAACTCGATTCTCTGAGTTTAATATACATCAACTCGAATGAGTCATCATAAAACTCGAATAACTCTCAAATGCAACTCGAATTACTCTTAAGTCAACTCGAATGAAACTTCCATGCAACTCGAACATTTCTTATGTCCAACTCGATCAAAGCATATGGTCAACTCGAATTAACCACAACTTTTCTCGATTGAAGTATCAATCAACTCGATTGACACTTAGCCATTTCTCGATTATGCTTTCAATCGAGACATTATTTTGAAATTATTTACAAGTCCTTATACACTGATTTTTCAAAGATTGATTCCAAGGACTTCTCACTGATTAAAAACTTGTATCCCACTCGAAAAACAATTTTAATCAACTTTGTTTTACTGAACTTTGATTAAAAACAACATCAAAGTTGTCAAAAATCCAAATTTCAGAAAAACATGAACTCGAAGCTTTTTGAAATAGAATTTCAAATTTCTGTGTGTGTGATTGGATTTGAACCATAAAATTTCAGATTCATGTTCAGATTCATAAACCCTAAAACACCACAAATTTAATTTCAGTTTAAGGAACAGAAATGTTGATTCACCATGAACACTCAAATACGAATATACGAACACTTTTACATATACAACAGAAACTGAAATTAACTACATAAAAACAAGAAAAACAAAAAGAATCACTCACAATATGATGATACTTTCTGAAACAATCGAAGATATTGAGATATTGAGGTTTCTTAATGGTGAAGAAAAGGTTCGAAGAAGACAATGGGATTTTCAGAAAAGTTGAATTTGAAATTCAAATTTCAATTCATAGTTGAAAATACCCGGCCCATATTTGAATTTTAAGTTTGACAAAACCGGCCCACATTCACCAAATAGAAACCCATGTATTCAAAACCCAATATCTTTTAACAAACAAAAACAAGAAAAATTGTAACTAAAAAATTTTTTTACAGATAAAACAAAACTAAACACAAAACAAACAAAAAAAAATTAAAACAGACTGAAACAAAAACAAAAAAAATTTGAAAATACACACAAACAAAACTTAGAAATATTAAAAATGCACCCCCTTGAATTTTAGAATGCTGCTCCCCCTCAGATGTATCATATTTCTCAAATCAGCTCCCCCTACAAAATATCAGATATATTTTATCAGATTTTCTCAAAATCAGATAAAATCATTTTCTGCTCCCCCTGCACATAACAATCCAGATCTGTTAAATTCCAAAAAATTTGAACTTTTAAGATTCAAGAATTTAACATCAGATTAGAATCAATAAAAATGTAAATTTAAAATTATAAATTGAAACTACTGAATTATTAAATCTAACGATTCAACATACCCAATTTGTATACAAAAAAATTAAACCGCTTTTCATCTAACGCTTTGGTAAACAAATCAGCTAGTTGATATTCAGTAGGTACAAAATATAATTCTATATTTCCATTTTCTACATGATCTTTAATGAAATGATACCGAATGTCGATATGTTTCGTTTTTGAATGTTGCACCGGATTTGATGCAATAGCTATTGCGCTCTGAGAATCACAGTATATTGGAATCTTCTTTGGTGTAAACCCGTAATCACGCAGTTGGCTTTTCATCCACAACACTTGAGAGCAGCAGGAAGATACATCAACGTACTCTGCCTCAACTGTAGACAATGAAACACAATGTTGTTTCTTGGATGACCAACATACGGGTTTGTCACCTAGGAATTGTACTGCTCCTGACGTACTTTTTCTGTCCATCTTATCACCTGCGTGATCAGCGTCAGAAAAAGCAGTCAGATGAAATGAAGACTCCCTAGGATACCACAAACCAAGATTTGGAGTACCTTTGAGATATCTTAAAATTCGTTTTGCAGCTGTTAAGTGTGATTCTTTTGGATTTGCCTGATATCTAGCACAGACACATGTAGCAAACATAATATCTGGTCTACTAGCTGTTAAGTACATTAATGACCCAATTATACCTCGATAATGGGTTACATCTACAGGTTTCCCTGAGATGTCCGCATCGAGTTTTGATTTTGAATCCGGAGCCATGGGAGTTTTCATAGGAGTACTATTGACCATGTTAAATTTCTTCAACATGTCTTGTATGTATTTTGACTGATTGATAAAGATACCATCAGTTAATTGTTTTACTTGTAATCCTAAGAAAAAATTTATTTCACCCATCATGCTCATTTCGAATTTCTGGGACATTAAAAATGCGAATTTCTTACAAAATTCTGGATTTGTAGACCCAAATATTATATCATCTACATATATCTGTATAACTATGATATCTGACCCTTGACGTTTTATAAACAAGGTTGTGTCAACTGCACCTTTTGTAAATCCACATTTCAACAGATATGTTGAAAGTGCATCATACCAAGCACGAGGTGCTTGTTTAAGGCCATACAGTGACTTATCCAAAATATATACATGATCAGGTTTCGAAAGATCAGTAAATCCTTCGGGCTGATATGTATATACTTCATCAGTTAGTTCCCCGTTTAAAAATGCAGTTTTGACATCCATTTGATATACTGTAAAATTTTTATGTGCGGCAAAAGCTAAAAACATCCTTATAGCTTCAATGCGTGCAACTGGTACGAATGTTTCATCATAATCAATCCCTTCTTGTTGACTGTATCCTTTGGCCACGAGACGAGCTTTATTCCGAATAATGACACCGTGTTCATCTTTCTTGTTCTTGAAGATCCATTTCGTGCCAATTATGGATTTGTCTTTTGGGCGCTCAACAAGTCTCCAGACCTTTAACCGTTCGAACTGGTTGAGTTCCTCTTGCATCGCCACAATCCAATCAGCATCCAGAAGGGCTTCTTTTACATTTTTAGGCTCAATCTTACTCAAAAAATTTGAAAATAAGCATTCATTTATTGTAGCCCTTCTGGTTTGGACTGATGAAGATGGATCACCAATGATATTCTCTATTGGGTGATTTCTTGTCCACTTAACTGTATGTGGAAACGGTTCTATTGGGTCTTGGTTGGGATTGGAATCGAAATATGGTTCGGGAGTTGCTGCAGATGTTGTAGGTGGAACATCTGAGGTAGGAGCTTCTGACTGTTCAGAAGTAATAGGGGTTTCAGAAGTATGTGGAGGTTCAATTGGTTGTACAATCTCAGTAGTTGACTGCACCTTTGCTGTTGAAGCTTCTCCAGTTTCTTCTGAACTTTGTTGTTGAGAAAGATCTGAAACTACGACTGGATCTTCAGTGATCCTGTCAGGCACCAAATTTTGAACATTAGATTTGGGAGTTTCAAAATAATCATCATAAAAGTTCTCAAACAACTTATTTAATTCATTTTGTTCAGCATTTTGTCTATTTGACTCCAATGAAGTCTGCATGTTAGGTCCGGGTCCTGAACTGGTGTGTTCAGAAGCCATTACCACTCCTTCGTCAAATTTAACATTTACGCTCTCGTTGACTATCTTGGTTCTCTTGTTGTATACTCGGAAAGCAACCGACTCCTTTGAATACCCGATGAAGATTCCTTCATCCGCCTTTTGATTAAACTTTCCCAGATTGTCTTTATCATTCAATATAAAGCATCTGCAACCAAAGACATGGAAAAATTTAATATTAGGTATTCGTTTATTGATCAGTTCATACGGAGTCTTTCCGAATCTTTTATTTATTATTGAACGGTTTTGTGTGAAACATGCTGTTGCAACCGCTTCTGCCCACAAGAACAATGGTAAATTGGAGTAGGCCAACATCGTCCTAGCTGATTCCACTAGTGTCCGATTTCTTCTTTCAACGACACCGTTTTGTTGTGGAGTCCGAGCAGCTGAGAATTGATGTGTAATTCCTACTGAATTTAAGAACGAGTCTAATGATTTGTTCTTGAACTCTGTTCCATTGTCTGAGCGAATTGTCTGAATGGTGAGTTGCAACTTTACTTGTATTTTTCGGATGAAGTCGATGATAGATTCGGTTGCATCTGATTTGGATTTCAGGAAAAACACCCATGTGTATCGTGAATAGTCATCAACTATCACCAATACATATCTTTTCTTATTTATACTTTGTACTCTCATTGGTCCACACAAATCCATATGCAGTAACTCTAGTGCTCTTGTGGATGAGTGTGCTGTTTTGGATTTGTGTGTGGCTTTTGTCATCTTTCCTTTTTCACATGCCGCGCATAGTTGCTCTTTTTGAAATTTTAGCGCCGGCAGCCCTTTAACTAACCCTCCTTTTGCTAGGTTGGTCAGTTCATTGAAATTCAGATGTGAAAGGCAACGATGCCACAGCCATGCTGTTTTAGATGTTGCTTTTGACAATAAGCAGACATCTTTCTTCAGATTGATCGAGGCTAAATCAATGGAGTATAGATTTGTTTTCCTGTTTCCTGCTAGAATTTCTTTTCCTTCTGCTGATCTGATGCTGCACCGATTGGCTTTGAAGTTGACTTCTAACCCCTTATCACACAGTTGTCCAATACTGAATAGATTATGACCAAGACCGTCAACATAAAAGACCTTTTGGATTGTGATTTTGTCATACTTCAGACTTTCGTATCCGTTGATCGGACAAAACTGATCGTTTCCAAATCTTACCGTCCACAGAACTTTTCTACAAAGTCCGTGAGTGTGTCTCGTTGTCCGGTCATATGTTTGGAGCATCCCAAATCAAGGTACCAGACATGGTTTACCTATAAAACGTAATAGCACATGAGGTACCCACTTGTAGTTGGGTACTTTAGTTTTAGGTAAAACATGCATAGTATCATTTGTTTTTCTAACTGATATGGCTTTAGGCTTATCGTTTGAATTTATTTTAGGTACCCATTTTTGAACTGTTCTTTTGGGTATCCACTTTTGTACAATTCGCGGTGGAATTGTTTTTGAAATTTTTATCTGTGGATCCTTTTTCTGTTCATACAATGGGTCCTTTTTCTTTGGTTGCCATACAAGCTTATTATATTTCACAGTTTCAGACTTACAAACATAAGAATTCAAAGCAATTAATTTCGATCTTGAAAACTTAATACAAGAATTATTAACAATTTTATCATTATTACAGACAGAATGTTTAATTTTGCTGTTTCTATCTGTAACAATTTTTTATTTCACGCGCCATTCTTGTTTTATAATCTTGTTTTTCTCTTCTCTTTTCTTCTTTCGCCACACTTGTTTTCTCGACCCGTTCACAACGTTATCTGACATAAAAGAAGTTTGAGAATTAGAAGATTTAGATGCTTGTTTTTTCTGTAACCTTTTCATACCTGTTGAAGATTTGACTTTACGTGCAAAAGAGTCCGTTGATGAGGATGATTCACCCTTTTCAAAACTAGGAGACTTAACAAACAGTTTTGTTTTCTCCTTCTTTTGTTGCACTGATGGTGAATTTTCAGATGGTTTTAAAGAGTCTGTAGTCATTCTTTGCAGAATTTTAACAGATTCTTTATTACCAGTTGATAGTTTGTTAGTCAAAGGTTTGATAAATTCACCAATTTTACCAAATCTTTGATCTAATGAATTAACATCAGAGTGCATGAACAGATCAAATTCTTTTTCTGAATTTATAGAATCCAGAGAAGTAGATGAATGTGGATCAGACACATTTATGTTTTTAGACTTATCTTGCAACATTTGTTCTATTTTTAGTAATTCAGACTTGAGTGTTCCATTCTCTATCTCAAAACTTTTAATTTTCAATTCTAAATCAGAATTTATCTGATCTAAAATTGAATTTGGTAAATATAGTTTTTGAGACTGAGTTGGTAATTCAGACAAATCCTTTTCAGAATAAGTTTGAATGTACTCTTCTTTAGTATCAACAATGTTGCTGATTTCATTTATCCTGGTATAGTCAACATAATTTTGCATTTTGTCTGATCTTGACCTTATGATTTCTTCACTGGATTCTACTTCTTCAGATGCTTTCAAGAATGTCATTTTTAATCCTAAATTCATGTATCTGACATCATATAATGTTGGTGAATTTGATATAGCTTTTGTCAGATACTTAGGATTTTCCCAACCAATACCAGATTTAGAGTTATAAAACTCTCTATCTTTTGGTTGATTTAAATATATTGTTTGATCTGTTTGCCCTCTTTTAATAAATTCATCCTCCATCTTTTTTATTTTCTCATAAAGTTTCGTTCTTTCTTCAAATATGGCATGATATTTTACAGAAAAGTTTGAGGCTTCTAATTCAGCTATTCGCAGACTTTCTTGTAAATCAGATATTTTGTGATTCAGATTGAGTATATTGCTTTGAAGTTCTTTTTCCTTATCTTGTAAGTCTGAGACATCTCGTAAAGCTAAGGCTTTATCTTTGGAAAAATCTAGAACTAAATTGTGTTCATTTTGAAGTTTGTTTTCCAAAGAATGAACCTTTTTCTTTTCTGCCTTTAAGGATTTTTCAAACTTTTTAAGCATAAAGGCCATATTAGTTAGTTTTTCTTCTAAAATGCATGATTCATCAATATCAGAGTCTGAATTAGAATTTACCTCCTGTTTTTCTGAATCATCTGAGTTTTCAGACTCTGAATCTTCCTCATTTTCAGCTTCATTCTGGTCAGTTGCCATTAATGCAACTTCTTCTTTTTCTTCCTCTTCATCAGAATCAGATTCTCTCCTCTCTTCATCCTCTTCATCCGTCAGTCCAAGCCACACCTCATCTTCAGCTATCATAGCTGATTCACTCAGTTCAGATTCATTGAAGATTTCTGACTTTAGACAGATATGGGCATCTTCATCTAAAATGTCATCATCTTCTGATAACTGTAACCAATGATCATCCTCCGCCATAAGAGCTTTGCCTGACTCTTTCTCTTTGGCTAAGAGAGCCTTTCTTGTATAGTAGTCTGAATTTTTGACTACTGGAGATCTGCATTCCCGGGCATAGTGACCTGGTTTTCCACAGTTATAGCATTTCTGTTCAGATTCCTTCTTGGTTGATTTATCTGACTTCTCATATTTGTCAGACTTTCATGCACTACTTTCTCCAGTCTTCTCATACTTATCATTTTTCTCAACTTTCCTTGAGCCTGTTTTGTAGCGCATTTTGTTGTTTGTTGGCTTCCTGTAAAATTTCTTCTGAAATGCCTTTGTAAGCAGTGCCATCTGTTTTTTCATCTCTTCAATCTCTGAATCTGCAGATGAATCTGATGGTTCTGATTCTGATGATGTACTGCTGATTACAGCTCTTTTCTCCTTTTTGAGCTTATATTTATACTTTTTCTCCGCCAGTAGAGCTAGTGGATCAGCAGTTTCTTTTTCCGCTTTCTTCTTTCCAGATATTTTCCTCAAAACAACTTCTTGGTAGTTGTTGAGGTTTTCAAATAGCATATGAAAATCCATCTCCTCTATATCTTTCGTTTGTTGGATGATCATAGCATATTTTTCCCATTCTGGATTTAGCACATTTAAAAATTTGACATTGATGTCCAAGTTGGACTTCGTCACTCCGTTTCTTTTTATTTCACTTACCAGATTTACAAATCTGAGATAAGTGTTTTCCAGAAGTTCACCTTCACGGGCTCTAAAGTTCTCAAATGTCATTAGACTATTCCTAGCCCTATTAGTAGCAGCTCTGTCTGATCCCCTCATGATTTTGCATACTTCATCCCAGATGGACTTAGCAGTCTTTGTATTTGTCAGACAAGTGTATATATCATTGGGGATTGAAATCAACAACAGTTTTCTGGCAGTCTTGTCCCCTAACTTTCTCCTTTTCTGGGCCTCTGTTAGGTTTGTTACCTCAACAGTCCTTGGTGGTATTGGGGGATTGCCAGTTGGTACTCCTGGGATCGTTTCCATAAAGATTGCTGGTCCTTCAGTTAATGATTTCAGCATTTCTTCAGAGAAATCATGGAAACTTATAAATTCAAGAAACCGCTCCCGCCATTGAACATATTCCCCTCTGTATAAGATTGGGGGTTTGGTTTCTGATCCCATAGCAAGTGCATCTTTAGACATGTTGATTGTTCGTTGGGAAACTTTGACCAAGATCAAATGAACTCCGGATGAGATTGAAAAATTTGATCACACCTTGAAACACAGATTAGTACTGAAATCTACAACACAATGACTTGTTAGTAGCAATAAGCAGTTTAACTCAAGCAGTGAATTGTGTTTGGATTAATGTGTGTGACAAACTTGAATGATTCTTGTGTTATGAGTGAAACTTGAATGAATGTAGTGTGAAACTCGATTGTGTCTTTTACCAAACTCGATTGATTCTTTGATCAAACTCGAATGTGTGTTTGATCAAACTCAAATGTGTGTTTGATCAAACTCGAATGTGTCTTTGACCAAACTCGAATGTGTGTTTGATCAAACTCGAATCAAGTATATGAAATTCACACTCTCGAATGAGTCTTCTGTAAAACTCGAATCAATGTTATACAAAACTAGACTGTGTCTGTTACAAAACTCGAGTGAATCTTGCACAACTCGAATGATTCTTATATAAAACACGAATGGGTCTTATATAAAACTCGAATGGGTCTTATATAAAACTCGGCTGTGTCTTATATAAAACTCGAGTGAGTCTTATATAAAACTCGAATGTGTCTTATATAAAACTCGAGTGAGTCTTATATAAAACTCGAATGTGTCTTATATAAAACACGAATGGGTTTTATATAAAACTCGAATAAGTCGTATATAAAACTCGAATGGTGTTCTGAAATTCAAGTCAGATTGTTGTCAACTCGAATATTACAGTTTGACAACTCGAGTAATAGTAAGGCACAACTCGAATAACTAAGATAACCAACTCGATTAACTCAGATACCCGACTCGATTAACTGTTATACTCAACTCGATTTACACACAGGATGTGTATGATTCGAGTTTCTTAGTATTTTCAGCTTTTTCAAGTCTGAAATTCAGATTAAATCCAAATTTTACCCAATTTCATTCAAATTGTAATCGAAGGTAAGGTTTTTGAATACAAACACTTTTTGTAAAGCACTTTTATGCAAAAATGGATCTAAACCAGACTTTTTCAATGAAACAGTACCGGTTTTTGAACTTTTCAAAATTTCAGAAAATTGCTTAGATCTTTTTCTGTGTTTTGAAAATCAAAACAAGTTTATATTCAATTGATTCGTCTTTGAAACCTGAACCTTCGATCCAATTAACTCTGAGAATGATCAACAGAATCAAAACCCCTAGTGATTTTAGGGTTTTTCCGAAAAATCCTCAAGAACACGAAATACAAATTCAATCTCAATCAGAATGATTCATCCCTAAGGCTCTGATATCAATTATGAAAAATAGTTTCTACCAATTCAATCAACTAGATGCAATTAATAAGAACACAGAATTTAATCAATACTAACCAAATGATTCGATTGATACTCTTGATGATTACAAAAATGATATCTGGAATATTCTTCTTCGTACAGAGCAGCTTTTCAGAATTGAATGCGTACAAAATAATCTTCTGACCGATTCTCCCTATTTGGAAAGTCAACATGACTATTTATACAAATTTACAAACTATAAGGAAATTACACAATCAGTCCCTAGACTTTGATATTTCATCAATCAAAAACATATTCTAACATTAACAAATTATTATTTAAATTATTATTATATATTATTATTATTAAATATACCTATTTATTTTTAAAAATTAATTTATATTTATTTATTAAAATTATTTTTAAATAGTCATGAACAACATTTATTATTTTAACATTTTTAAACTTTTTATTTCTAAATTTATATATAGTTAGTCGATATAATTTGAAATTTATTTCTAAATTTATATATATATATATATATATATATATATATATATATATATATATATATTTATTGACATAATTTGAAATTTTAATTTTACGTAAATCATAGTGTTTATATATATTATAAAAATAAATGTTATGAAATATAATTTTATTAATATTGGGTTATGTTTACTTTTTAAATATTTAATATCTTTTATATGATTTGTATTCATTTTTAATATATATTAATAACTTTATAAATAAACAAATAATATATTTTTAAATAGATATATAGATAATTATATATAAGATATAATTGGGATGTAGATTTAAATCTATTCTATTTATTAATATTTAAAGATGTAAGAAATAATATTTTGTATTTGTATTTTAAATTTATCAATCTTTATAGATGTTAGAAATAATAAATTATATTTATCTTTTAGTTTATTTTATTTAAATTAATATATTTTTTCACGTTAATACGTTTTGATTTAAATTTAGTATTTTACTTTTTAATTTCAATAATTTGTTATGCCAATACGTTTTGATTTAAATATAATATTTTGATTTTTGATTTTCAAGTTTGTACATTACTATGTTTTATTCGCTTCACTTAAATATTTTGCTAATTTTCACTTAAGCATTAACGTAGCAAAATTTTAAATAAAAGCAAATAAAATAATAAATTGAAATCAAAACGTATTGGCATAACAAAATATTTAAATCCAAACAAATAAAATAATAAATTTAAATAAAACATATTAGCGTCCCAAAATTTTTAAATAATAAATAATAAATTAGTCTACTAAATCAAACCGTAATGAATTAGTAAATTTAAATCAAAACTTATATAAATTCAAAAGTTATTAACGTATTGAAATAGTTTGATAGAAAAGTATATGTTGTAATGGAATCCCAGTAATAATCAGCACTCGTACCAATGATTTCAGCAATAAACAAGACAAAAAGAATGATTGCACTCAATAATTGCTATGAATATTGAAGAAGAAATGTCAGAGAGAATAAAAGCGGCGGCTGCTCTTTTGTGTGTGTGGGAAACCCTAGATGTGGTTTTCCTTACATCATTTAATTCAACTTCTAGAGTATTACAAAATTATCCCCTTGACTTCTATAACTAAGATAATTACAAATAAAAGGAAAGACAAGAAGTAACTTACATGGAAATAAACTAATTAATTATTACAAAATAAATTCCACAAGATCAAAATTTAATATCTAACAATCTCCCCCTTTTCGATCATTGTGGATGACGACATGCTTCCTCTACATGTTCCCTGAGGCTAAGGATGACTTAGAATCGTCGAGTCACTTGCCTAAGATGTAGCCTGTCATTTAAAAGTTCGATGGCGCAGAGCATGTCTTGTATTCCTTTTGGTTTTCTTTTGAGTTTAGAGATTGGTTGAGCATCGTCTTCTTGTAGTCGGTTGTTGATCTCAGCTCTGACCAATCTGATTGTACCATTCGAATAGCAAGGAAAGTCTTCAATGCGCATGTACCTTTTCTGTCTCTTCTTGTTCAGAAAAATAAATCCCTGTTGTCCCCCCCCATCAAAACTTTGTATGCTGGATAGTGGTCTAGGAGAAATTATCTTGGTCTGGGGCTTTTATACCAACTTTAAACATATAGCTCTCTATCGCCATTTGGAAATCTTTTAAGCACATAGATGGATCGGCGATTCATGCTTATAGTCAGGGCGGCAACGGCACTGACATGAGTTAATCGTTTCTTGATCCTGTTCTTCAGTTTGTTGTGCAGAAACTCAATGTCGTCTATGTTCACAAAATCCAGGTCATTTTCATGCAAAAACTATACTGATCCATCTTCTCGGAATACTTCAAATGCAGGAGTGAACACTCGAGCTCTTTTGTACATATGGATATTGTTAATCTTCACAATCTTTGATTTTGACCAGTATTCTTCCTTTGGCCTTTTGTCTTTGAACATCATTTGATTATATTCCGCTTGTTCAGCTAGGGATGCGTCAGACCAAACCATTAACAGACGTCTGATGTATGACCCAGGTTTCTTTCTAAACACCATCTTGAATCTTTTTTCAAGATAGGGACTCTGAAATTCCTCAGCGGAGAATATTTTCAAAAAATCTTTCAAACCTTGAACCGGAGGTTCTTTTAGCTCGGCAGGAGGAGCTTCAAGTAATTTCAAAATCCAACCCATCCGGTCCTGCCTTAATTCTTCTCTTAACTCTTCGGACAGAGAGTGCAACCCCACCCTTTGAGTACCATCGAACCCATTCTAGATCGTGTATATCATGCCTTGGAGTTAGTTCAGGCCTATTATTAAAGCAGTCCACGGTTCTTGGACCTGAAGACTTGGCAGTTGGGGCTGGAGGGGTTGATTGGCCTGTTGGGATTTCTTAGACTGTGGGGGAACTTTGGACTTGTGGGGTTTCTTTGGGAGTAGGGGAGGTAGCTTGGATGGAAGATAGGATTTATTGTTTTGGTACGTGGGTGGGGAATTTAGGAATTCAAAAGACGATGATGATTTCTGGGGAGACTCAGGTTCAGGCTTGGGGATTATCGAAGGATAGTCTTGGTCAGTATCGGAGTCTGTATCAGACACCAATATGACCTCAACTATTTCAAAATTGGGATCATATTCCACCATAGCTGAAAGTGGATCTAACAGTGCGGGGCCTTCAAAAATAGGGGCATCTTCCACCATTTCTTGAGCCTCAGAACTCTTTTCCCTAAACCCTTGTTGCTCTGTTCCCTCCGCCTCTACTCCCCCTACATTTAACATCTCGCCCTCAGACTGAACCCTTTGGCGTTTCTCCCCCTCATGGCGATCACGGTCGTCCTGATCGTCATGTTTTCTTTTGAGGGATTCAGCCTGAGGACGACATTGTAACTCAATGACCGCTGATTCCAAGCAGTCTATTCGGCCATTCAGCTTCTCCTGGACTTGAAGGATAATGCGAGTGAGGTTGTCCATCTTTTCAGAGAGATCAGCTATTTGAGATTGGACTGAGCGTGTACCTGGTGGTGGCGCCTCAGAAGCAACACCCTTACCATTGATGAAAGAGAAAAGGGTTGTGTGCTTGTTGGGAAATAGTTTAAGTAGGTTCAAGCTGTTAGTTAGACTTCTCAAACTGTTAGTAGAGTTTATATGTAAATCCAAAGTTCATGCTGCTAGTTGAAGAAACTCGAGCTGCCAGTGTAAAAGTTCAAGCTGCCAGAGCAAATCAACTCGAGCTGCTCTGTTCATGCTGTCAAGTGATTCAAGCTGCTCAACAGTTTCATAAACAGAAAGTGCTGATTTTCAGGAAAAGATATATACACGAAGATTCCAGCATATCTACTATCAGAGAAGTCATAGTTCGTCAAGGAAACATATCAAGAAGCAATATAAATACATAGAATATGTCTTTCTATTGTATAAGAGTTTTCTGCATATTTGAGTCTGTAATGGCTTTTTGTTTTAAGTTTTCATAAGCCTCTAAGGTTGTAAAACCCTAAGAACAGTCTGTGTTCTTCGTCTAATCAAACAGATTAGAGGTGATTGTAACCATTGAGATTAGCAATACAAACAGTCTTGATTATTTATTGTGTTTATCTGCTATTTATTCTGAAAGCTTTTGTTAAAATAATTAAGTGTTATTCCACAAACTTCTTAATTAAACTTTGATTCAAAGCAAGATTATTGATTTATACTCTGATAAATTCAAATCAGTTAGTCTTGGTTATTTAGTTTTAGATCCTGACAAGTGGTATCAGAGCCACAGGTCGTTCTTTGTTTTTCAAAGTCGAAAACTTTCTTTTAAATTTTCAATCTTTTGCAATGGAATTTGAAAATAGCAGCAGTGGATCTGGGCAAGGACACAAAGTGCCTATGCTCAAGCCCACTGAGTTTGAGATGTGGAAACTCAGGATTCAACAGCATATCCAATTTATTGACTATGCCATATGGGAAGCTGTTGAATTTCCTCATGTAGTTGATCTAGAACTTGATGATGAGGGAAAACCAGTCAAAACCCCTCCAAAAACTGAACTTGAAAGGAAGGCTAGAATGAATGAAGTGAAAGCTCTTACACTTTTACAAATAGCCATTCCTAATACTTATCAACATCAGTTCAAAAAGTTTTATACTGCTCATTCTCTTTGGAATGCTTTAGAGAAAAGATTTGCTGGTAATGCCAGTACCAAGAGAAATCAAAAGGATCTTTTGAAACAGCAGTATGAGAACTTTTCTGGTGGCAAGAATGAAAACCTTACTCAAATCTTTGACAGGTTTAACAAACTGGTAAGTGAATTAGAAAGTGCAAAAGTCAGCCTGGATCAAGATGAAGTCAACAGAAAGTTTCTCAGATCTCTTGGAGAAGAATGGACAGTTTATGCTGCCCAATGGAGAACAAAAGACACTCTTGATGAGATAGAACTGGATGATCTGTACAACAGTCTGAGAGTGTTTGAGACTGAGATTGATGCTAAAAAGAAATCTTTTTCTTATAATCACAATACTGCTCTTCTGTCTTCTGAAAAATCTAACAGCAGTGATTCCTTTTCAGGTGGTGATGGCAACTCTGCTGAAGCTCACTATGAGGCTTTTGTTGCCAATGATGGACTATTTGCTCTAAATGCTGAAGACTTAGAACAAATTCATCCAGATGATCTTGAAGAGATGGATTTAAAATGGCAACATGCAATGCTGACCATGAGGGCCAAAAGGTTTCTTAAAAGAACTGGAAGGACCAACTTTCAAGCTAAAACAGAAGGCAAACCAGCCTTTGATAAGACAAAAGTTGAGTGCTACAAGTGTCATAAGCTTGGTCACTTTGCCAGAGAATGTAGATCTCAAGGTCAACAGTCATCAAGGACTTCACAGCCCAATCAGACATCATCATCAACAGCACTTGTCTCCCAAGAAGACAATGTGTTTGACTGGAGTGATCAGACAGAGGAAGAGTTTCAGAATCAAGCTCTAATGGCAGAAACATCAAATGTCTCCTCCACTGAACTACCATCTGAGGTAAATTCTAAACTCTGCTCTCAATCATGCAAAAATATGGTTAAAAAATACAGAGATCATAATGAGAGCATGTGCAAAACTCTAGCTAAGATGGAAGAAAGGAGATATGAATACATGCAAGCCATAGAAGATCTTGAAAAACAGATCAATGACTATAAGGATAATGAGATTCAAATGGGACATGATAGAACATATCATGAGTGGGAGAAAAAGGAACTAAATAAGAAAATAGAATCCCTGAATAAAAAGGTAGAAGAGACTGAACAGAAGGTGTTAGAGGCTAATAAGAAACTAGAATCTGTTAACATAGATCTAAGTAACTTCAAGTTGGCAAATCAAAAGCTGGAACACCTAATGGAAGTCCAATTTAAAGATAGGGTAAAATCTCAGGTTAATCCCAAAGAAGGCATAGGATACAGGGCTACTCCACCTCCATACAACAATAAGTACATTCATCCAATGAGTGAAGTTGCTGATAGACTAGTCAATGAACCATTAGATGAGTCTATGACTACTGTAGACCCTATCCTTGATACCAGCCCTGAATCTAAAGAAGATCAGATTCAAAACACAGAGTGTGAGTGCACAACAGCTGAGAAGCCACATAAAACAATGAGTGCGCCCATAGAGATCCAAACCCCCAATAAGAAAGGAAAAGAGAAGATGAGTGTTTGCAATGCTGCTCCACAAGTTTCTGTACATTCTAACTGTAACACTGCATCTTCTTCAAAGAATAAAAAAAGGGGTAAAAATGTTCCAGTCTGCACATGCCAAAAGCATGGTGTGCAAAAATTTCCCAAACAACAGCAGGTAAGGGGAAATCAGAGGAACAATAACCAGAAATTGTCAAATAAATCTGGATCTCCAATTCAAACAGTCAAAAGGTGTTTTCACTGTGGAAGGAAGAATCACTTGGCCAAGAATTGTTTTTATAAACCAACTGTTGCAAAACAGACTGTAATTCATAAAAAGTCAAGTCCTATTCATGGAAAAACTTCAAAGGTGAAACCTTCCACATCAGTTCCAAAGAAAACAGTTGATCACAGGCTTTCAAAAGTTAATAAAAAACAGTCCACACACCAAAAACAAGTTTTTGGCAAAGCCTAAATTAAGTTTTAAACAAATATGGTGTGTCAAGGACAAATTTTCAGATCAAACTGCTGATGCAAAAGATCAGACTGCTAAGCCAAATTCTGAAGCTGTTAGCACTAACAACACAGATCAGACTGCTAAGCATCAATCTGGAACTGCTAGTGAATCATCTGAGACTGTTAGAAGAAAAGATGATCAAAATACCTGGATACCTCATATAATCACTAAATACTCTCCAAAGACTCCATCAGTAGATCTCACTAAATATAAAAAGTCAAAAACAGTGTTTAGTTATGTCAATGTACAAGGCCAACCCAAAACCAATTTGGTTTGGGTTTACTCCACTACTGACTAAGCTTCTACTTGTGCAGGGCAACCACAGGTCTCCTCATAAAACAAGATGGCATTTGGACAGTGGATGCTCTAGGCACATGACAGGCAATTCTGAGTGCTTGTCAAATTTCAAAGGCTTTGATGGAGGTTTTGTTGCATTTGGAGGCAACTCAAAAGGAGGTAAGGTTACAGGTAAAGGTACTGTTAATGCAGGCAACATGAAATTCCATGATGTTTTGTATGTTGAACAGCTTAAGTACAATTTATTAAGTGTCTCTCAAATCTGTGACAAACAAAACATTGTTTTGTTTACAGATTCTGAGTGCATTGTCCTTTCAAAAGATTTCAAAATTCCTGAAAATCTTGTTTTACTAAGAACACCAAGAAAGGATAATGTTCACTGTTTGGAAACATATCTTTTATCTAAATCAAATACTTTAAGCTGTTTGATATCCAAAGCATCTTCAAATGAGTCTGCTCTTTGGCATTGAAGAATGTGTCACATGAACTTCAAGTCCATGAATGTTTTAGTCAAAAAGAATCTGGTAAGAGGCTTACCACAAAAGGAGTTCATATGTGATAATCATTGTGTAGCATGTCTTAAAGGCAAGCAACACAAAACTTCTCATAAGGCCAAAGAAGTAAATTCAATCTCATCTGCTCTTCAGCTGCTTCATATGGATCTATTTGGTCCAACATCTGTTTTGAGTTTGAATAAAAGGGCTTACTGTTTAGTTATTGTTGATGATTTCACCAGATTTACTTGGGTTTACTTTCTTAGGTCCAAAGATGAAACTGCTGAGCTAGTTAAGTCTTTTATCCTTAAGATAGAAAACCAATCCAACTCAAAAGTTAAGGTGATAAGATCAGACAATGGAACTGAATTTAAAAATCTCATTCTAAACAGTTTCTGTGAGTCCAAAGGCATTGATAGACAATATAGTGCACCAAGAACACCACAGCAAAATGGTGTAGCTGAAAGAAAGAACAGAACATTAATTGAGGCTGCTAGAACAATGTTAGCTGATTCAAATCTGCCGATGACTTTCTGGGCAGAAGCTGTTAATACAGCCTGTTATGTTCTGAATAGGGTTCAGGTTGTCCAATCACAAGGGAAAACTCCCTATGAGTTATTCCATAACAAAAGTCCCCTAATAGCTTTCTTCAAGCCTTTTGGATGTCCATGTACTATTCTTCACACTAAGACTCACTTAGGGAAGTTTGAAAGTAAGGCTGAAGAAGGATTCTTTGTAGGATACTCAAGTCAAAGCAAAGCCTATAGAGTATATAACAGTGTGTCTAAAACCATTGAAGAAAGTGCCAATGTTGAATTTAATGAAAATACTGCAAATGTCAAAGGCACTGGTCCTGATTGGTTGTTTGATTTAGATTCACTAACAAATTCTCTGAGCTTTGTTGAGTATACTGCAGAAACTGATGCATACAGGATTGAAGCTGCCAACAACACTTCTCATGCTGCCAATACAAATTCTAAAGCTGTTGGCACAAAGTTTCAAACTGCTGCTGATTCAACCAAATGGGATGAATACATCACTCTACCACTTCTGTCATGTGACCCTCCAGGGGTTCTGAATGCTTCACAGGATACAAATCCAGACAGTGCAGTGCCACTCCCAAGTCCTGAAAGAACAGCCTCAACACAAAGGGAAACAGTCCCAGATTCTAGTCAAGTTGTTCCAGAAGTTGAACCATTCACTGGTCCTGATGGAGATGATACAAATCTTGGAACCTCTTTTCAGACAGAGAGAGAGCCCACACTAAGAGTTCACAAGTATCATCCTCTCAACCAAATATTGGGTGATCCAAGCACTCCTGTACAAACAAGGAAAATGGTTCAAAATGAGACTGCTGCTGCTGAACAAGCAGTTCCTGAATTCAGTCTAGCTGCATTTGAGAATGCCTGTTTCATGTCTCAACTAGAACCTAAAAAGGCATCAGAATCATTAAAAGATTCATCCTGGATTGAGGCAATGCAAGAAGAGCTTCTACAGTTCAAGATTCAGAATGTGTGGACTCTGGTAGATCTTCCTAAAGGAAAGAGGGTAATTGGTACAAGATGGGTGTTCAGAAACAAGAAAGATGAGAGAGGGATAGTCATCAAGAATAAAGCAAGGTTGGTAGCACAAGGGTACAATCAAGAAGAAGGCATAGATTATGATGATGTATTTGCCCCAGTGGCAAGAATTGAAGCCATCAGACTATTCTTGGCCTATGCAAGCTTCAAAGGTTTTAAAGTGTATCAAATGGATGTGAAGTCTGCCTTCTTATATGGGACAATTGAAGAAGAGGTCTATGTGTGTCAACCTCCTGGTTTTGAAGACTACAAGTATCCAGACAAGGTTTACAAGCTGGACAAGGCTCTCTATGGTCTCCATCAAGCCCCCAGAGCATGGTATGACACTCTGTCATCATACCTTCTACAGAATGGATTCAAGAGAGGCACTCTAGACAAAACACTTTTCACTAAGTCTATCAAAGCTGAGATTCTGCTTGTCCAAATTTATGTTGATGACATCATCTTTGGCTCAACAAATGCCTGTCTGTGCAAAGAGTTTGAAGCTTTAATGCACAAAAAGTTTCAAATGAGCTCAATTGGAGAACTCACTTTCTTTCTGGGATTGCAAGTCAAGCAGAAGCCCACTGGCCTTTTCATAAGTCAATCAAAGTATGTGAAAGACATACTAGAAAAGTTTGGGTATCAAGACACAAAGGTTGCAAGCACTCCAATGGATCCTCACAAGCAACTCCATACAGACAAAGATGGCATAGATGTGGACATACATTTATACAGATCTCTCATAGGATCACTCATGTATCTAACATCTTCTAGACCTGATATAATGTTTGGTGTCTGTGTGTGTGCTAGGTTTCAATGCTCTCCAAAGGATTCTCACTTGGTTGCTGTTAAGAGAATCTTTAGATATCTCAAAGGCCAACCACACTTAGGCCTATGGTATCCTAAAGACTCTCCCTTTGAACTAACTGCTTATTCTGACAGTGACTATGGTGGTTGCAACATTGACAGAAAATCCACAACTGGTGGATGTCAATACTTAGGAGCAAGACTGGTCTCTTGGCAATGCAAAAAGCAGACAACTGTGTCCACATCATCCACTGAAGCAGAATATGTAGCAGCTGCAAGCTGCTGCTCCCAGGTAATGTGGATTCAAAATCAGCTAAGAGACTATGGTATGAATTTCTTATCCACTCCTATTTATATTGACAATTCAAGTGCAATCAGCATTGTGCAAAACCTAGTGAAATTCCCAAAAACCAAGCATATAGAAATGAGATTTCACTTTATAAGGGATTGTAATGAAAAGAAGCTAATCCAAGTTACCAAAATACATAATGATGATCAGTTAGCTGATCTATTTACAAAAGCTTTTGATGTAGGAAGGTTCACTTTCCTGGTATCAAATATTGGTATGGTAAATATGGATTAATTTGTTTTCATTATTACCTAATTTCTATGCTTATTTAAGGGGGAGTCACTGTTTCATTAAAAAGATGCATAATTTTCAACTAACAGCTTGAGTATTTTCTCAAGTTGCTAGTTCATTTTCTCGGACTGCTAGTTATTCACTTGATCTGTCAAAGTGTGCAGGGTATTTCGGTAATTTTAAAATGAGTGTGCGCGGGACCCAACCTTTTCAAAACCTTTAAAGGTCCCAGTTTCGTTCAGTTGTAACTACCAGTTGCAAAATTTCCTTCCACGACCTTTCTTTTCCCTCTGAACGATTCACACACTCTTCTTTGCAAACCCTAAACCCTTCGTTTGATCTTCAATGGAGTTTGTTAAGGAACACAACTGCCTTTTCTACTCTCTAAAGAACTCAGACCTTCAACCGTTCCATGACATGATGGACTTTCTTCGTCACTCCCATATCCATCATGCACTCAATATAAACCCCACCATATACATATCGTATATCGAACAGTTCTGGAACCATGTCACTGTTCAATCCATCAATGGAATTCCTTCTATACTATCCAAAATTGATGGCACTCCCATCACCATTACTGAGGAATCCATTCGGCGCCATTTGCATCTTCAAGATGCCACAGGTATAACAGACCTAACCCTTGACGCTTTACATACTGGTGTTTATGATCTAGGTTATAGGGGTCCTGCTGATTCATTTACTTTCTTGAAAGCCCATTTTTCTCTTAAATGGAAATATCTTGTACATATTATTCAGCAGTGCATGAGCCCCAAAAGAACTGGTTGGTCAGAATTTTCTTCTAACATTGCCACTGCCTTAGTGTGCTTTTCAACAGGCCAATGGTTCAATTTTTCAAACATGATTTTTCAGAGGATGTTAAGGCATCATTCCCTAAAGAGTGGGAAATTTTTGATGTATCCCAGATTTTTGGCAGAAATCATTGCACACACTTGCACTACTTCTCATGTACATAAGAGGATACATGTTTCCCACAGGCACTCACTATCTTCTATAAAAAGACTTTTGAAACAAAGTGCCAATTTTTTGAGCATTGATGTTTCATTGCCTTCTGCAATGATGAACATCATTCCAAGAAACAGAGGAGAGGGTCCTGAGCAGGCTCAGCCTATCATCACTGCTACACCCCCAGGACCCCAACCCACTCCTTATGATACACAAATTCCTTCTGATCCTTTTGAACAGCCTCCACCCCCACTAAAATTTCTCTATAAAAGGAAAAGAGGACCAGGAGCTCCTTCCTCCTCAGCCCTCAGACAAGATCCATATATCCCTGTGCAGGAGGACACTTCTGCACAGAATATCCAAAGGGTACCAACTGAGGACACTCCCATCCTCACTCAGGAGGTGAACATCTCTTCCGAGACTGTTCATATGGGTTCTGTGGCTGGCACTACTGCTGTCCCTGCACAAGAGGCACAGGACAGTGCCAACATCCCTAAGACCACGCCCATGGCAACAGCAAGTGTGCAAACACAAGCTGGAAGTCCCCATAACCAAGAACAGAGGGGCCCAGAGGTTTCTACTTGTGGTATTAATGTCAGTGATAGATCACAAGCACCACAGGTGTTTTCTGATCTTGAGACTAGTCTGCAACTCATGCTTTTGACAGATCCCAAGCTGAAACCTGTTGTAGCTATGTTGGAATACCAAATGTCCATCATTGCTGCACAGGGTGCACAAATAATGGCCCTAAAGCAATCAGAAATGGCTCAAAATCAGAGGATGGATTATCTTCATAAGGGGTTTACCCTTTGTGGAAATAAGATCATTCAATTAGAGCATTTGATTCAAACCCAAGGGGCAAAGGTTGTAGGTCCTCCTGACCAAACCAATGCTTCCAAAAAGGGGGAGAATCAGGAGGTTCCTGAATCAGTCCAAGCAGCTCCAACAACATCAGTCCAAGCAGCCTCAACAGTTCCACCTTCTAGGCTAGCAGTCCCAACAGCTTCTCAAGCTGTTAGCCTAGAAACTCAAGCTGCTGCCTCAAAAGCAACTGGAGTTGTTATAAGGGAAAGGGTTCAAGCTCCATCCAGTACAGTCCAGGCTACATCTTCTGCTACAAAAGACAAGGGCAAGGGCATTCTTATTGAGTCTCCAAAGCACAAATTTTCCTCCAAAGAAGCTCAGATTGCCTTTGATGCTGAAGTTGCCAAAAGGTTAGCAGAAGAACAGGATAAAGAATTAGATCAGCTGGCTCAGCCCCCAATGGATGATGATGAGACCTTAGGTGATTACCTAAAGGGGTTTGTGGGTAAACAATGAGAAAACAAGAGGAAGCTGCCAACAGGGCACTCCAAAGCTGAGCACAGAAGATTTTTAAACAATTTTGCCTTTGCAGCTGGTATTCCAAAGAAAATGGCTCAGTCCATGACTACTGAAAGGCTGCAAGAGATCCATGACAAAGAAATGGAGAAAAGAAAGAAAACAAAAGTCTCCCAAGAAGTCCAACCATCAAAAGAACCAGTTCAAACTGGTACAAGTCATATTCAAGCTGCTGCCAGTGCCCCAGCTCCTACTGATCAAGCTGTTGCTTCTATTCCTGCATCTGAACCATCATCACAAGCAAAGCTACATCAAGTTAAAAGAGTGTTATTTGAGCAACAACTGCAAAAAGCAATGGAGATAGAGAAGTTGATTGATCAGCATGATTTTACAAAGCCTCTGATCAACTACTGGTATGCCAAGTCACTGGACAACCGTGATTTAAGAGTTCAGTTTATAGTGAGAAGGGAGTCTGGACCAGAAGAAGAATATAATACATTTTGGCAGATGGTTCAGAAGTTGACTAGAGATGAGCTTATCAAAATGCATAATATTGGGTCTGTGACACAAGTTAGATCTGCTTTACCACAAGTGAAGCAAGTCATTAAAGATCTAAAATCAATTGTTGACCCTGAATCTGCAAGGAAAGAAATAGAGGATGCTGTGAAGAAGGGAAAGAAGGTCAAGCAAGTTGATCTGTTTGTCAAGTCAAGGACATACAGAATAAAATTCTCCGATGGATCTGGTATATTCTTCAATCTAGAATTTTATGATTTACCAAAAGATATGTTACTTCAGATAAAATCTGTTAGGGTATCTTGTGATAGAGATGAGATGAAGAAAGAATTTTTGAAGGCTGTAGATCAGAAACTTGCACAGTTATAAGTTTTTGAAAGCCTTGGTTTGTAAATAACAGTTTACTTATTCATTTCCATTTTTGTATAGAACTTAAAGTCTTGTGTAAAGAATTTAAGTTAGGGGGAGATTGTTGGGAAATAGTTTAAGTAGGTTCAAGCTGTTAGTTAGACTTCTCAACCTGTTAGTAGAGTTTATATGTAAATCCAAAGTTCATGCTGCTAGTTGAAGAAACTCGAGCTGCCAGTGTAAAAGTTCAAGCTGCCAGAGCAAATCAACTCGAGCTGCTCTGTTCATGCTGTCAAGTGATTCAAGCTGCTCAACAGTTTCATAAACAGAAAGTGCTGATTTTCAGGAAAAGATATATACACGAAGATTCCAGCATATCTACTATCAGAGAAGTCATAGTTCGTCAAGGAAACATATCAAGAAGCAATATAAATACATAGAATAGGTCTTTCTATTGTATAAGAGTTTTTATAGCATATTTGAGTCTGTAATTGCTTTTTGTTTTAAGTTTTCATAAGCCTCTAAGGTTGTAAAACCCTAAGAACAGTCTGTGTTCTTCGTCTAATCAAACAGATTAGAGGTGATTGTAACCATTGAGATTAGCAATACAAACAGTCTTGATTATTTATTGTGTTTATCTGCTATTTATTCTGAAAGCTTTTGTTAAAATAATTAAGTGTTATTCCGCAAACTTCTTAATTAAACTTTGATTCCAAGCATGATTATTGATTTATACTCTGAGAAATTCAAATCAGTTAGTCTTGGTTATTTAGTTTTAGATCCTGACAGTGCTGCTCTTCGGAAGCTGCCTTAAGGGCGTCCAGGTCAGCCCGGGAAACAAAACAAGCAGCACGTAAAGTCGTTGTTAGCATCTCGAGAGATATCTCGGGATGGCCTGATGTTGATGGCATTTGTTGGTCAATACCAGGTCTTCCTTCTATTATCTCTGGCTCCTCTGCGGGAAGCTCAGATCCGGAAGGTTGGGGAGCCGCCACGAAGGCGGCTTGTTCATGAATGGACACCACGGAGGCGCCGTGCATTGTGTGAGGGGGTATTGTGTGAGCTGTGAACAAAGGAAAGGTGGTCACCGGGGGCGGCAGGTGACCTGCTTCAACATCACCTCTCTCCGAGTGAGAGGGTGATGGTGTATGTGCTGCGACCCCGTGGAATGAAACTGTTTCCCGTTAAGGGGAAACCGAGTGGGTGGTTGGGGTATATTCGACCACTGGACTAGTGGTCTTATAGTGGGTAGTCCGGATGATTGAGCTTAGAACACCCTCAGATGCAGCACCCTCATCCCTCATTTGGACAGAGATGGTCCTTCCAGAGTCGACCGCCTCTTCCTGCTCACCCTCTATCCCTCCCTCACTACAGACGTCTCCCTCTCACCAGAACCCAAAATATTTTCAATCACATCCTCTACTCCCTCAATCTCACTCATACGCTCCTCACCTTCAGACTGGTTAGGCTCAGTCGGATCTGACTGAGCCTCATCCGGATATATGGCCCTCATGTAATCCCTTACCCTCTCTGTTTGGACAGCCTAATGAAGCAACGATAATGGAATGTCCATTACTGCAAAATTTGCAGTGGCTATTGGGATCTTTGTTCGTTGAATGGAGGCCGTGAAGTAGATGTCAGCCTCGGGACGTTCATGTATGTCCTCGTCCTGTTCCATTTCATATTGAATTATGAGTTGAAGAAACCTATGAAATGGAATGTATTTACGTCCACTTCTGGTTCCTTTTTCCAGTACTGCTCTCTTTAACTCATCAAAGATAAATGTCACATAATCAAAGTGGCGTTCATAGGAGAAGGCGGCCAACATCGCATGGACTTGAATGGAGGCCGAGTCATGGCCAGAGTGTTTGCCAGTGAAGCATTTGTTGATGATGTCAAACAGGACCCTCCAGTGGGACTGGAGATGCTTTGTCCGGAAATCTGATGGCCTGGTGAGTTGGCCATCATATCCTAAGGTCTGGATTTCTTGAAGGGTTTGGATAGGAGAAGGAATGGTGGCAAAAGCGTATTTGGAGACGGAATGGTTTTCGGAGGGTAGGCGGAGAATATGACGTATGGCTTCTTGGGTGACTTTAATGGGAATGGAGTCGATTTTGGTGGTAAAGTGAGGTTCGACATCATATATGAAAGTTAGATGATGCCAAAACTGTTGGAGGTAGATGGTTGGTACAAAAATGGTTGTGGTTAGGGTGTAGAATATAGGATGGCCTTTGAGAATATCAAACGTGATATTCTCGGCTTCATGGCGAAGGGTAGAAAGGTCGAGCTACCAGTTGTGAGGGGCAAACTCAACAAACTGGGTAGAAGGAAGAAGTGATTCTTCTGGCAAGTGAGCGTTGTCATTGGGTAGCGGAGAATGCGGAAGGGTTAAAGATAACTGAGGATCCATGAGTCCTGTAAACATGCAACAATGTTAGTATATCAGACATGAAAGAATGACGCATTGATACTAAGTCTGAAATAAGCGTGAATTTGAAACTATCTATTCTGTTTAAAGCATCGGGTCTTTTATCAGTCGAACGTAAATTCTACTGAATAAAGTCCATAGTCGATCGTTGAGAGACCAATGTTAGAATAGGCAATTTCACTCAAACACTTATCCTAACTCTAATCAATGGTGCATAGGACATGGAATATTTTTGTGATTTTTTGATTTTTAGAAATATGCAAAAATGGACAATTTTAAAAAAATCCTAAATGTTGAATTTCGGATCGACCAAAATTCAGATGAAGAAGTGGTCAGAATTCGGGTGCATGGGAAATTCGGATGAGATGATCCGAATTTCTGGTAGGATAGAAATTCAGATGGATATGATGCATGAAATGAAAAACTAAGTATGAGACTAAAGATGGGGGAACCTAAATTCGGATGGATCCGAATTTCGGATGATGAGAATGATGATACTTAGAAAAATACTCATTAACAAAAATTCGGATGGGGCTCGAATTCGGATGGTCCGAATTCGGTTGGTCGGAATTTTGGTGAGGGTTAAAATGTTGAACAGTTAGAAAAATAAACATGAATGGTAAAAATCGGATGAGAACCGAATTCCGATGGATCGAGACAAGGACTTAGATGCATAAAACATACAATTGATATTATATGAGTACATCCGAATTTCGAGTGAACCGAAATTTGGGTGGCAGATATAATATACTTGTAAATTTTCTAAGGTACTGCCTATTGATCCGAATTCCGGATGAATCCGAATTTCGGATTGGTCCATAAATGTGAACATTAAAAATGAAAAATTGCCTAAGTAGGATTCATCTGAACTTCGGATGGTCCGAGTTGAAGACTTAGTCAATTTTTGCAGTTAATGAGTTCATGCACATGCAACGTGAACAATTCTAAAAATGCTTAAAAAAGCATGAAAATGCGGATCCTAATGCTAAAACATATAAGGATCATTTTATTTAACTACACTATGTCAAAATGAACTAATTTAGGGACCTAAAAATACAAAAAAAAAAAAAAAAAAAAAAAAAAAAAAAAAAAAAAAAAAAAAAAAAAAAAAAAAAAAAAAAAAAAAAAAAAAACAGAATATAAAAACCTTAAAATTTTGAAAATTAATAACACTTGAAATGAAGTTATAATCTGAAATAAAGCAATAAAACAGTTACCTCGTATTGGATTATCACGAAACAGCAAGAAAAATGATGAAAAATGAGTGAGCTTTGGAGCTTGAAAGCCGGTTGTTAATGGCGGTGATGTTCGTTGGCAACAGAGAGAAAGAAGAAGTGTAGATTGCGCAGGGAGGAAGAAAGAAGTAACCCACCTATTTAAATAGGCGGGGCGGGGCGGGGTCAGGTCCGCACTTTTTATTTCAAAATGGGCCAGCCGGATTTAAAAATTAAGCAACATTGGCTTAATAAATTGGAACTAAAGACTAAAAACTAAAATCAAATAAAAGATTGAGCCAAATTTTTTGTTTTTTTTTTTTTTGCATTTTTCTGATTTAGATTAAATATGAAGACAAAGATAAGATAGACTAACTAGAGAAAATTAGGTTTAATTTAACAAAACTAGTAATTTTGACAAGGCAAAAATAAATTAAATTAAAAAATAGGAACAAAGAAAAATATTTTTGTGATTTTCTGTTAAATTGTTCTATGAAATATAATTATACTAAGACACAAACAAAATAAAATCTTTTTGACTTTTTGGTAAATTAACAAGCTATTTAAAATTAAACATTAAAATCTTTTTGTATTTTTCTTAACATAAAATTAAAATTAAAACAACCTAAGACTTAAAATTTTAGAAAATTAAAAACTTAGATGACATAAACTAACATCCTGAAAATACTCCCCCTCAATTAAACACATATTTTTTCTAATCTAGACTCTAGAACCTTTTTACCCATCGAAATACAGACAAACCTGGATATTGTCAGCGTCCCACTCAACTATCAACAATTCACATAGCAAACTTCAGGATCATTAAACATTAAAAATATACATAGATAGAGAAATATTGAATTTAATTTTGTGACACCACCTTTAAATTTAAACAACGGATATTTTCTAAATAAAGGAAATTCAAACACGTATATTTGAAATTTAATTATTTTAGAAAATGTCTGAAATTTAACTAGAAGGAGGATTCAACATGTCGATATGAGGTACTAAAAACTGAAAACGAGGTTCGTCTAAATCTTTAGTAAAAATATCAGCAAGTTGATATTCTGTGCCTACAAAATACAATTCAGTTGTTTCCTTTTCTACATGATCTTTAATGAAATGATACCTGATTTCAATGTGTTTCGTTCTTGAGTGCTACACGGGATTGCAAGAAATAGCAATTGCACTTCTAGAATCACAGTATATTGGGATATTGGTGAGTGAGAACCCATAATCACGTAACTGTGTTCTCATCCACAGCACTTGAGAGAAACAGCTTGTGGCTGCTACATACTCGGCTTCTGCTGTGGATGTTGAAACACATTTCTACTTTTTGGAAGACCAACTCACCGGTCTGTCACCCAAAAACTGTATTCCGCCTGAAGTACTTTTCCTATCAACTCTACAACCTGCAAAATCAACATCTGAAAAGGCAGTAAGATCAAAATCGGTTCCCTTTGGATGCCAGAGACCAAGATCGGGTGTACCCTTAAGATAACAAAAAATGCGTTTTACTGCAGTTAGGTGTGATTCTTTTGGGTCGGCCTGAAAACGAGCACAAAGACATGTTGAAATTATTATATCTGGTCTACTAGCCGTAAGATACAGTAAGGATCAAATCATTACTCTGTAAGTTGTATTGTCGACACTTTTCTTGGCAGGATCAACGTCTTACTTGTAGTTTGAAGCCATGGGAGTTGCGATACTCTTGCAAGAGTCTAACTTATACTTCTTGAGAATGTCAAGAGTATATTTCGACTGGTTCACAAATATCCCATTTTCAAGTTGTTTGACTTGTAATCCGAAGAAAAAGTTCATTTCCCCCATCATACTCATCTCAAACCTGGACTCCATTAGGGATGAGAAATCCTTACAGAAATTACAGTCAGTAGATTCAAATATAATATCGTCGACATATATTTGGACTAGCATTATGTGCTGACCTTCCTTTTTAGTGAACAATGTTGTGTCCACCACACCTTTGCTGAAACCAGCGGAGATAAGAAAGTTAGAAAGACTGTCATACCCAGCTCGAGGTGCTTGTTTCAAACCATAGAGGGCTTTGTCTAGCACATAAACATGGTCTGATTTATGTTCATCAACAAATCATTGTGGTTGTTCAACGTACACCTCTTCATTGAGTTCACCATTCAGGAAGGCTGTCTTGACGTCCATCTGGTACATTTTGAAGTCTTTGTGTGCCGCGTACGCCAAGAAGATTCTGATTGCTTCTATCCGTGCAACTGGAGTGAAGGTCTCGTCATAATCTATGCCTTCTTGCTGTCAGTAGCCATTGGGGACAAGTCTTGCTTTATTCCATACCACGATGCCATTTTCATCTCGTTTGTTCTTAAAAATCCACTTTGTTCAGATTATGGTTCGGTCTTTGGGTTTGGGAACTAACCGCCATACTCTGAGCTGTTCAAACTGTTTGAGCTGTTCTTGCATTGCCAAAATCCAGTCTGAGTCTTTCAAGGCTTCATCTACACGAGCAGGCTCTATCATGCTAAGGAATGACGCAAAGAGACATTCATTAGCAGATGCCCTTCGAGTTTGGACACCGCTAGAGAGATCACCAATGATTTGTTCGGTTGGGTGACTCCGGGTCCATTTTTTTCTCGTGTGGAAGGGGTGAACGGGATGGAAGCTTAGTGGTGATTGTGGGAATGGATGATGAGTCATGGTCGATGGTTTCGAATAAAGATACCACTAGTTCCGGGTCAAGTTTGGCTTGATCAGTTAAAGGAATAATGTTTGGCATTATGTGTGACGGCATTTCATGAGTAGATTCAACTGGAGATGTATCCGTGGATGAAGTGGATGGTGGAGGATATAAAGTGGTAGGTGGATTAGATGGAGTTTGTTGCGCAGTTGAATCGTTGGATGTGTTAACTACAGAAGAAGAAACATTAGAGGTATTAGCACTAAAACCAAAAAATTATACATAAAATGGATCAAATAAATTAACTAAATCAGAAGGAGAAAAAGAAGTAGATTGAGAAGAGTCTCCAGGCATTGGTGTAATGCGTGGTCCTGATTGGTCAACTTAGGGTGCCAGTTCAGCCATTTCATCGAATGTGATATGCACACTCTCATTGACTGTCTTGGTGCGAGTGTTGTATGCGCGATATGCCTTCGAGTTGGATGAGTATCCAATGAAGATTGCTTCATCCGCCTTCTCATTGAATTTCCCGAGGCTGTCCTTGTCGTTAAGTACGTAGCACCTGCAACCAACTACACGTAAGTACTTGATAAATGGAACTTTATTTAGAAAGAGTTGGTATGGAGTTTTATTGAAGCGCTTATGGATTATGGAGCGATTCTGCGTGTAGCAAGCTGTTGACACGACTTCGGCCCACAAGAACGGAGGTAGCTTTGAGTATGTCGGCATTGTGCAAGCTGCTTCCACGAGGGTACGGTTACGCCTCTCCACGATTCCATTTTGTTGAGGTGTTCTCGCAGCTGAAAACTGATGATGAATACCTTTGAATCGAAGGAAGCTCTCAACTACCGAATTCTTGAATTCTGTGTTGTTATCGGATTGGATTGATTGAACAGATAGCTGCTGTTGGGTTTCGACACTCTTAATAAAATCTATGATTTCTTGAGCTGTCTCATCCTTGGATCACAAGAATTTAACCTAGGTATATCGCGAATAGTCGTCGAGAAAACCAACAAGTATCGCTTCCCATTTATGTTTTGTGTTCGCATGGGGCCACACAAATCCATATGAAGTAACTCCAACACTCGCTTTGAAGATGGTTCAGGTTTTGATTTGTGAGAAGATCTTTTCATCTTTCTTTTCTCACATGCTCCACATAGATGATCCTTTTCGTATCTTAGTTCTGGGAGTCCTTTAACCAGTTGTTTCGAGGCCAGCTTGTTGATATTTTCAAAGTTCAGATGGGATAACCTTCGGTGCCATAACCAAGAGTCTTTTGATGAGGCTTTTGATAATAGGCAAATGCTATCCTTAACCATAAGCTTAGCTACGTCGATGGTGTAAAGGTTAGAGCTTCGGGAACCGGATAAAATTTCATTTCCATCCATACTCTTAACATTACAGTTCTTATCCCTAAATGTAACCTCTAGCCCTTTATCGCAGAGTTGTTCAATGCTAAACAGATTATGAGATACCCCTCAACATAGTCAACATCCTTGATGACTAGATTATTCAAGACTAAATCCCCGTATTCTTTTATATGAGCATGATTATTATTCCCGAATTTGAATGTCCCACAATACTGTTCTACTATGTTGGGCAACAACTCTCTTCTCCCAGTCATATGCTTAGAGCAACCGAAATCCATATACCAGATGGATTTTGCTTGAAAAGGAAAAAATGCATACAATGAAAGTTTATAGGCATTAAAAAATCCATCGATAATTAACATGCATACCGTGTTCTGAACCGAGATATTCAGAAAACATGATGATTTTAGACCGGGTCCTGAGCTGAGTGCACAGAAGCCAAACATGTCGGTTTAAGCACAACCGACAAGCAGAAGAACGGGTCCTAGTCTAAGATAACTAGAAGCCAATTCAATGAAGTGTGGGTCTTGATCTGATGTAACCAAGAACCATCTGCATTAAAATCACACAACTTTGAGTACCCATCTTAGGATGGGTCCTTTTGGGTTAGGCGTTCCAGAAGAATATGGCACGTGTACAGTCTTAGGAACCCATTTAGCAGTTATATGTGGACTAAATGCAGAGACTTTTGGAATCCATTTATGTTTGGATTTAACAGGCTTTGGAACCTTAGGCGATGCAAAAATTTTCTTTTCCTTGGTGAGTGGGTTTCTTGGAAGACTTAGATTGACTTTGAGTCTTCTTTGAAACCTCAGCTTTGGAAGATTTTGAGCACTCACCTTTACAACTGACAGAAGAACCTTCAACTTTGGCTTTACCTTTTCCAAATGATATGAGTGGGACTTTGGTAGGTTGAGAAACTTTTGGTTCTTTTAGATGAGAAATTAAACGTTCTGAAACCATGTCAAATTCTTCTTTGTAGATGGTTAATTCTACATTTTGTTGAAAACTTAGATTTACCAAATTTTCCTCACTCTTAAGAAGAGCTTTTTGATAATCAAGAGCTTTCTTTCGAGTTGTCTTTAATTCCTTTTCTAAAACTTTGATTTTATGTTGAAGAACTTTTGTAGGAATGTAAAGATGAGGGATTGGTTTGACAGGTTCTGCTTTCATTTCTTTGAAGACCTTCCCTTACGGGGCAATCCTCAGAGTGTAGGTCCCACATCATGCAACACGATATCAATCATAACTAAGATAGAGTAATTATATTGCGGAATTTCAAATTACAAGTACAAACATTAGGATAAGTCTAATACAATTTTAGTTCAGATTACAATTTTCAAATTAAACTTATAAAGGGAACAAGACTAATCTAATTCATGTCATCATACATTCAAATCAAATCTACCCAGACCACCACAATTATCATCTGCCAATCAGAACCGAAGGGTTTGTTGAGTAGTGGTCTATAGAAAACTTCAATCTTGATCTTGTAAGACCTATGAACTAGGTCCGCCAGGTGACTTTCCTTTATCTTTTCCTGTAAAAAGTGTAAACAGCAACTGTAAGCAAAGCTTAGTGAGAATATAGATATTCAGATTATATGCATTAATCAAGCGGATCATGGGTCAAAGTGTGATATGTCTGGCTGCCGCTACAGCCACTCATGATTGAGACATAGAATTCATAGAATTTGATGATGTTCAGCCCACGCTCACGCTTTTAGTGGAAGCTATCCACTTATGCTGGGCTAGCTACCAGCGGTCTTCATGGGGGAACATCGGAGTGTCTATACCAAGTTCAATAGAACTGGTGAGGTAGCATGGTCTAGAACAATAGACCGACAAGCTAATCATGCTAAGCTGAATCGATATGTCAAAGATGCGATCAAAAAGGAAAGCATAGTATTCAAAGTCATGATAGCAGTAATTTCATAGCAATATATGAATTGAACTGTAAATACAATGTCATGCGAAATGATAAGTCAAATAGCTATCATGATCCACAGGGCATCACCGAACCATGGTGTGCACAGGTCACAATCCAGCTGAACAAGTATGAATGTCAAATAATCTATCATCAACAATATGTCTCAACCGGAAGTCTAGCATGCAAAACTGAATATCTATAACTCACAGTTTCTGTAGTCTTTATCAAGCATATTAATAATCCACCACCTGAGTTATCCCAGGATTTATCTTTAATCTTGATCTATCTGATCTCTGGCTTTTCTTTTCTAATCAGTGACCCACTTTCAATATCTTTCAATCTTTTGTTCAGATTTATCTGAACCTGTCCAGAATTTATCATATCGTATCATTAGCTTTAAACTTTTAAATCTTTATTTAATCTGATTCTGATAACAGATAACTCATTGATCATTTTGTTTGTTTCTTTAACTTCTCAAAGGATATATATATATATATATATATATATATATATATATATATATATATATATATATATATATATATATATAATCATGTTGATTTATCGATCTTTAATCATTATAATCATTTATTTGTTTTTATTTAAATTATGTAAAAATGGCCATCCGGATTCGGATTATCCGGATTCGGACCATCCGGATCCGGATCAGGCTCCCGGATTAGGACCAACCGAACAGGCCATCCGAATTTGGCACTCCCGAATTTGAGACCTATCCGAATTCGGATCAGCTTATATCCGAGATGGGTCCGAAATTAATTCATCATTCGAGATAGACTACATCCGAAATAGGTATGAAATGAGATCCGAATTGGTACCTCATCCGAATTCGGTCCTAACCGAATTCGGATCCATGTCTTGCAAATTTCCCAGGTTTGTTCTTCATGTTCTATTATATATTCATACGGGTTTTTCATAAAATTTCACAAAAACTCATTTTAGTAACATGCATCTTAATATACTGTTATATTATCATTATTAGGTTGTTTTTATATCATTTTTCCTATCAAAAACATCATAAATTTATCAAGATCCTCCAAATTATGCTATTTTTGTCAAGAACACTAATTTTACAAAAATACATATTTCTTCTTTATTTGAATGATCCAACCCACTATTTGTGTTTCTATGACTTCTATTAACTTAGATTCATGATTATCTATTAAAAATTCATACATGCAATACAAAAAATTCATATTTTAGTTCCCAAGCTTCGGTTTTTAGAAAAACCGAACCAAAATACATAAAACTTCAAAATTTAAACTAAAGATTACCTTGAATGTTGTCAATTGATGGTGTTTGATGATCTTTATAACCTTGTCTTTAATTCATCAATTTAATGCAAAGTTATGGATTTTTGATGAAAATTTAGGAGAGCCGTAGGTTAGTGAGAGAGGAAAGAGAGAGTATGATTTCTTAATTGTGTGATAATGAGGAATTAAAAGACTTTATGTCTTTTTATTTTCAACTTTATGAAATTGTCACTTTTGATCCCTCAACATCTAATTCTTTTTAATTAAATAACTTATCTTCATTTTTATCATTTCTAATATAACTTATCTTAATTAAATATTTTCATTACCTAATTAGAATTACAATACAAATAATGTAATAAAAATTACATTATTAAATCAAAAACATAAATTAAAGTTAAGTCAAAAGCTAGGTTGTTACAATTTCAGCCTCTGAATAGCTAGACAAGAAATTCTCCTCTAGAGTAGGTACTCTATAAGGATAACTCTCGTTTAGATCATCATATTTAAAATGCATTTCTTTTTCTTTATTTTCATTTCGTTTCTCATCCTCTTGGGTTAAAACTTATTCCGATGTTTGATAAACGAAAGACTTCAACCCAGCACCCATATATCTCATATCATAAAAAAGAGGTAAAATTTGCTGAACCTTTTCCAAATACTTAGGATTTTTAAAACCAATTCCTTATTTGGGATGATAAAACCTAGTCTCTTAGGGTTGGTTTAAATGAATAGTTTGTTCAGTTTGATCCCGTTTTAGAAATTCATCATCTAGGGTCTTTATTCGAGAGTACAAACCTATTCTTTCTTCTTCTATCATTTTATATTTTTCCAAACTATCTATGTTTTCCATTCTTACAGACTCTAAACCTTTCGAAAGAACAGATATTTCTGATTTTAGATCGTTCTTTTCATCAGTGAGTTTATCCATACAAGATTCAAGGTACGTATTCCTATCCTCAACATCTACCTTTTCAATTAACATCTTCTTTATCTCCTCATGGTTGTTTAACCATTTCTTTTCATAAATATCAGATGATTCTTTTAAAGATTTGGCTAGATGTTCAGCCTTGACACACTTTTCTTTTTTAGTATTAAATTTAGCTTCTAGCTCTAGAATTCGTGTGTGCAAGTTACATTAACTCTGTACAGATAAATTATCTACATGTTCTTGAACGTAAAAAGGAATGTACCTCATGTGCCTCTGAATCTGACGTGGAGCATTCGGAATCCCCGGACTTGGACATCAAACAGGCTGTAGGATCTTGCTTTATCTCCCCCTCGACAGCCGTATCTGATTCTGAGTCAGATGAAGTTGCGTAAACAGCCAGTCCAATGCGGTAAACCATGTAGCAATTTTTGCCCCTATCCTCTTCCTCGTCAGAATCAGCGTCATCCCAATAATCTTTCAAAGCAACAAGGGCCATTGCATCAGATCGTTTCTTTGCTACCTCCAGCTCCCTCTCATAGTAGCCAACATCACGTTCAAACTGATTTTTACACTCTCGAGCAAAGTGGCCCGATTTCCCACACGTATAGCATAGACGCTCATCATTTGCTTTCGGCTCATCAGCTCGTGGCATATCCTCTCTTCCTTCAGCTGGCCTTTTGTCTGCTCAGCGAGGTTCACGGCCCTACCATTATTACGACGATCATAATCCCTTCGATCGTCTCATCTCTCATCCCGTCTATCATCCCGACGATTGTAATCTCTCCTATCGTCTCTCCGATCATCACGTCTATCGTCACGCCTTTCATAACGCGATCATCTCAAAAGTCTCACCGATCATCATATCTCCGATCATCTCTCCTTCAATCATCCCTCTGATCATCACGTCTGTCATCCCTTCTATCGTCAGGGTATCTCCGCTGTCTAGTGTCATATCGAAGCTGATTGTTTGTATTGTTAGAAAAACGTCGTTGCTGAAGACGATTTGTCCATAAGGCAATTTGTTCTTGAATGGTTGCCTCCTCTTCATCATATGGCTCATGCGGTGGGGATGCATATCTGCATTGAGACGATGATGAACCTTGAGTGAGTGCAGGAGAGATTTTCTTGCTGGAGAGTAGGGCCAAAGAGTCAGCTAGTTTGATGCCTGAGTTGGCTGATAGTAGCAAGGATGCCAAGGTGTTTGCCATTTGCTTCTATTGATCCACATCCCCTTGATATTTCTTTAGTTCCTTGAATACCACATTGAGACATTTGGAATGTCCAGAACTCGTCTTGTGGCTCGGCATGCAACTTGCCATTCTGGGGCCAGGGAAGCAAAGAATTGGATGTTGATGTCATCATTATCCTTTTTGATGTGCAATTTGTTAACTCATTCAGAACTGCACAGAACCTCGTGAAGGTACCCTGAAGAGACTCCCCATCTTTGGCACGGAACTCAGAAAATTTTGTCTTTGCTTCCTCGATCTTTGCATAGTCATCTAAATCTTCCTCGAGCATTTGAACTTCTAGTTCATCCCACATCTCTTTGGCTGACATCTTACTGTCAACTCCAACAAGTATATCGGTGGGAAGGGCTTGATAGATGAGGTATTCTGCCCTTTTGTCGGCATGTTGTCTGTCCCTTTCAGCTTCATTAGAGGGTTCACGAACTGTTTTGGATGCTAGGATTAGTGGGTCAGCATCTGGCCTGGCAGAGATTTCCCGATAATAGATAGCAGGGCCTTCAGGGATAGATTGTATCAGTAGATTCCCATTTGGCTGCATACCAATAAATTTCAGGAATCTTGATCTCCATGGTTCGTATTCATCAGGATAGAGAACAGGTGGTCTGTTCTCGGATCCAAGAACAAGGGCCTCTCTAGACATAAGTGATAATGCTGATTAAAAAATAAGATCTTGTAAAGTGGAAACTGAATTTCGGATTATCAGAACTCGGATGAACAGTGATTCGGATGAACTGAACTCGGAGGGAATATGAAAATTTCAGAAGATCGTGAAATCGGATGAACAATGGAACTCGAATGTTAAGAAACTTGGATGAACAGTGAAATTCTGATTAAATTCTAATACGGATGAATTGAAGTCTGATGGACCGAATTCTGATGGAACGAACTCGGATGGATTGAATTTCGGTTGAATAGTAGAATCTCAGATGGGAACTTAAAATAAATTCAACTCTGATTAGCCGAATTCGATTGAATATCCGATGTTCGGATGGTCCGAGTTGGTTTTCAAAAATGTTAAAAATTTCGAACAAGTAATTTTAACTACCCGAAAAATGTTTTAACTAAATTTCGGATGATCCGAATTCCAGGTGTGTGACGTCCTCATATTTTGATAGTATAAATGAAATCACCAGGATCAACACTCAACCCAATGAATATCAAGATAATTAAAATTGATGCTTAATTCAGATTTAAGCAGTTCCACACTAAAGCAATAAAAGTATATATGTCTACAGTGATTAAGTCTAACTATTACAACATCATAATTGTTTTGAAAGTATCACATCCCAGCCCAAAGCTACAAACATTCAAGCACCAATAGCTTCTAAAGTCTCTGGGATATTGAATTAAAATTGCTTAAGTAGAAGGTCCAGCTACACCGTTGCCTTTGCCTGTAAACATTGTGAGACAACAGTAAGCTAATTTGCTTAGTGAGATAACAGATTATACATTCAACAATTATTTCTTTACAAGCATAGTGTGAAATCTGGCAGTGAAAGCCTCATAGTATGTGTAAAATCATGCAGTGCAAGCATGGGGTTGGCAGTTCAAATGCTGATCGGGGATGTGCCGAACCTGACCAGGATAACGAGTGGGATGATCAGTCCCCGACAGTAGCCTGCTGTCAGCCCCAGTCCAGGTCGCATAAGATTGTGAAGTAATGATCATGCAGTGCAAGCATGATGTAAATAGATGCACTTTCAAACGAACGCTGGCTACATGTGTGTTACATGTCAAGTACGAGTGTGCATCATAACAACAAATCATTCATGAGTGCCAATCGATGTATATGAACAATGTGAACATGCCATTGAATATGTAAAACGTGAATGCAAAGACAATAAATGTTAGAATGATAATCTATTACTCACAGTGGGTTGCACAGTGTGATTTGTCTATGATTCAATGTGTGTTAGACAACACCACAATGATATGTCAAGTCAGTGTAGTAGTGAATTTATGTCAGTAATTGATTAAAACTTGAATTCTGAAAATTAAGTGTAATTGGATCTGAATTCGGACCACATCCGAATTCGGATGGTCCGAATTGGATATTGATCCGAAATGGGGCAAGATCCGAAATGAGTGTTGGTCCGAATTAGGCAGGGGTTTGAATTGGGATACTGGTCCGAACTTGGATGGATCCGGATTGGGATGGACCCGAATTCGGATGGTCCGAACCGAGTTCATCAGGTCCGAATTCTTACTTAATTATATTCCAACTTTTTTCCAGAAAATACTTTCTGACTATTTTTGCGTGTTTCTGTATCTAAAATTGCAAATATGAACTTTATTGTACATTTTTAACTTAAAACATAACATTAACATACCAATTAACCCATTTGTGTCCATTTTTCATCAAATATCGATGAACACACACACTAAAACACACACTAATCTCAAATTCATACTTAGAAATGGAATTTGAATCTGAAATTTGGTATACTACATTATCAATACTCGATTTTAACATTGCAACACTAATATCCAGCATGCATTAACATATAAAAACCCAAATCCTATGATTCGGTTTTCACCAAAACCGAACCAATACTTCAAAAATTCATAAATCTGAGCAAATGTTACCTTGATTTGTTGATTGCAGTAGTTATAGTTCTGTATTTGCAACTTGTATCCAACTTTTTAGCCTCCAATTCAATGATCTTTATTGGTTTTGATTTCCAATTGCAAAGAAACCGTGGGTTTCTTTTAGAGAGAGAGAGGAGAGAGAATCGAGAGAGTAGAGAGAGTGAGTTTTGAAATTATGAGCATTAATTCTCTTTTATTTGTTAATTCATCCTATTTACACATTATACCCTCAACTTCGTATTTTCTTATTTAAACCGATTTTAATTGTCCGGATCGGTTTCTTATGGTTTGCTTGCTCAAAAAACTACAATGAGGATTTCTCCTCATCTTTTCTCATTTTTAAATTTTGTGATCGAAATCGAAATAATAACTCCATTAATGCATTAACTTGAGTCTTAAACGGTAAATTACAAATGATTAAAAATAGGGATGTTACAGCATGGGCTCCACCACGCCTATACTTCGTCCGCGAAGTCATGCTGCGCTAGACAGACTTGGGTACTTAGTCTTCATATCTTCTTCCGATTCCCAAGTGTGGTTAGCTCCTCTATGATGCTTCCACTTGACCAGCACCATCTTAATCTCTTTGTTGCGGAGTTTCTTGACTTTTGTTTCCAAAATACACTCCGGCTCAACAACGAAGCTTAATCGCTCGTGAACCTTTATCTCTGAATGATCAGTCCATGGTTCCCTCTCGGGCACCAGACTATTCCTTAAGTATCCTATGTGAAAGACCGGGTAAGCATCTGACAATTCCTCCAGCAAGTCCAAATGATAGGATTGATTCCCAACTTTTTCAATGATGCGAAAGGGTCCTATAAACCGAGGAGATAGCTTTCCTCGCTTAACGAATCTTGTGACACCTTTCATTGGAGAAACCTTTAAGTAGACCCAATCATCCTTCTGAAATTCTATGGCTTTGTGACGGCAATCATGATAGTTCTTTTGTCGATCTTGCGCCGTTTTTATGTACTGTCGAATGAGCTGGATCTTTTCATTTGTTTCTTGCAGTAAGGCTGGACCAGAAATTGGAGTTTCTCCTGTTTCCCTCCAACAAGTTGGAGTCCTACACTTTCTTTAGTACAGGAACTCGAATGGTATCATTTTGATTGTGGAATGGTAACTGTTGTTGTAGGAGAATTCAACCAATGGGAGGTGATCGTCCCAGTTACCACCCAAATCCATGACACAGGCTCTGAGCATGTCTTCCAGATTCAGAATAGTTCTTTCACTTTGTTCGTCAGATTGAGGTCTATAAGCAGTACTCATTGCGATACGAGTACCAAGACCGTTTTGCAGAGCAGCCCAGAAGTTGGAAGTAAATCTACTATCTCGGTCAGAGACAATAGACTTAGGAACACCATGTCGGATGACAATTTCATTCAAGTAGAGATGGGCAAGACGGTCCAGTGAATAGGTTTCCCGAACGGGAATGAAGTGAGCAGATTTTGTCAAACGGTCGACGATGACCCAAATGGCATCATGTTGACGATGTGTCTTGGGTAGCTTTGTTACGAAATCCATAGTAATATGATCCCACTTCCATTCTGGGATAGGAAGAGGTTGCATACTACCATAGGGTTGTTGGTGCTCTGCTTTGACTAATCTGCAAGTTCTGCACTTCTCCACAAATTGCCCAACGTCTCTTTTCAATCCTGGCCACCAGAAATCGGCTTTCAGGTCGTTCTACATTTTTGTGCTTCCCGGGTGAATTGAGAATTTGGATTGGTGAGCTTCTTCTAGAATTATTTCTCGCATATCCCCGAACTTAGGAACCCAAATTATGTCGTAAATACCTTTGAGTCCGGTTCCATCATCCTGCATTAATGGCAGTTGAATTGTGATATTCTCATCCCTTACATTCTCCTCCTTTAAAGCCTGCAGTTGAGCAGCTCTTACATCATCGATAATAGTGGACGTCAGAATCGTAGAAGTCAAGGCCTAACAGTACGCCTTGCAGTATGCTTTTCTACTTAGAGCATCAGCAACCACATTTTCTTTTTCAGGATGGTATAAGATTTTACAATCGTAATCTTTGATTAGCTCCATAGACCTTCTTTGCCTCATATTCAAGTCCTTCTGACTGAATATATACTTCAAACTTTTATGATCGGTGTAGAGCTGACACTTGGTTCCGTACAAGTAATGCCTCCAAAGTTTGAGAGCGAATGTCACAGCAGTTAGCTCCAAGTCGTGAGTGGAGTAATCTTTCTCATGTGGTTTGAGCTGTCTGGAAGCATATGCTATGACATTTCCTCTTTGCATCAGTACTACTCCCAAACCCATGCCTGATGCGTCTGTGTAGACTACGAAGTCCTCATTACCTTCAGGCAGGGCTAAAATAGGTGCTTCACTTAACAGATTCTTCAGTTTGTCAACAGTCGTTTGTTGTTCTTCTTTCCAAAAGAAAGTTGTATTCTTGCGAGTAAGCTTGGTAAGCGGAACAACAATCTTTGAGAAGTCTTTAATGAATCGGCGGTAATAACCAGCCAATCCCAGAAAGCTACGAATCTCTGAGGCATTGCGAGGTGATTCCCAGTTCTGGATAGCCACGATATTTGTAGGATTAACAGCAATTCCAGCACCAAATATCAAGTGCCCTGAAAATTGGATCTGAATTGAATGTTTAGAAGGTACCAATTAACAAAGAGTTTATGATTGAGTATAAGGATCAAGAAATTGTCTCAAATGTTGAGACGTACCTGCCTCAACCAGAATTCACATTTCGAGAATTTGGCATAAAGTCGCTCTTTGCGCAGCAACTCTAGCAATTCTCTCAGATGTGTAGCATGATCCTCTTTGGTTTTTGAATAGATGAGAATGTCATTGATGAACACGATGACAGATTTGTCAAGCATTGGCCGGCAGACTCTGTTCATGAGATCCATGAAAGCAGCCGGCGCATTCGTAAGACCGAACGGCATAACCAGATACTCGTAGTGTCCGTTACGAGTTCTGAAAGCCGTTTTAGGAATGTCATCTGGATGCACTTTAAGCTGATGATAACCCGAACGAAGATCAATCTTCAAAAAGTAACTTGCGCCTTGTAACTAGTCGAAGAGATCATCAATCCGGGGCAACGGGTATTTGTTCTTAATTGTGACTTTGTTGAGTTCGCGGTAATCGATGCACATACGTAATGTGTTATCCTTCTTCTTGACAAACGGAACAGGAGCACCCCAAGGAGATGAGCTTGGGCAGATAAAACCTTGGTCAAGTAGCACCTGTAAATGTTTCATCATTTCCTACATTTCTGCAGGAGCTAAGCGATAGGGAGCCTTTGCTATTGGAGCAGCTCCGGGAATGAGATCGATACGGAATTCCACTTGACGATCAGGTGGCAATCCTGAGACATCTTCTAGAAAGACATCTGGAAACTCAGAAACAACGGGAATAGCAGAGAGAGGTTGAACTTCAGCCTTTACATCGACAGCGTAGGCTAAGTAAGCTGAACAACCCTTAGCAACGTGCTTTCGGGCTTTTGCAATTGAAATGAGGCATAAGTCGCCTTTGCGTCTGTCACCATAGATGCAAATGTCTCGGCCCTCGGGAGTGGTAATCTTAATCATCCTTTTCTTGCAAACAATTTGGGCCTCATTGTGAACCAACCAGTCCATACCTACTATGACATCAAACTCCCCGAACTCCATGGGATTAAATCTATGTTGAATACTACATCTTCTACCAGTAAAGTGCAATTCCTATATACTTTGTCTGCCTTAACTAACATGTTAACAGTCTCAATATCAAGCACGAACTGTAGTTTGGAAGTAGGCATATTAAATTGACGAGCAAATGAAGTGGAGGCAAACGAACGGTTAGCTCCGGAATCAAACAAGATGCGTGCGGGAATTGACTTTACAAAGAACGTACCAGTGACCACCTCCAAGTCATCTTTTGCTTATTCATCTGTGATTTGGAATGCCCTTGTTGGAGCCCTTTGAGATTGATCCCTGCGAGCAGTGGAAGCTGTCGAAGATCTTGTTGTTGATTGCTGAACACTTTGATCTCGTGGGGGTTTCGGGCAATCCCTTGCAAAATGACCAAGTCTGTGGCAGTTGTAGCATGCATCGTCTTTCGAGGCAATGCTCCCAGTGATGGCCTTTCTGCCCACAACAGAAGCAATACATATCTTGTGTCTTGCACTCCCCAGAGTGCGCCTTCCTGCATCGCCTGCAGTCTCTCATTTCAGAACTGGCCGAAAAGGTCTTTCCCTTCTTTGGTGAAGAAGATGGTTGATTGGATTGAGGAGGATCGGGATGATCCAGACTCCCGCTGCCTTTTTGGCGGCGACGGTTGAGTCGGTGCTGCGGCTGTTGAACCGATGACATACCCAGACAACAAAACAATCTGCTCCACATTTCGAGCAGCCTCTAGTAAACCAGCAAAAGTTGTATACCGAACCCCACTCATGGTTCGGCGAATCTCATAGTCTAATCCGGCCTCAAACTGGACTATCTTTCTTTCTTCTAGTGTCGACTTGATGGGGTGCAAATAGGCTTAAACGGGTGAACTCGACGGCGTATTGTGTAACCGTCTTTGTTCCTTGCGTCAGATTCAGAAATTTTACCTCGAGACGTCGCTTCTCGTCGGCCGGACACTACTGCTGAGAAAACACTTCTTTGAATTCATTTCAGGACAAGTGTGACACTACCTCCACCTTCAACACATGTGTCATTGCATCCCACCACATAATTGCGTCCCTTGAAAACATTGTGGTTGCAAACCGGACCATATCCTTTTCAGCACAGTCGCTGATTCTGAAAGTTCGTTCGGTGGTGGTGATCCACTCCAAAGCTGTAACGGCATCTCCAGTTCCATCAAAAGTAACCGCTCAGTTACTTTTGAAGTCCTCAAATCTACAACCCTTTGATTTGTTAGAAGACCCAGTGTCTCCTTGTCTTTCCTCTTGATCATCCTGTTGTTGCTCCTTGTTCTTTCTATTATCAGCCTTCCTTTTGGCTTCGGCCTCGTCTCTGGCCCTTAATTGGTCGGCAAATGACTGAGCCTGCTCAGCCATTCTTTTGGATTGTAGCTCATGGTTTTGTTCCATGAGAGCTTGCATCATCTGGAACATCTGTTGAGGAGTCATATCGTCTCCTGACAAGTTCTGAAATATAACAATTTATATTTAGAACATTTATTTGTAAGTCCTAAGTGTTTACAGTTACCCTTTATTTGTCCCCGTGTGCATGTCAATCCTATCTTAGTTCGGATCATTTCCTAGAAGTCCATTCTGTAAGGTCTACCACTGCAAGATCTATCTAGACGCGGATCCGTGAACGAGTGCGGAATCCTCGTTGACGGTTAGACGGACAACTCTCAACCACGAAACACGGAGACTATTAGACGCTGAACGAACGACACACGAACGATCCTACGAACTAATTCTCTCCGAAACGGCACTCACCTAGCTGATAAACTCGAGATCGCCTTAAGCTTAATTCCTCACGAATTCTGCTAAAAGTCTGCTAATGACTCGAGTCTATCCCTAATTATAGACCCTGATTCGAGTCTAATGTGGGCCAAACTCGAATCTGGCCCAAGGCCCATTCGAGTCTGTCCACAAAGACACTCTCGAATCTAGCCTTCATTCGAATCTAAGGCTACATTCGAATCTATCACAGATTCGAATGTCTACCTTTGTGTAATTCGAATCTAGCCAAATCACTTAAACACTTAAGTGATGAAACTTATGTTTTACTTATGTTTGAGTTAATCTTTGACCTTTATGTTTGAACTTCTTGTAATATGTTACATCAAGTTCAAACACACAATCAATAACAGACAAACACATATAAACATATATATCCAAACACTTGTTAAAATCACAATGCAATATCAATTAGACTGCTATCGTCACACAGGATGTACCAACAGACTCCCCCTTGACGATAGCTTCTAGTAAATCACACAATTGATTTAAGAACTTTGTTTATTTATTGATTCAAAATACTACCAGCATACAAACCTTTCTCGACACATACTTTGACTACATTTTCATACTTACTTGCTTCACCGTCCATATGTGTGTCACTGGAGATCTGAAGATCTTCTTTAGAGAGGTTTACCAGGTGAAGCGGGTCGTAGACTTTAAGAATGACTTTTTCTTCAAAATCCTCCATAACTGCTTCCCCGGTCTCAGTATCGGCGTACCACCAATGTAGATTCTGTAAAACATTCTGTGGCATCCGCTTTAGAGGCACTTTCCTCAGACATCTGGCTGGTTTATACTGAATCTTCATCCACGGTCGTCCAGGTAGAGGATCGATACGTGACAGATCCTCTACTCTTCTCCCGACCCTTGGATTCAAACGCTCGAATTTCCTTGATCTGCCCTCCTTTCTTATGATTCTTTCAATTACGCTCGCATAGGGATCATCGCCAATGTTTATCAAATCTTTCCATGCTAGCGCAGTGATTTCGATCTTTGGCAGGGAGTTGAACGCTTTTAAAGTTCGCCTCATGTACTGAAGCCCGTCTTTCCTTTTAATTACAAATAGTTGCAGTTCTCTATCAAAGAACCAGCTTAATATGCGTTCGGACAGCTTCCCAGTACCCGGCACTTTCATTGTCTTCTTAAGCTTTAACTCTTTCTGTTCAGCCCTGAACCATAGCTTTCTTTTTTCTTCATTTGTTAGCTCTCTCGCAGGTTCTACTGTTGATGGCTGAGGATTTAACGCAGCATTTACTATATCTACATTGACAATATTATTTCCATCAATCAAGTAAGTATCCGTAATAGGATTCTGCTGCACAACTATCTCGTCAGCTTCATCATCCTCATCAGCGATTACCTCATCATCTGAACGCCAGTCAACTATTTCTTCCGGCACAAACTCCCCTTCTTCCAGTTCTTCATCTTCATTATCAAAACCTATATCCATAGGATCATCATCGAGATCCATAAGAGCGTCTATCATTTCACTGATCTCAAACTCTGTAGGCTGTTTTGATGAACTGGCTTCTCCCATTTCTCCTTCACCTTGACTAGGCTCCCCCTGAACTTGTGTAGCTTGAGCTGCAGGAAAATCTACAGGCTCATTCTCCTTACGTGCACTGGGATCATTGCCTTCGTCATCATCCTCTCTGCGCTGCACTTCCTGATCCCTCCAACTCGTCTCCCCCTGAGCTTGTATATTTTTCATGAGCTGCTCAAGGAGGGACCGCATTGATCGGATCTCTGAAGACTGATCTGCAATAAAGGATTTTAATTCAGTGTTCTCTTCCCTTACATCCTCCACAATCTTCCTTAATTCGGCATTGTCCTTGTCAAGATTTGCGTTATGCGTCTGGAGCTCGCCGACAGCCTTTGTTAAGGTTAAGATCTGAACATGCTGGAAGTCAACACGTCCCTTGAGTTGCACAAACCTCTGATTTTCAGTATATGCGGTTGAGGTTGATGGAATGGACTGAATGGGAGAAGGGATAAATGGTGGTGGAATATATGGCTCATGATGCTGAGGTGGCGGTGATGGTGGAGCGGTGGCTTGAGGTTGGGATTGGGGAACTTCTGACTGACTTGTGGATGCCGAAGAAGACCCTTGCATGAACCGATGACGTTTGGCACGTTGCCTCGTCACTAGGGGAGCAACCTCCTCTTCTTCAAAGTCCGAATCTTCAGATTCCCTTTCTTCTCTCCTCCTCGATCCTGCTGCTTCATTCACTACTAACCTAGCTCCATAGGTTCCGATGTGAATATTGGGATCTGCAGCCACTGATTCAGGAGCTTCAGCCTCCTGCCCATCCATATCATCTGATTCTGATTCTGATGATGTCAAGCCTTCATCAGCCCTTTCTGGCTCATACTCATCCACATCTCTAAAAACATCTTCTGCTCCTTATGGTGGACTGAGCAGCTCCCCCACTAATGCTGCTGCCACATCTTCGTTTGCATGAGGCCCTGCCTCCCAAATTTCATTAAGCGTCTGGCATAGCTGTTCAGCTTCTCTCGGAACATTTGAGGGCCCAGCTTCTTGAGAATTTGAGGGCCCGGCTTCTGTAACTTCTGGTTGCTGGCTTGTCGAAGGCCTGGTTGCTGGAATTTGACTCGCTGCTGGTCTCTGACGGCGTCTTGGAGCACGCTGCTGCTGTTGTAGTTGACGTTGTTGCTGTTGTTGTTGTTGTTGTGGAAACTCAACGACCCCTGCCCAGTTGGCATCTTCCGGGGCTTGAAAATCCCTATCCACAATGGCTCCGAACAATGGACGAGCAACAGGAACAGCCAATTTTCCTCGATGTGAGGAACAATCAGCGAAAATCCGTTTGTCCATAACATTAACACTCAGAGAGTCATTTGACGTCGGCAAGTTTGGCAAGAAATGCCTTATCAGCATCATAATGAATCTTGGGTACAGCAAAAATCTTTCCCTTTCTAGAGCCGCAATCAAATGAACGAACTCCGAGAAGAACATCTGTGAGAAGCTAAACTTCCGATTGTATACCAATGCAATAACCCCAGATTGGATCTTTGACACTATGTAATCAAATCCAGCTTTCTTCGGTGCAAAACAGACCATGAATACATGTACCAAGAATCTCCATTGCCCAATCAGGCCACTCTTCATGTATGACGACTTTGTCACATCTAAACTGTATCCCATCCTCAGAAAAGCAGTCTGCCTAATACTTAACGGAAAGTCAATAGGCCCATCCTCTTGTTCCTGAGATCCCAACTGCAGAACCTGACGCAACATGTCTGCAGAGAAGACTAACGGCTGTCCAGCGATCCTAGTTCTTAGAACTGTCGGGGTGACAGTGCAATCAACTTGTAAATGGTCGTAAAACTGTCGTACATATGAAATAACAATTGGGATGTTATGGTATAGAGCAAAGCTAATCCTAGATTCAGCTAGGAAATCCAATACTTGGCGATAACCCTGCGCCTCAGGGATATTATTGTCGGGATTAAGAACCATATTATGCTTTGGAACAAAAGCTCGAACTGCCATTTCTGCACAATAAACAAAACTGTTAGACTCATTAAAAATCAATAAACTTGTTTAAATTCAAATTTGTTTTATTTTGTACTTGTTTAAATACAAAATCTAACACAATTAAATTTCCACAAGTTTAATAAAATTTAAATTAACTAAAGTAAATAAAGTACAGATTCGAAAGCAACAGATTCGAAGTGTCCATATTCGAGTGTAATGGACAGATTCGAAGAGTCCCTATTCGAGTGTAATGGACAGATTCGAAGATCATGGTCATCTCGAATCTAATGATAGATTCGAGAAACCCATGAACAGATTCGAAGTCCCGTCGGCTAATTTTTTCAACAAAACCCAAGATTTTAACCATTTTGAACTTAGCAAATCACATACATTAGTTCAACTAGGTTCTAATCATTGATTTATGCTTTTAATTTGATCTTTTATAGGTCCAAACTTGGTAATTTAGCAAAAAATCTATTTCGACCCATAAAACTTCAAAATTCGACGATTTAGTCTAAAATTGTGTATAAAACTACACAAATCTTGTACAATCCGGTTGATTATACCTAGATGTATCTGTAGAATCGAAACACCAAGTAAGAGACTCGACAAAATGTCATTTAGGAGTATTACGATAGACTCGAAGAATAGATTCGAAATCGCCTTTAGAGTCGAGTGTATAGATTTGAAAACAGTAAATCTTAAATGACTTCACTGTTGACCTATTTATACCACCAACCCTCGATTCTAAGCATAGATTCGAGTCTACTGACAGATTCGAAGTACTTCTTATTCGAGTCTGTCTTAGATTCGAAACCACCAATACTTAGAAAAATTTCGAAAATTTTGAAATAAATTTAACTTTTCCAACCTTTTTCTACGGTATCGTGTAACCAGATAAACTATGCCAATTCTTTTACCCTAAGCTCAAGATAGTTCACGCATTGTTTATTTTATCCAACTTTGAATGCACCCTCAGTAACTTTTGACCTTTTACCTAAGTAAAAATTAAACTAAACTAAAATAAAATAAAATTAAAATAAAATAAACTAAGGTAAAAATAAAATAAAATCAAATTTTAACCAAAAAATGTATTCTAGACTTAAGCTAAACTTAAAGAATTTACAAGCTAAGCTAAATACTAAACAACATATTTTTGATGAGTATAGTCTAAGAGAGGTTCAATCAGATAGCGATGTCCGATACTAACTTTCAGTACTTAAACTTTCACACTTAGGAATTTTTGATTCCTTTGATTGTTTGTCGTGACATACCTATTTAGCCGATTGTTGGTATTGTACCCCGTAAAACATTCTACATTTCGGAATATCCCTTGGCCTTTTTATTTATCAGGAAATTATCTTACGTGACTCAGACATAGACATACTTTTATGATCAAGGCACACAGACAAAGATTCTAACTTGTTGGTATTTGCAAACTTTCTTTAAAAGACAAACATCGGACACATGTCTGTATTTTCATACAACAAAGTGTCTTAGTTCGACTTAAGGTTTATTTTTAAAGTTAGCAGACAGCGGTGACAGGTCTGTACCGACGTACAACAAAGCGACATATCTGCTAACCCGAATCTAAACAGAGACAACAGGTCTGTACTTACGTACAACAGAGTTGCATGTTTTCGACTCTCAGTTTTATATGATATTTCTATTCTTTCCATTTTCAGATGTATTTGATGTTGCCATACATCCCCAGAAAGTTTGCATACCTCATTTAGACTCAAAGTTTGTATGTCTTGTACATAAAAATTAAGACCGATTGGTCGTACATCTAAGCTAGTGACACGCTTGACTTTTTCTAGATTATTTTATTAGCCTTGAGATTCCCTAGATGAATTATGCCTACCAACACATCAAACTAACTAAAGTATAACCCTTAGAATTTAGTTGCATTATGTGTGAAAGCCTAAATACTTAGAGTCTGTAACGACGGTGCTAATTTTCGTCACTTTGAACCTATGTATCTAAGACTTAACTCTTTTTTTTTCCTGATATTCTCTTTTTTTGTATTTTTGTAATTTTCTCTTTTTTTTTCTTTTATTTTTCATAAGAAAAGCAGTAAAATAAGCTAACCTACTAACTTACTAAAGATAGAAACTTACTAAAAATAGAAACTTTCCTAAATTAGCAGATTACTATAATGAAAGAAATACTAAGACTCTAAAAGAAAATAAATTATTACTACTAAGGCCAAATTACTCTGGGTTGCGCATTCCATTCAGTTGAATTAAACACTCAAACCGTGACTTATCAAACGCTTTGGTAAATAAATCTGCATTATTATCTTCTGTTGCCACTTTTACCAGTTTGATTAAGTTCTTTTCAGCACAATCACGAATAAAATGATGGCTAATGTCTATGTGCTTTGTTTTGTTGTGTTTGACTGGATTATTAGTTATAGCAATAGTAGACTGGTTATCTATCCTAATTGGAGTTTGAGTGTAAGCCAAACCGTAATCCCGTAATTGTTGTTGTATCCACAGAACCTGTGAGCAGCAACTACCAGCAGCAACATACTCGGCCTCGCACGTTGACATGGCTACCGACGTTTGTTTCTTGCATTGCCAGGACACCAGTCTCCCTCCTAGGAACTGACAACCTCCAGTCGTTGATTTGCGCTTCAAGCTGCATCCTCCGTAGGCAGAATCTGTGAACGCCTCCAACTCTAGATCTCCCTCCGCGTGATACCAAAGTCCCAGCTTCGGTTTCGACTTGAGGTATCGTAGAATCCGCTTCACAGCTTTCATGTGCATCTCCTTCGGATTCGCTTGAAACCTTGCACAAATACAAACAGCAAACATAATGTCAGGTCTTGAAGCAGTTAAATACATAAGTGACCCAATCATGGGCCGATATAAAGTCGGATCCACATCGGTATCAATTTCAGTACCCGGCCCGAGATTGTGATTCACTTGAATCGGCGTGCTGAAATGGGCAGTCAACTTAGTTCCCTCCATCCCAAACCGTTCTAATATGTCATAGACATACTTAGTTTGATGGATAAACATCCCTTCCTTCTTTTGGTCAACTTGTAACCCTAAAAAGAAATTCAACTCCCCCATAGCACTCATCTCGAACTTAGACTTCATTACCTTCTCGAAATCTTTGCACATCTGTTCGTCTGATGATCCAAAGATGATATCATCGACGTACACTTGTACCAAGATAAAGTGTTCACCCTTCCTCTTCACAAATAGAGTACTATCTATCCTACCCCTTTCAAAACCGTTTTCTAAAAGATGGTTGGATAAAGTCTCATACCACGCCCTAGGTGCCTGATGCAATCCATAAAGAGCCTTATCTAAGCGATATACTCTATCAGGATATTTTGGATCTGTAAATCCGGGCGGTTGTTCTACATACACCAACTCCTTCACTTTCCCATACAGGAAAGCACTCTTAACATCTAGTTGATATACCTTAAAGCCTTTGAAGGAGGCAAACGCTAGAAACAACCTGATGGCTTCCAGCCTTGCTACTGGTGCAAAAACCTCGTTGTAATCGATTCCCTCCTCTTGGTTGAAACCCTTTACAACTAACCTCGCCTTGTTGCGCGTGACTATACCCCGATCGTCTCTTTTTCACTTAAAACCCATTTGGTTCCTATTGCTATTTCCCCTCGAGGTAACGGAACTAACTCCCACACTTCTAGTTTCCTAAATTGCGAAAGTTCTTCCTGCATCGCTTCAACCCAGGAGTTGTCCTTAAGTGCCATTTGCACATTCTTAGGCTCTACTTGCGATATGAAACAAGAATAGAGACATGTGTGATATGCCTCGGAGTCGTTTATCATTGACAACAACACAGTGTTGTTATTTACACTACTCCGAGTCCTCACACCCTCGTTAGGATTTCCTATGATGCTTTCTATTGGATGGTTCTTGTTAATCCTAGAGGTCTCTATATCATCAACTCTTAGATTATCTCCTAAGTTGGATCCTATTTCACCTAATGGGGGAATAGGCTCAGCTTCTACATTTTCCTCCTCACGGACATTTTCCTCGGAAAGATTTGGCCTTCGTCATATAGGTGCAACGTCGCCATGTCTTTTTCGATTGTACCTGCAGTATCATCCAAAGGAATGTTAAATGACTCAAACAATTTATCATAGTCAAATAACCATTCCGGACCAGTTTGGGGTTCATGTGTATAACTTGTGACTTCAATATTATACACAATCTCCACAGTACCACTCGTTTTGTTAAAAACCCGTTTGTTTGGTGAGTTCGGCACGTAACCTAGGAAGTATCCTTCGTCAGCCTTTTCAACAAACTTCGGTTGATGTTTTGTTCTCAAAAGTGTGCATGGTACTCCAAACGGTTCGAATCCAGTTATGTTAGGTGGCCGTTTATTCAAAATTTCATAGCATGTTTTGTTCAATGATTTGACTGTAAGGACTGGGTTTAAAATATGGCACGCGGTATTCACTGCCTCCACCCAAAACATGGTAGGAAGCTTTGAATCTGAAAGCATAGTCCTTGCAGCTTCAATCAAAGTTCTATTTTTACGTTCGGCCACCCCATTCTGTTGAGGTTCATATGGTGCACTGAATTGATGCACTATGCCCTTTGATAGGCAATATACACCAATTACAGAGTTTTTAAGTTCAGTTCCATCATCACTACGAATATGTTTAACCCTTTTTCCGTATGAGTTCTCCACTTGGTCTAAGAACCCGATAAGCTTGGAAGCCGTCTCGTCCTTCGTACCTAAAAAGAAAACCCAAGTAAAACGTGAGTAGTCGTCGGTGATAACTAAGCAAAACCAACTACCTCCTATACTCCTTTTGTTGATAGGGCCGAAAAGGTCCATGTGCAACAAATCGAATGTTGAGGCGATTGAATTCTGCTTCTTGGACTTGTGTGTCTTTTTATGCTGTTTGCCCTTCATGCACGGTAGACACTTGTCCTCGAACTGAAAACTCTTCAATGGCACACCCTGCACCAGTCCATTTTTCGTTATGTAATTCATCTTCCTTAGGTGCAGGTGAGCCATGCGTCTGTGCCACAGTACGGACTCCGTCTCCGAAGCTTTTGATAGTAAGCAGATCGGACCCATCGAAGTATCTGGCTTGTTCATATCGAGCATGTACAAGTCATTCTTCCTTGGCGCCCGCATCAATATCCAATCTTCAGGTATCTTGAATCCAGGCTTCAGCACTAATGCCTTAGTGTCAGTAAATAACACCGAGTTTTTCTTATCACATATTTGAGATACACTAATGAGATTATGAACCAGTTTATCAACGTGATAAACTTGATCCAAAGTAATCGTCCCATTAGTGACTTCTCCAGTTCCAGTGATATTTCCACCCTTGTTACCCGCGAATGATACAAATCCCCTATTACCCCCCTTGAAGTCTGTGAGTAGACTTCTTTCCCCCGTCATGTGCCTGGAGCAACCACTGTCGACGAACCACTTGTTGTTTGGACCTGTAGTTATCTCCTGCACATGAAAGAAAAGAGGTTAGTTATCACGGGGAACCCAAGCCATGACTGACTTGGTAATACCATTCTCGTCCACATACGTGAACTCTTTCAAGTACCCATCTCGCCTTTCAGGTGACTTGGGCCTTTGAACTGAATTCTGTTGTGGTGCCGAGTGATTTAAGTTCACTCGTTGCCTTGGTGTAGGCATTTGTTGTGGAGCTCTAGAATAATTCCTATTATATGCCATTTCTGACTGTGATCCCTGAGCTCTTACCGGTGCGTATTGTCTAACTGGAGTATGTGACCTAACTGGAGTATGTGACCTGCTAGGCGTTGTGCTCCTATAGACTTGTTGTGGTGCTGACCTAGATTGATTATTGACACGATTCGGTGAATTTGTCCTAATCACTTCCTTTGGTCCAATCTTAACCGGTGTGTTTTTCACAACATGTTTGGGTGCGGCCTGCACAGTTTTCTCAGTAGGTTGAGAACTACTGTTGCTTGCCACACAGGTTGAGGGCTTAACAGGTGTTGGGTTCACTGTCTTCGAGGTAACATCGGTTTTCCTAAGTGGACAGTGAGAAGCAACATGCCCCTTCTCGTGACATCTGAAGCAAGACATCCTATCTATGGATTTTTTGTTTATTCCCTTAGATCTAGGTGTCTCACTAGTGTCTACTTCCTTTGGTACAGCTAAGATGTCTGACTCGTCGACCTGGTCAGCCCATGAAATTTTCTGTTTTCCTGCAGGTGTTTCACTGGAGGAAGACACAAATTTCACTTTCTTGACCTTGACGGTTGAGTCAGCCACCTTAGGTGCATTTTCTACTATAGGCTCAGGTGTCGGTTCAGGTAGGTCCTCTAAGTCTACTGACTTGTCAGTTTTCTCCTGAGGCTGAGGCACATAATTAGCATTGAAAGGTGGAGGAATTTCGTGAAAACCTAGACCTACTGGCTTCTTGGACTGTCTTTGGGCATCTAAGACTTTCCCTAGATTTAGGCTCGAATTCCTAAACTTTTCCAGCTTGCTATTTGCCTCTGCTACCTTAACCTTGGTCTCTGCTAGCTCTATATCCTTGTCCTTAAGACTTTTTGTCAAGGCCTCTACGTGCTCATACATAAGTTCTATCCTAACACACTGCTCACTGAGTTTGTCTTTTAGAACTACTACGTCTTGAGCATCAGCCTTAAGCTTTTCTTTTAAATCTTGTTTTATATCATTTAGACTAGCATTTTCAATTTTTAAGTTTTCATTTTGAGCAGATATGGTTTTATGTGATTCTAAGACTAGATTTAACCTATCATTAGAAGTAGCACACAAAGCACATAATTCTTGAAATAGAGAGTACGATAGACTAACCTTAGAGTTATCAGATTCCACGTTGGCCATCTGAGCAGCAAACTCCAGCACTGTCTGATCATTCGCCTTCTCTACCCACATTGGACTGCTGTCCCGTGTAGTCTGCTCGTTCCCATCACACCCCATTTCTGTGACTTCAGCCATGAAGGCTCTAGCATTCGACTCAGGATGTGAACTCCAATCATACGTTCCATCTAGCTGTCTATCTGAAGTGACATTGGATAGAAGACCCGCTAGATTGGCCTGTCCAGATGAGGAACTCGGAAGGTATCGTTGTTGGGACTGATTTTGGTACTGTCCCTGATGCTGACTCTGTCCTTGGTATGTCTCTACCTTCGGTCTCTGACACTCCCTGGCGAAGTGTCCCAATCCCTGACAGTTGTAGCATTTCACCTTGGACTTATCAAACCCGATCCCCTTGTTATTCATCTGCAAATTCCTTCCAGTTCTCTTAATGAATCATTTAACCCTCTGGGTCACCATGGCCAGTTGCCACTTAAGATCCATTTCCTCTAAGTCATCAGGGTCGACCTGATCGTAATCTTCATCCCAAAGAGCCGGATCATTGATCTTCCCTTGAACACAATTTCCATAAGCGGCCACAAACGAAGCAAGTAGATTCAGATGCTCTTCCGCTGACTTTGCGCTCATGGGCATCTTCTAATAGCTGTGACTTGTCGATGCCTGTTGGACTTGAGGTTGCGGTTCTTCCGATCTTCCTAATCCTAAGAACGCGCGAGTCAGTGAGTCTTCAGACTCTGCTGGTGATGACGTTTCTCCGGTGAAAAACGTTGTAGCAGTCTTCGAATCGGCTGTCACTGAAGATTTAGTTGTCTTTCCAAAATACATTGCTGGATTCTGGACTTGCTCGTAATCAGTCTTGGCCTTAATTAACTCGAAGTTATATGCCCTCAACGTTCCCACAATGTCATCAAGAGATTGAGTATAGTACTTGTCTTCATTCAGCTTTATCATTGCCACGTACATAGCCCATTTGGCTGGTAGGGCATCAAGAAGCTTGTTGTTCTTGTCAGTGTCCGAATACTCAATTCCATGACTTTCAAGTTCTGTTATCAGGTGATAGAACCTGGTGATAATATCATCCAGCTGTTCATCCTTAATTGCCTTGAAAATCGCAAACTGTTGTTTCAACAGCTCTGTACGCTTTCTACGTACCCTAGGATTACCCTTACACCTTTTCTCGAGAGACTCCCAAAGCTCCTTCGACGTCCTTTGAGTCCGAAATGTGTGCAATATATCCTGAGGTAAAGCCATACGGATTATGGAGAAAGCTTTGTTTTCGGCTTCAAATAATTTCTTGTCATCCTCTTTCATCATCTGGTATGACAAGACCTTTTGACGGCCTTCAACTTCAGATACCGGTGGAATATACCCTTCATTTATGCACACCCACATGCGCATATCATTGAACCGTACGAAATCGGTAAATCGGTCCTTCCACCAGTAATAATCCTCGACCTTCATCAGCTTAGGCGGGGCGTTTGCTTTCCCAACCTCGTGGTCCATTTCTAAGAATTTCTGAAGATTTGACATCTTTTCTAAAGAAATTGAATTTGAACTTAATTAATTTAATTCGAAACTGATTTAGACTAACCTTTTCGAATCTATGTAGATTCGAAACTATTTAAGGGTAAATCTTTTGGGATTAAATTCGATTAAGTTTTAAAATTCAAATAGATTCGAAATTATGTCAGATTCGAGATATCCTTATGGTCCTTAGATTCGAAGGTCAGCAAACTCGAACTTCAGCAGATTTGAAACACCAGATTCGAAACAATACTAGACTCGAAATAAACTCGAAACTAAGCTAGACTCGAGATCCTATTCGAATGAAGCAACAGACTCGAAACTAGGTAGATTCGAAAACCTCTGAAATTGACTCGAAAGGAGCGTATTTAGGTTAGACTCGAGACTAAAGTGAAACCCTAATTACCCATATAGATTCGAGCGCCGCAAACTCGAAAAACGGCTAACACTTTGATTTTTTTACGTTTTGCAGATTAAATCGCTATTTTTCTAACGAAAAATAATGATTTCGATCAAAAACGTGAAAAACCACAAAGTGTTTCCCGAATATGAATTTGCTAAGCTTGAAAATACGCTTTTGAGAGCAAAACCGTCCAACTAGCGTCAAGAAACCTAGAATGTATCTGATGAACACGAAGAACACCAAGAACACTCCGTAGGCTCTGATACCACTTGTAAGGTCTACCACTGCAAGATCTATCTAGACGCGGATCCGTGAACGAGTGCGGAATCCTCGTTGACGGTTAGACGGACAACTCTCAACCACGAAACACGGAGACTATTAGACGCTGAACGAACGACACACGAACGATCCTACGAACTAATTCTCTCCGAAACGGCACTCACCTAGCTGATAAACTCGAGATCGCCTTAAGCTTAATTCCTCACGAATTCTGCTAAAAGTCTGCTAATGACTCGAGTCTATCCCTAATTATAGACCCTGATTCGAGTCTGATGTGGGCCAAACTCGAATCTGGCCCAAGGCCCATTCGAGTCTGTCCACAAAGACACTCTCGAATCTAGCCTTCATTCGAATCTATCACAGATTCGAATGTCTACCTTTGTGTAATTCGAATCTAGCCAAATCACTTAAACACTTAAGTGATGAAACTTATGTTTTACTTATGTTTGAGTTAATCTTTGACCTTTATGTTTGAACTTCCTGTAATATGTTACATCAAGTTCAAACACACAATCAATAACAGACAAACACATATAAACATATATATCCAAACACTTGTTAAAATCACAATGCAATATCAATTAGACTGCTATCGTCACACAGGATGTACCAACACATTCTAATATCATAACCTAAGTTTGAGTCCAAGTCCTCGCGGACAGTTGAAACCTCAAACTAATACTCTGATACCAAACTGTGACGTCCTCATATTTTGACAGTATAAATGAAATCACCAAGATCAACACACAACCCAATGAATATCATGATAACTAAAATTGATGCTTAATTCAGATTTAAGCAGTTCCACACTAAAGCAATAAAAGTATATGTCTACAGTGATTAAATCTAACTATTACAACATCATAATTGTTTTGAAAGTATCAAATCCCAGCCCAAAGCTACAAACATTCAAGTACCAATAGCTTCTAAACTTTCTTGGATATTGAATTGAAATTGCTTAAGTAGAAGGTCCAGCTACACCTTTGCATTTGCCTGTAAACATTGTGAGTCAACAGTATGCTAATTTGCTTAGTGAGATAACAGATTATACATTCAACAATTATTTCTTTACAAGCATAGTGTGAAATCTGGCAGTGAAAGCCCCATAGTATATGTAAAACCATGTAGTGCAAGCATGGGGTTGGCAGTTCAAATGCTGATCGGGGATGTGCCGAACCTGACCAGCATAACGAGTGGGATGATCAGTCCCCGACAGTGGCCTGCTGTCAGCCCCAGTCTAGGTCGCATCAGATTGTGAAGTAATGATCATGCAGTGCAAGCATGATGTAAATAGATGCACTTTCATACGAACGCTGGCTACATGTGTGTTACATGTCAAGTACGAGAGTGCATCATAACAACAAATCATTCATGAGTGCCAATTGATGTATATTAACAATGTGAACATGCCATTGAATATGTATAACGTGAATGCAAAGACAATAAATGTTAGAATGATAATCTATTACTCACAGTGGGTTGCACAGTGTGATTTGTCTCTGAACCAATGTGTGTTAGACAACACCACAATGATCTGTCAAGTCGGTGTAATAGTGAATTTATGTTAGTAATTGATTAAAACTTAAATTCTGAAAATTAAGTGTAATTGGATCTGAATTCGGACCACATCCGAATTCGGATGGTCCGAATTGGATATCGGTCCGAAATGGGGCAAGGTCCGAAATGAGTGTTGGTCCGAATTAGGCAGGGTTCCGAATTGGGATACTGGTCCGAACTCGGATGGATCCGGATTGAGATGGACCCGAATTCGAATGGTCCGAACCGAGTTCATCAGGTGCGAGTTCTTACTTAATTATTTTCCAACTTTTTCCAGAAAATACTTTCTGACTATTTTTGCGTGTTTCTATATCTAAAATTGCAAATATGAACTTTATTGTACATTTTTAACTTAAACATAACATTAACATACCAAATTAACCCATTTGTGTCCATTTTTCATCAAATATCGATGAACACACACACTAAAACACACACTAATCTCAAATTCATACTTAGGAATGGAATTTGAATATGAAATTTGGTATACTACATTATCAATACTCGATTTTAACATTGCAACACTAATATCCAACATGCATTAACATATAAAAACCCAAATCCTATGATTCGTTTTCACCAAAACCGAACCAATACTTCAAAATTTCGTAAATCTGAGCAAATGTTACCTTTTGTTGATTGCAGTAGTTATAGTTCCATATTTGCAACTTGTATCCAACTTTTTAGCCTCCAATTCAATGATCTTTATTGGTTTTGATTTCCAATTGCAAAGAAACCGTGGGTTTCTTTTAGAGAGAGAGGAGAGAGAATCGAGAGAGTAGAGAGAGAGTAAGTTTTGAAATTATGAGCATTAATTCTCTTTTATTTGTTAATTCATCCTATTTACACATTATACCCCTCAACTTCGTATTTTCTTATTTAAACCGATTTTAATTTTCCGGATCGGTTTCTTATGGTTTGCTTGCTCAAAAAACTACAATGAGGATTTCTCCTCATCTTTTCTCATTTTTAAATTTTGTGATCGAACTCGAAATAATAACTCCATTAATGCATTAAATTGAGTCTTAAACGGTAAATTACAAATGATTAAAAATAGGGATGTTACAATGTGATTCCGAAATTTGATCCGAGATTTGTTAAAATTGGTCTGAATTAGTCCGAATTTTGATCTGAATTGGTCTGAATTTTAGCAGTTACAATAATTCCAAAGTTTTCAGAATATATTAAAATGCAGTTTTCAGCCTAAAAATAATTTCTAAATGTTCGGATTAATGTTTCAAACACTTTTTGTGAATTACTATTAACCAAAACACCTAAAGATCTTGGAATTTTGAACCAAAACCGAAACATAAACCCCAAATGCCCGAAGATGAAATTCAGCAAATAACCGATTACAACTTGTAAAGACTGAACTTAAACGGCTCTAAATCAATACAAAATTAATAATAGATGATTATAAGATGAAATTAAGAACACGAAAAACAGAATATTTAAATGGGATTTAAGATCAAACTGAGAGGTTTTTGAAGATGAACACGAAGAACACGCAGATTTGAATCCAAAATCAGTTGAAACCCACCGATTGGCTTTGATACCAGTAATAATCAGCACTCATACCAATGACTTCAGCAATAAAAAAGACAAAAAGAATGATTTCACTCAATAATTGCTATGAATATTGAAGAAGAAAATGTCAGAGAAAATAAAAGCGACGGCTGCTCTTTTTCAGAATAATCGTGTGTGCGTATGTGTGTGTGGGAAACCCTAGGTGGGGTTTCCCTTACATCGTTTAATTCAACTTCTAGAGTATTACAAAATCACCCCATTGACTTCTATAACTGAGAGAATTACAAATAAAAGAAACGACAAGATATAAATTACATGGAAATAAACTAATTAATTATTATAAAATAAATTCAACAAGATCGAAATTTAATATTAAACAGTATAAATAACAAAATTATACAAATAGTTTAACCGATTCAATATAAATAAATAAATTTTAATAGATAAATTGAATACATAAGAAGATGCATAAATTAACTAATTAAATATATAAATAAAATTAATTTTTAGTAAATAAATATAGATTTATTTTACAAAATAAATAGATATAATTAATAATAATGAGAATGAGAATGAGAATAATAATAAATTAATAATAAGGGTAAATTACAATTTCCATCTCTATGGTTATGTGCAAATTATGGAACAGATCCTTTTTACGTCAAAATTACAAATTCGGTATCTATGGTTGGCTATTTGTTATGTTTTTTAGTCCTTTGACCAGTCATTCTTTTAAGAGTAAACTAGTTTATAACCCACGTATTACATGGATATTTTTAATTAAATTAATTTACATAAAATGTATATATGAGTAAAAACAAAAACATACAAAAATAATAATTGTGTTTATTTTTTATTATTTAGAGATTAAAAATAAAGTATATTTATTTTTTTTTAAATATTAAATTGTATTTATCTTTTATTTTTTATAAGTTGTAATTATCTTTCTGCTGAACGTAGAGGTGACACGTGACATTTAATGGTTTCTTTTATTATACATAATAATAATAATCTTCACAACCAATTCAAATTTTTATATTTGGATCTAATTATGATTATTATGGATAATAATGATAGATATTTATTTTAGGTAACCATTAATTTTAAATGTTACAAAATCTGATTTACTACTAATTAACTAATGAAAAAAAAATAAAGTCAAACTTCAATGCAATTAAGTTAGGTGTTAAATTTTGAAAAAGATGTGGAAAAATAAATTTTTATTGTATTGTAGAACTGACATATAACATGAATTGTTTTGTTTTATTATAATATATAGGTTAATCAACTCATGTATTACATGGGTTGATTTAGAAAATACACATTTTTTATATTTTAATAAATTATTATAAAATTTATATATAATTAAAATAAAAAAATTGAAAGCTAGTTAAATTAAAGATAAAAAATACTTAGTTGTTTGATATTAAAAAAATATTATTATATTGTATTATTAAAAACATATAATACGTGTTTGTAAAAAATGTTTTTTTTTTAATTTTTATTAACTTCAAATATGAAATATCAATGTAAGAAACAAAAAAAACTTCAATTATGTGAATGTGTATATATTTTAAAAATGATAAAATATAAAAATGGAATATCTGAAAATCAACAATCAAAATTTATCATATTCACAATTGAAGTTTATCAATTAAATTTTAAATCTTGTTAGCAAAATAGTTAACAAAAAGTTTTAACTTTATTTACTACACTTCTACATTTAAATCCAAATTTTTACATTTGAATTTAACTATGATCATTAAGGATAATAATAACACATATTTATTTTAGGTAAATATTAATTCATTAATGAAAAAATCTAAAATCATAATTTAATGTAATGAAGTGAAGGTAGTAAATTTAGAGAATGAATTTAAAAAATGACATACGTGTAATTATTGATTTTAATTAAGGGTATAAGAGTCATTTCATAAATAATTACGAGTTATCATTAATCTGGACCATTGATTTCTTTCCATCCAATGGTCCAGAAACCCCAAGTGGTTTTCTTATTATATATAGTATAGATTACAAAAATGGTACATATGGTTTGCATAAAACTTCGGATTTAGTCACTGTGGTTTCAGTTTTGCATATACGGTCATTATTTGCATTGTTTACTTGCAGAGATGGTCCCTCTCTCTCAATTTTTTTTTCCTAAATAACAATTATACCCTTTTCATTAATAAAAATGTTGGTCCCTTTCTTTTCATGAATTTTGTTTTTTGTCTTTAAATTTTAAATCTTAATTTAATAAATGATGATTTATTTAGGTTTTTGTTATTTATTTATTATTATTATTTAAGATGTATTTATTTTTATTAAAGTTATACTCTTACCTATTTAATAAATTTATTTGATGTTTCTATTATGTATTTAATTTATTTAGAGTAAATTACAAAAATGGTCCATGTGGTTTGGTCGAATTTATGGATATAGTCTCTGGTCTTTAAAAATTACATAAATGGTCCCTCAAAACACTATTTACTTGCAAAAATAGTCCCTCGGTCTCATAACTTTTTCTAAATGACGGTTTTGCCCTTTTTCAAAATAACAATTTTGATTCCTTAACTATGTAATTTATTTTCAGTTTTAGTCCTTTTGATGAATTTTACCTTTTGTTTAAATTTTAAAATGTTAATTTAAAAAACTAATAATATTATCATCATATATATATTTATTAAAATACATTATTTTTATTATTAAAATATCCTAATTTGTTATCTAAATTTATTTAATTTACGTATTTTTGTATATCAATTTTATATATTAAAATTTTATTTATCTTACGTTTCATTTGTAAAAATATTTAAACATTTTTATCTTTTATAAGTTTAATCCAACTATTTAATTATGTTAATATATATTTATTTAATTATAAGTTTAATGAGAAAAGTATAAACATTTAGACATTTTAGTTTAATTACTTTGTTACGTATAGTGGCACTCGTGCTATTAATTTATTCTACTTGTTTTGGGGTTTTATTCATTTTGATTTAAATATTTTGTTATAGTAATACATTAATTTACACATATTGTTTTATTCGTTCTATTCTTATTATTTAGTTACATTAATATGTTTTGATTTAATTACAAAATATACAAACCAAAATGTATATGTCAAATTGTATACAATAAAAGATTTATACCTTTCGTTAAGTCAAAACATTTAAATGTTTATGTTAAGTTTATATATTTTACTACATTAAATCGAAATTTAGTAAGTAATGAAATAATTAAAACAAAGGGAATAAAACACTAAACTTAAATTGAAAAGTGTGAATCCTATATATCAATCAACAATTAAATGCAATACAATTAAGAACAAGATCAAGAACACTAATCGAATTATTGTATTAAGAAGAAACGATTACAGAGATGAAATGATGAACACTTGTGTACTGTAGCCCTAGATTTTGTGCTCTGAAATTCGGTGCAAGAAGATGATTTACAATGTCAGATCTATTTCATTACAAAGTCAAAGTTTATATTTATATACTATTTACAACTTTGAGCTAATTACTCTTTGAACCCGAGACTTTTATTTCATCAACAAAACAAGTTCTAACAATCTCCCCCTTTGATTAAATAAGCAAAGTCTTCATCTTGTCAGCCTCAACTTCATCTCAGAATTCCTAACACTTTTTCTGTTGGCAAGCCTCCACTTTATCTTTGATATGAACTCTACCATGAGCTTCTTATCATTAGCACTGAGGGCTCCTCTTTTAGTTTTCCTCTTCTGATCAGCAGCTAATTTTCCTTTCAGCCCACTCATTACCTTCTGGAGTGTTCCATCACAAAACTTGTTTAATTCAATACTTCTCATAGCTCTCAGCTTTCGATTCTTATCTTTGTACATTACAACTGAACGCTTCACCATTATAACTTGAAACTCTTTCAGCTCTCCTGCAAACTTGATTTCCCTATTCGGTGGAGTTACATTTATTTTTCGCATGCCTCTTTCAACACCGATTTGAAGATCTTGTACTGACATGAGAACAAGTTTAATATGCATGAAATGAAACAAGGTCTTCAGAGCAAATCTGCAGTGTTCACTCCTTATGTTTCTACACAGTTCGTCAAACAAGTCTTCAATATCCACCAAGTTCATCCAAAACATATCGGCTTCAGTGAATGTGTACGTATTTCCATCAGATCTTGTAACCGTGAAAGTAGGATAAAATATCTTAACAAATCTATCCTTTTCAATCTTTATCAGATCAATTATCGGAAACTCACTTCTGACCTTTTCTGCACTTTGAGCCTTATTCTGAAGAAAACTTGCATAGTTAGCTAGATTTGGTCTATTTGGCTCCAAAACTATAAGTAACTTCAGAAACGTGCACGGTGCTTACTTTTTGCTAAATATTTTCTTCTCAAGGTAGTCTTCAAGATTTGGCAACTTATTTCTTTTCCTTGTATACTTAGCAGATTTCTTCGATGTAAGCTCCAAACCCTTTTTCCTTTTCTTTCTTACTTCTTCTTCATTCAGAATACACAACATATCATCAATTTCCCTTTGAACTGTTCTTTGAGCTTCGAACCTTAACTGATGTTGTCTTTGCGATTCATCCTCTAAGACATATTCATTAAAGAATCTCTCCATAATCTCAAACTCATTTACTTCTTTCACAACTGGAGGAATAAAACTCTCAACTGGGAATGGTTCCAACTCTTCTTCTTTCACTTGTACCGTAACCTCAGGCTTTTCAACCGTTGGTATAGGTATATCATCTTTAAGGATTTTTTGAACCAAGACTTCTTCTTCTTCTATTCTGTCAGCTCTAACTGCAACATCTGTCAACACAATGACATCATCATCATCTGATTCTTCTATCTCTACTATCTTCTCTGCAACATCCTCAATCATTGAAATTTGCTGTTGAACACCATCATCTGAGTCTTCATATTCATCGAAATTATAAAACTCTGACTGAATGCTCGATGGAACAGGAACATCTTCATAAAGAATCAATTCCTATCCTTCTTGAACATCAGCAGGTTCTTTTGAGCTTCCTGCTTCACCTTTCTCTTGAACCTCAGTCTCTTTCTCTGGATAAGTAATCATTAACAGACCAGGTGTTGGCTCATCAAGCTTCCTCCTCTTCTTCCCCTCATGAGGAGCATCATCGGAGTCATCATCATGCTCGTCATATTTTCTTTTTGGCGCTGAAGCTTGAGCCTTGCATGTTTGTTCAACGGCTGATACATGTTCTGATAAGTTTCCTAAAGCAGTCATTACTGTACTCTCCAACCCTATCATCCTTTCTTTCATTTCATCAAGTTGTTCAAAAACAAAGTCTTTTAGCTCTGCTATAGCTTGATTTGGGTATGGTTGCTTTACTGACTCTTCTGCCACAGATTTTCCCTTCAAAAATTTATGGATATTCATCATCTGAGCCATAACTTTGGATAATTGAGTTGTGACATGACGATTTACACCAGCAACAACAGCATTTAATGCTTGAGACAAAGTTGATTCAATCACGAAAGGGAAAAGAGTAACTACTGGGTCACTTAGACTTCCAGTTGACACAACAGTGGAACTTGTAAAAAGAACCTTTGTGTGGCGAGTGCTCAGAGATGGCATAGATGTGGCTCTGACTGGTCTTCCAACCTCTGCAAGTGACGGAGCAACGAATGCTTCCGTTACTGAGGTTGTTCCGGCAGTTAGGGGTGTTCAAAACCGGATATCCAAATTTTCGGATAGTGAATTTTGCTTCCGAATCCGAAATTTTAGATATCCGAAAATCGGATATCCGAAATTTCGGATTCGGATATCGGATTATCCGAATATCCGAAAAATATCCGAAAATTCATATTTTAAATTTTTTTAAAAATTAAATCAAATATTTAAATATCTAAAATACAAATTCATATATCCAAATATATATTAAAAATAAATATATCACAAATTAAATGTATCCGGAATTATTTTACTCAAACTAAAATAATATAAAAAACTAAAATTTATAAAAATATTAGTTAATAAATCTATAATAATAAGATAAAACTCAAATATATACATTAGAATAATAATAAACACTCAATATTATGTAAATAATCAATACTAAAGATATAACAAAATTTTTAAAAAAAAATATTTTTTTTGGATTTTCAGATATCGGATTATCCGAATATCCGAAAATATGGATTTTACTATTCGAATCCGAAATTTCGTATAGTTTCGGATCGGATTTTCGGATTTTTGTTTCGGATGTCCGGATTCGGATATTTTTGAACACCCCTACCGGCAGTGACACTGAGTTCGACTGCACTTACTTCAACGAATGAAGTAGACGCAAGTGTCCTAGTGTGTATCGGTTCTAGACTCTGTGCAGGAAAAGAAGTCGTACACTCGGGCGGATGTATACTAGTTTCAATATCCATCAAATCCAAAGGATTATCGGATAGCAGTTAAGCTTCATCCCGACGAACAAATGAAACAGTCTCCTGTTGATAGGAGACTGAGTGGCCGGTGGGTTGTGCAATCGTCAGTGAGATACTGACTTCTTCAATGCTAACTCCCTGTTGGGAGCTAACAACATATATGGCTCTGTCCCGGCTTTCTGGGCTTTGTACATCCCTCACACTCTGCTGTGCTATATCTACAATATCAACTAATGCAGCACCTCCCTCATCATGATCAGGACCACCTTCATCATCATCATCATCCTCTCCTTCTGCGGCTCCCTCATTAATAGTTGACAAGGTTCGTTCAGAATCGGAGCTACTTGCTTCTCCCTCACCACCCCTCACACTAACTTCTGCTCCCTCAGACACTCTTTGGATTCCCTAAACTTCAGCTCCATGCTGAAGTTCCTCCTCTCCTACAACTCCTTGGTTAAGTGAACCAGGTTCTTGGGTCTCTATAGGAGCGTGATCTATTCTTTAAAGCCTCACATTCTCACTCTCCTGATCTGCATATTTCAACAATGCTTTCGGAATAGGCATGATATTAGCATTTGGAGAATCAGGTACCTCGTGTAAACTCATCATTACATAATTTGGACATCTTTGAGAGCTTGATCTTTTTGGTATATTTTCATTGGCCCTGAGAATGCCTCGGATAAGAATTTGGATGAACCGTTGAAGAGGTACAAAATTCCGTGATCGGTTTGTCGTCTTTGCCAGCACGACTTCTTTAAGATCCTCCCATATGCACTGTGCATAGTCATAGTGCTTGTTGAAAGCTATGCCATGAAAGAATCTGAGACAGTGTATACTACATCTGTCTATGCCTGTGTGCTTCGACGTCATGCACTAATTAATGATACCAAAGAGAGTGTATCATCCACCATTCAGTCCATTGCGATGGAACTTTGAACTCTTAGGTAGTGGCTTTAAATAACCCAAACATATTAAGTCATGGACCAACTCCTCATCTGAAACAAAATCTTCAAAGTCGGCTAATTCTGATGAAATTTACTGTATCTATTCTACAAGGCAGGAATATATTGTGTCTCAGTCTAGCTAAAGTGATTTTGGTTTTAAACTGATCGATGGTAACCTTGAAATGATGGTTACCATCAGCTGGGACAAATTTCACGGTATGCCAGAATTGTTGAAGATGCACTTGAGGAATGGAGGGTTTATATTGAAGAAGATATCCCAAAGGATGGCCTTTGAAAATATCTACGATGATTGGATGGCTTACTTTGATGATTTTGGTGTCAAGATGATGGTTATTATCTCGGAAAGGTAAGCATTATCGAGGTTTGACTAGCTGGTTATTGGGAATGAGGGTAGATGGTGAAGGTCGAGTGACTGGTGCGGATCGAACTGGTTTAGATACGAGGGTGTGGTTTGATGAAGAATGGGAGTCAGAGGAGTTTGAACAATTATAAACTGAAAAATAGAACCCATATACAAAAAAAATACATGAAACTAAGAAAAATACTCACAATAACGATGAAAGGGCTGAATTCTTTTGGTATGTTTGAGTTTCTTGAAGTTTCTTCATGAGGAAGAAAGCGGTTTTAGAGAGAAAGTGAACAGTAGATGGAGTTTCGAAAAGTTTGAATTGAATTTAGAATTTCAACTTTATAGTTGAAATTTTCAAAATTCAAATATACCCGGCCCACTTTCTTTTATTAAGTTGATTTATTTCAAGCCCATTTCACAGAAAAATTTCCTTTCAAAAATTAAATCCTAAAAAAAATTAAAACAAATTTAATAGAAAAAAAATTTTATAACACTAAAAAAATTTAACTACATTCAAAAATAAAAACAAAAAAATGAAAATTAAAGTCACAAACACAAAAAATACATCTAAATTCTTTTTATTAAAAAAATATAATGCTCCCCCTGGATGTTTGCAATTCAGCTCCCCTTCAGATGTATATATTAGTTTGAATGTCTGCTCCCCCTACAAAAAAAATCAGATAAAATTTATCAGATTTTCTTAAAATCAGATAAAATCATTTTCTGCTCCCCCTACACATGACAATCCAGATCTGTTAAATTCTGAAAAATTTAAACTTTTAAAATTCATGAAGATAACATCAAATGAAAATCAAATAAAAAATGTAAATTTAAAATTATAAATTGTAACTACTGAATTTTTACATCTAGTGATTCAACATACCCAACTTGTATACCAAAAAATTAAATCATTTTTCATCTAATGTTTTAGTAAACAAGTCAGCTAATTGATATTCAGTAGGAACAAAATATAATTCTATATTACCATTTTCTACATGATCCTTAATAAAGTGATACCGGATGTCGATGTGTTTGGTTTTTGAGTGTTGCGCTAGATTGGATGCTATAGCACAAACCAAGATTTGGTGTTCCCTTCAGATATCTTAATATCCTTTTAGCAACAGCTAAATGTGATTCTTTAGGATTTGCCTGATATCTAGCACAAACACATGTAGCAAACATAATATCAGGTCTACTTGCAGTTAAATACATTAATGACCCAATAATTCCTCGATTGTGAGTTACATCTACAGGTTTCCCTAAAATGTCTTCATCGAGTTTGGATTTTGAATCCGGAGCCATGGGAGTTTTCATAGGAGTACTATTGACAATGTTAAATTTCTTTAACATGTCTTGAATATATTTGGACTGATTGATAAAAATTCCATCAGTCAGTTGTTTAACTTGTAAACCTAAGAAAAAAATTATTTCTCCCATCATGCTCATTTCAAATATCTGGGACATTAAGAATGCGAATTTCTTGCAAAATTCAGGATTTGTATACCCAAATATTATATCGTCTACATATATTTGAATTACTATAATATCTGGCCCCTGACGTTTTATAAACAGGGTAGTATCCACTGCACCTTTGTTAAATCCACATTTCAACAAGTATGTTGAAAGTGCATCATACAAGCACGAGGTGCTCGTTTAAGGCCATACAGTGATTTATCTAAAATATATACATGATCAGGTTTCGAAGGATCAGTAAACCCTTCGGGCTGATATGTATACACTTCATCTGTTAGTTCCCCGTTTAAAAACGCAGTTTTTACATCCATTTGGTAAACTGTAAAGTTTTTATGAGCAGCAAATGCCAGAAACATTCTAATTTCTTCTATTCTTGCAACTGGAGCGAAAGTCTCATCATAATCAATCCCTTCTTGTTTACTGTATCTTTTGGCGACGAGGCGAGCTTTGTTACGAATGATGACACCATGTTCATCCTTCTTATTCTTGAAAATCCACTTCGTGCCAATGATTGATTTATGTTTAGGTCACTCTACCAATCTCCAGACCTTCAACCTTTCGAACTGATTCAGTTCTTCTTGCATTGCCACAATCCAATCAGCATCCAGAAGAGATTCTTTAACATTCTTTGGCTCAATTTTGCTGAGAAAGTTTGAAAATAAACACTCGTTTATTGTTGCTCTTCTGGTTTGGACTGATGCAGAAGGATCGCCAATGATATTTTCAGTTGGGTGATTTCTTGTCCACTTAAAGGTATGTGGATACGGTTGAATTTAGTCTTGATTGGGATTTAAGTCTAAGTAGGGAATTCGGGGGTTAGCTTCGGATGTAGATGGTATATTATCTGAGATAGGGGTTTCTGAGTTTTCAGATGGTAAGGGGGTTTCAAAAGACACTGGAGGTTGAATGGGTTGTACACTATGAGTAGGTAAGTGCACATCTGTCGTTGAAGCTTCTCCAGTTTCTTCTGAAATGGGTTGATGAGAATAGTCCGAGACTACGACTGGATCTTCAGTAATCCTGTCAGGCACCAAATTTGAAACATTAGTTTTGGGCTTTTCAAAGTAGTCTTCATAGAAATTCTCAACCAGTTTATTTAAATCAGAATGATCGGCACTCTGTTCAGTTGACTTCATAGAAGTCGGCTTGTTATGGTCGGGTCCTGAACTGGTATGTTCAGAAGCCATTACTACGCCTTCATCAAATTTTACATTCACGCTTTCATTGACTGTCTTGGTCCGCTTGTTGTTGACCCGGAAAGCTACAGACTCCTTCGAATACCCAATGAAGATGCCTTCATCAGCTTTTTGACTAAATTTTCCCAAATTGTCTTTGTCATTTAATATGAAGCACCTGCATCCAAAGACATGGAAAAATTTAACATTAGGTACCCGTTTGTTAATTAATTCGTACGGAGTCTTTCCGAATATTTTGTTGATTATAGATCTGTTCTGCGTGAAACAAGCGGTTGGTACAGCTTCAGCCCACAGGAATAACGGATGATTGGAATATGCCAGCATCGTTCTTGCAGATTCCACTAGTGTCCAATTTCGTCGTTCAACGACACCATTTTGTTGTGGAGTACGAGCGGCTGAGAATTGATGTGTTATTCCCACAAAATTCAGAAACGATTCGAGTGATTTGTTCTTGAATTCTGTCTCGTTATCTGATCTGATAGTCTGAACTGAAAGTTGCAGCTTTACTCGAATTCTTCGGATGAAGTCTATTATTCTCTCGGTAGCATCAGATTTGGAACGCATGAAGAAAACCCATGTGTATCTGAAGTAGTCATTGACTATTACCAACACATAGCGTTTCTTGTTTATATTTTGTACTCTCATTGGTCCACACAGATCCATATGTAGCAGTTCAAGTGCTCTCGTTGAAGAGTGTTCTGTTTTGGATTTGTCATCTTTCCTTTTTCACAAGCGGCGCACAACTACTCCTTTTGAAATTTGAGAGTTGGTAGCCCTTTAACTAACCCACCTTTTGTAAGGTTGGTTAATTCGTTAAAATTCAGATGTGAAAGACGACGATGCCATAGACAAGATGTTTTAGATGTTGCTTTTGACATTAGCAGACATCCTTCTTCAGATTGATTGAGGCTAGATCAATTGAGTACAGATTGGTTTTCCTGTTCCCTGCAAGGATTTCTTTTCCTTCTCCAGATCTTATGTTGTACCGATTTGCTTTAAAGTTGACCTCTAATCCTTTTTCGCAGAGTTGTCCAATGCTGAACAAGTTGTGACCAAGACCGTCAACGTAGAACACTTTCTGAATAGTAATCTTATCGTACGCAAGACTCCCATAACCTTTGATCGGACAGAATTGATCATTCCTGAATCTGACCGTCCCACAGAACTTATCTACAAAGTTAGCGAGGGTTTCTCTCTGTCCGGTCATGTGCTTTGAGCATCCGAAGTCAAGGTACCACACATGATTTACCTATAAGACGAAATAAAACATGAGGTACCCACTTATAGTTGGGTACTTTTGACTTTGGTAAATCATGAGGTTGGATATGTTTTTTCTCATCAGATATGTCTTTTATTTTAGGTACCCACTTTTTAACAGTTCTTTTTGGTATCCATTTTTGTACTGTTCGATGTGGAACTGTTTTTGAAAGTTTTTGCTTTGGAACCTTTTTTTGTTTAAAAGATGGATCTTTTTTCTTTGGTAGCCATACAAGCTTATCAGATTTAGCATGCATTGATTTACAAGAAACAGAATTTAAAGCAATTAAAGCAGTCCGAGAGTATTTAATGCAAGATTTATCAGTAAATTTATTATTTCAGACAGGATTTTTAAATTGTCTATTTCTATCTGTAACAACAGTTTTCTTTCACTCTCCACTCTTGTTTTTCTTTTCTTTCTGATTCTTTCTCCATTCTTGCTTCCGAGAACCTTTCACAATATAATCTGACATACAAGAAACACGAGAATTAGTGATTTTAGAAACTTGTTTCTTCTGTAAAGGTCTCTTACCTTTTGAATTTTGTACCTTGAGTGCAATAGAGTCCTTTGTGGAAGATGATTCACCTTTTTCATAAGTAGGAGTCACAAAAGTAACTTTTGTTTTCTCCTTTTTCAATTGTAAACTTGGTGATTGTTCTGATGAATCCTTTGAATCTGTAGATATTCTTTGCAGAATTCTAACAGGTTCTTTAAGGTCATCAATTTGTTTGTTGTGTAAAGGTTTTACAAACTCATCTATTTTAACAAACATTTCTACCAATGAGTTAAAATCAGAGTTCATGTACAGATCAAAGTCCTTTTCAGAGTTAATAGAATCAAGTGGAATTAAAGATGTTTGATCTAATATTGATTTGTTCTCAGGCTGTTTTTGTAACTTTTGTTCCAGAGTTTTAAGTTCAGCCTTAAGAGTTTGATTTTCTGTCTCAAAATTTTTGATTTTCAATTCGAGATCAGAGTTTATCTTTTCAAGAATTGAAACTGGTAAATATAACTTTTGAGATTTAGTAGTAGTTTCAGATAAATCCTTCTCAGAATATGTCTGAATATACTCCTCTTTAATGCAAGTATTTTTATTTGATTCATTTATTCTGTTATAGTCAACAAAATTTTGCATTTTATCAGATCTTAGTCTTTTTGAATCTTCACTTGATTCTATCTCATCTGATTCTTTCATAAATGTCATTTATAATCCTAAATTCATATATCTGACATCATATAAAGTAGGTGAATTTGAAATAGCCTTTGTCAGATATTTAGGATTATTCCAACCAATACCAGATTTATAATTATAAAATTCGGTATCTTTTGGTTGATTTAAATAGATTGTTTGATCTGTTTGACCTCTTTTAATAAACTCATCTTCCAATGCTTTTATTTTCTCATAAATTTTTGTTCTTTCTTCAAAAATGGCATGATATTTTGTAACATCCTCGAATTCAATTACGGTGATTTAAGAAATATTTAGACGGGTAATTTATAAATAAGTTGAATTATGAGCAAAGATTATGTATTTGGGGATATTTAAAACTTAGTTGTTGTTTTAAGAAAATTTAAAAAGTTTAAGAACTTTGAAATGATTATTATGAATTATAAAAGTTAATAATGATAAATTTAAGAATAAATCAGTATTTTATGGAACCGGTTAAGTTGAGGGGTGAAATGTGCAAAATGGGAAAGATGGGAATAAAAAGGCCAAATGCCTTTTCATTCTCCAAATGCTCTCTCTCTCTACACTCTCTCTCTAGAAAAACACTCTCTACTTCTCTCTACGATATCTCACAAACCGACCGGCCGATTATCGAGATTTATACGTCATCGGAAAGATCTCGAGGAGTACAACAATAATCTACGGTTGGATTTTTGATTTCGTACGGATTAAGGTAAGAATCGACTCTTTTAATATTTTGTGTTTCGGTTTTGAAGAACATTAGTTCGAATCTGTCATTTTTATGCGATTTAAAGCCGATTTTGCTTGAGTTTTAGCTAGAATATGATAGTATATGTGTAATAGAATCAAACCTAGGTATAATACTTGATATATTCATGATTTTAGGCTTTGAAATGAAGGATTTAAGTTGTAAAGATGAACAAACTCGAAAATACCAAGAACACAGTCGAAATGCAAGAACAAACTCGATTTTTGTACTAAATTCGAGCAGGAATTCGAGTTTGACACCATAGATTCGAATCTAAGGCCCTAGATTCGAATATGGTTCGAATCTACCCTTAGGAATTCGAGTTTAGTCATTAAATTCGAAGGAAATTCAAATTTAACCCCTGAAATTCGAGTTTAATGCCTAAAATTTAGAAATCTACTCTCTAAACTCGAGTATTTTGAATAAAACTCATAAATAACACATAAAATGACAAGAGTTATTCAAAGGACAAGGTGTGAACTTGAAATGGGTTCAAATTTAGTTGTAGTTCGAATTTGGACATAGACCCGAAATGGGGAAAAATATTGCAAAACTTACAAAACATGGTCTTATGAATTTAAACGGTTTTTGACTCGTGATATTGTTGTAATTAATATAACATGTCCCTTGTGGTGTTGTTTAACCCACAGTGGGGTACTTGGTGGATCCGGTTGAAAGCCCGAGGAGAAATAAAATTGGTTAACATTTAATTACGCACCCACTGTGAGTACATATGATTTCGCATGTTTATATCTGCTTTATGATTGCTATTGCCTGCTGAGACATGTTGCTTCATTTTTCGTTTGGAATTCTACTAACTTGCGTAGATTTAGATGTACATTCTTATTTGATGCATGTCCGTTCGTTTGTTGTGCATCTAACGATGGACCGGTGGGTCGCATCTGTTACTCTGATGTTACTGCTCTATATGACGCTGGAGCTGATCCCTCCAGGTCCGGTAGGCAGTATGTCATCCCCGATGTTATGTCTGTCTCAGATGGTTGGGTTTTCATACCGAGCATGGGGCTCATAGGAGCGACGGCTCATGTGTGTCGTACTTTGTATACGTGGAGAGTGCACGACGTGTGTCGTCGGTGCTACTCTTGTGGGTATCATAAGGATTTATAAAATGTGTAAATCTGTGTATTCACTAAGCCTTTGCTTATACCTCAGTTGTTGAATTTTTACAGGAAAGGGAAAGTCTACTGCCGGACCTTCTAGTTAGGTCATTTGTGAAGATTCGGAAGATTTGGTACTATTTAATCGGTAATCATGCTTTGGGTTAATATTGTATTATATTCTGGATGTTGTAATAATTGTATTGGGTATGTAGACTTAGATATGGTACCTTGTAGCACCGTAGGGTGTATGTCACTATTGCACTACTTTATTTATATGCTTCCGCACTTACGCTAGGTTATCAGATCATTATATAGCTGTTTGATGGTGATTAATCCTGGGTGTTTTGTAAATGGTGGTTGTTGTGGCAAGGGTGTCACATATTTTACTGAATAACTTGAAGCCTCTAATTCTGCCAAATTCAGTTTTTCTTTTAAGTCAGATATATTGTTATTTAGTTCTTGGATTTTACATTGAAGTTCATTTGCTTTATCTTGCAAATCTGATACAGCTCGTAGAGCTAATGCTTTATCCTTGGAAAAATCCAATACTAATGCATGTTCTTGATTTAGCTTGTTTTCCAAGGAATGAGCATTTTTCTTTTCGGCTTTTAAGGATTTTTCAAATTTCCTTAGCATGAAAGTCATTTGCGTTAGTTTTTCTTCAAGCAAACAGGAATCATCATTTTCAGGTTCAAAGTTAGAATGTACCTCTGGTGTTTCTGAACTATCTGATTTCTCTGAATCTGATTCATCACTCTCTTTCTCTTTGCTACAGCCAGCATCTCCTGTTGCCATCATTGAAAATTCTTCAGTCAATTCCTCATCAGACTCTTCCTTTTCCTCATTCTCTTCATCCGTCAACCCAACCCATACCTCATCTTCTGCAACCATTGCTGACTCACTCAGTCCTGATTCATTGAAAAACTCTGATTTCAAGCAGATATGTGCATCTTCATCCAAGATGTATTCGTCTTCTGATAGTTGTAGCCAATGATCATCTTCAGCCATTAGAGCTTTGCCAGCTTCTTTTTCTTTAGCGAGAAGTGCCTTTCTTGTGTAGTATTCAGAGTTTTTGACTACAGACATTCTGCATTCTCGGGCATAGTGTCCTGGCTTGCCACAGTTATAGCATTTTTGCTCTGTACCTTTCTTGGCTGATTTTTCAGATTTGTCATATTTATCGGCTTTCTTTCCACTGCTTTCACCAGACTATTCATATTTCTCCTTTTTATCAAAATTTCTGGAGCCAGTCTTGTATCTCATTTTGTTATTGGTGGTTTTTCGGTAGAACTTCTTCTGAAATGCCTTAGTGAGTAAGGCCATTTGCTTCTTCATTTCTTCTATTTCAGAATCCGCTGATGAATTTGATGAGTCTGATTCAGAAGAACTGCTGCTTATGACTACCCGTTTTTCCTTCTTCAGCTTATACTTATAATTCTTATATGCCAATAAAGCTAAAGGGTCAACGGTATCTTTTTCTGCTTTCTTCTTTCCAGACATTTTCCTTAAAACAACCTATTGATAGTTGTTAAGGTTCTCAAAGACCATATGGAAATCCATTTCCTCAATGTATTTTGTCTGTTGAATGATCATTGCATACTTTTCCCATTCTGGGTTAAGTACGTTCAGAAATTTAACATTTATGTCTAGGTTGGACTTAGTAACACCATTCCTTTTCATCTCACTTACTAAGCTGAGAAACCGCAAGTATGTGTTCTCTAGCAATTCCCCCTCTCTTGCTCTAAAATTCTCAAATGTCATTAGGCTGTTCCTTGCTCTGTTGGTAGCTGCCCTGTCGGATCCCCTCATCAGCTTACACACCTCATCCTAGATGGATTTGGTTGTCTTAGTGTTTGTCAGGCAGGTGTAGATGTCATTGGGGATAGATATCAGTAACAACTTTCTTGCTGTTTTGTCCCCCAATTTTCTTCGTTTATGTGCCTCTGTCAGGTTTGTTACCTCAACAGTTTTTTCCGGAATTGGAGGGTTTCCGTTGGGTACAACAGGAATTGTTTCCAGGAACACAGCAGGTCCGTCAGTTAATGACTTTAACATTTCTTCAGAGAGGTCGTGAAAACTGATAAATTCCAGAAATCTTTCCCTCCATTGTACGTATTCTCCCCGGTAGAGAATTGGAGGTTTTGTCTCCGACCCCATTGCAAGTGCATCTTTAGACATGATGATTGACTGATAGGAATCTTCCAAGATCGAATGATATTTGATTGAAATCGAAAAATTTGATCAACTTATGAAAATTGATCAAACTTGAAAGTGTATGTAATGAAACTCGAATTAAGAAGTTGACAAACTCGAATAATGAAGTGATGAACTCGATCAATGAAATGATCAACTCGATCAACGAAGTGATCAACTCGATCAAAGAATATGCAAAACTTGAACAATGATATTCTCAACTCGAATCTATAAGAAATTCAACTGTTAGAAGAACAATACAACTCGAATTGGCTTTTGTTCATCTTTAATCAAATAAGATGCAACTCGAATCAAGCACTAATCAACTTGATCAAAACTATGGTCAACTCGATCAAAGCTATAGTCAACTCGAATCAATCTTTTGGAAATTTAAACTTGTTTTCTACAACTCGATCGAAGGTTGAAACCAACTCGAATGTACCTTCTAGTCAACTTGAATTAACTTCAGATCAACTCAAATTCACTTGAAGTCAACTCGAATAGAATGCAAGTCAACTCGATTGGATTTTAAGTTCAACTCGATTGAATTTTAAGTTCAACTCGATTGAAACTTAGGTTCAACTCGAATTCTAAGTGTGGTCAACTCGAGTAATGTGAATTCATATTTCATGCAATTCAATCATATCGAACAATTCATATGAACAAATAACAATCAAACATAATCTATTGAATGATTAAGAGAGAAAATATTACATTGATGTTTTCGGCTTTCTTGCAAAGCACTTCTCCTATTCTCTCTAAATCAGATCCATATGTGTGTGTGTAATCTTCGATTCCTCCTTCAACAGTGCACATATCATTCCTATTTATACTTAATACACAAGTATTAAGTATTTACACAAACAACCCCTAAACTATTTAGAATTTACAAACATATACAATATAATTGTTTCATCTCTATTATTTATTCTCAACATTCTCCCCCTTAGAGATGAACACAATTATTAAAATAATATTCATTTCAGCTCTACAAATATTGTCCCTAACAATCTCCCCCTTAGAGATGAAATCAATTTTCTGATAAAAGATCATTTCAGGGACTTTTTCGTGAATATTCTTCTTTTCTCTGATCTCTGAATCTTCTTCTTTTCTTTATTTGACTCTCTCTGATCTTCACATATCTTCTTCTCTGATCTTCTCTTTTCTTGTATTTTCTTGTAAGTATACTCCTCCTTGAATCCTAAATAGCTTTTTAATTCTCTCCCTTGATCAATTGTCTTGAGATGATGTAGCAATTGTCTTCAGTTGATTTCAAACTACTCAACAGTTGTTTCTGAAATTCAGCTTTTCTCCCCCTCATGATGATCATAAAAAATTATGAACATCATGCAAAAACTTCAGAAACATTAATTCAATGAAATTACAGTAGAAGAAATACAACAACAATTACAACTCAGAAATTATTACAAATTGATTTTCTCCCCCTTAAACTGACATCTCTCCCCCTATACAAAACAGATTTATCTCACCCCCTCAAAAAGTTCACTCCCCCTCGAATTGATATTATATCTTTTTAGAACAAAACAAAGCTTTACAACTTTGGGGAAAATGAAACACATTCATTTTGTGAGAAAACAAGTCCAGGTCCACATAGAATTCCTGTTTGCACAATAGACAAAATCTATGTGACCTACGTTCAGCGCTGGCATGATAGTAACACTGGTAGGATTTCCAAATAGTCATCGTGAAATCCTTTATCATGAAAGAATCACTCATATTTGTTCCGGCTTAGTCACTTTGGACTAGCAGTTTATAGTCACGCAGACTGATAGACTCGATGTGTCCTAAAAGTGTATATAATCAGCTCTAGACACAATGTGCATCAAATGAAGTGGGAGACCGGAGCAAATGTCTTCCTTGTTTCAATATCAATAATATCCGAATGACATATCGATAAACATGTGCTATATCTCCGTGATTATTGAAACAGAAATCTTTTGAGAGATAACTGAGTAGTTGGTGGGGTTAAGTGCATGCGTCACTGGGTCCATGACGTCTTTTTCAATATCAAGTCGCCTAGGGCTTGATAGATTATGTGGATTACCCAGCAGACACAGTGTAGGTAGGATTTTATTTTCTTCAAATCCTTTCTCAACACTCAGCTCTCAGTATTTTTCAACTAAGCTCCCTTCGGCTCACTTTTAAGAAATGAATTCAGTCAGCTTTATAGCAAAAGCATGACCTGATGCACCACCATCTCCTTTCAATATCAATATCTCTCTCATTTACATTTTATCTCTGCTCGACCCTGTCAGTATCCCGTGATAACTGACACTTCTCAACTAATAAACCTAAAGAACCCTCACCCGCACAATCTATAGATGGTTTGCTTCTTGGGTAGGTCTTCCGGTTCTGGTTAGACCATTGAAGCGATATTTATGCCTATCACTCAGATTGGTGCATAATTGGAGTCAGCAGAAAGATTTTCAGCTTTGAAGCTCAAGGGATATCAGAGAGATTATTTTCAAATAATATGAGAGAAATAATATGGGAGATATCAGAATGAAATAGAAAATCTGATATATGATATGAAAAGAACCAGACTTTCTTGAAAGAATTAGCATTTGGGAGATAACGGGAGAATCCAGTATAAATTGGAAGAGTTATAACAAAGAGAATCTCAGAAGAAATGAGATTATGAAAATCAAAGAGATTAGATCAATTAATCTCAATGATATATTCAGAGAATCAAACAAATATTTATTTTCAGCTCAAAACTTCTTTTTATGTGTGAATCAAATATTTTCGTGAAAAATCACACAGTTTTTGAAAAAATGTCATCGTCAAAGAATGTCTGAAACTCCCCCTGTAAATAAGCAAACACAGTTAGTCAACTCATAGAAATGAAATCAGGAGCAAAAAATTATAAAAATAAAACTCCCTATTTGTCAATTCAGCATCAGAGTTGAATGCAGGGCAGGAATTCCAGAAAGATTCCTCTTTCAGAATCGGGTTCTAATCTGAAGTGATTAGAAGCCATTTGTCGCATAAGCTTGGGTTTCAGTCTGAAGTAACTGAAGTAATCAAGAGCCTATTGAAATGAAGAACGGGTCCTTATCTGGAATGATAAGAAACCTATAACCTGCAAAATTTAAGATGTCTTTGGTATCCAAACAGATTTGGATCCAGACTTGTTAGCGCTCTTGGGTACCCATTTCAAAACAGGTTTTGGTACCCACTTGTACTTGGGTTTAGGTACCCATTGCATGTTATAACTATCAGCTTCTCTTTCAAACGCAGAAAACAAATTTCTTTGAGTATGAGAAAATTGAATATCTGAATTTCTAAAGAAACTTGAATTTGAATGATCAGACTTTTGCAAACTCTTCTTTTTGAAAAACTGTCCGGTTCTTGCCTGTTTCTGATAATACTTGGTATTTTTCTGTGAAAATGTTTTCTGATTAGAATGACCAGTATTTTCAGAAACTTTAAGAAAATTTGACTTCGAAGATTCACCGGTGTAAATCTTGACCGGAAGTTGTTCAACAATTTTATCTTTGCCGCTGTGTATCTTTAACAGATACTTAAGTTTAAGATCTGAAGAAGAATCAAACTTAGCAGAGTTAGTTAGATTCACTTCACTTTCTGAAGACAAACCAGAGTGATCAACATTGGATTTTAAACACACTGAAGAAGGGGTCTTAACCTTTGACTCAGTTGACGAAGTAAACACATGTAATTGTTTTGTAAGATGAAGTATCTGATCTTCCAAACTTTTGATAATGACTAAATTTGAATTTCTGTCATGATCAAATGATTGGTAATCAGATTTAAAAGATTGTTCTTTGATTAAGAACTTTTGTCTTTCATCTTCAAACAATTCAGATTTTGATTTAAAATCTTGTTCTTTAAGTAAGAACTCATGTCTTTCCTTCTCAATCAAATCTTTAGTTAAAGACAACTCTTGTTGAAGAGCAAAAATTTCTTCATTTTTGTTTAAAATACAATTCTGATCAGATCCTGAACTTTCTTACAAAGTGTATCTTCAAGATCCTGAACTTTCTTGTAAAGATCAGATCTTTCAGGCAAAAGATATTTCAGTTGAGTTGCATTCTGAAAATTTTCTTGTTTCAGCTCATCAAGTTCTTTAAGTAATTCAGATATTTTCAATTGATGAGCACAACTCTCAGAGTTTTGTTTTTCTTTTAAGCTGTTAATTTCTTCATTCAGTATTTGTACGTCACGTAACGCCAAATGTTTATCAGTATTTAACTGAACAAGAATGTCGTAATTGTTCTTACGAATCTTTTCAGATTCAGTAAGTTTGGCGATCAGCTCAGATTTTGAAAGTTGTTCATATGCCATTTTGAATTGCTTGAAATTGAATCTTCCAAGATCTTTTATGGAAAAATGAGTGAATTCTGATAAAACTTTGAGAATTATATCTAAAAATGATAACTTGTGAAAAATCAGCTCGGAAATGACCAATTTAAGCAGCTAAGGTCAAATAGTCAAACTCGAATGATAAAAGAATGAAACTCGAATGGTTATGACTGAAACTCGAATAAAGAATGATAAAACTCGAATGATTAAGTATAAAACTCGATTGATTAAGTATAAAACTCGGATGAAGCTTATTGAATCTCGAATGAAGAATGATTCAACTCGAATTACACTGTGCTCAACTCGAATGAAACATGAAGTTTCTCGATTGATGCTTTGATCAACTCGAATGAAACATGAAGTTTCTCGATTGATGCTTTGATCAACTCGAATGAAACATGAAGTTTCTCGATTGATGCTTTGATCAACTCGAATGAAACATAAAGTTTCTCGATTGATGCTTTGATCAACTCGAATGATAAAGGATTAGAACTCGAATGAATAAGCCTAAAACTCGAATGATAATATCTTGCAACTTGAATGATACAGCTTGAAACTCGACTAATGAGGCTTGAAACTCGGTCAATGAAGTGATAAACTCGAATGATACTTGATGAAACTCGATTACCACTTTATAAAACTCGATTGAAGCTTTGATCAAACTCGAATACTTCTTTGTAAAACTCGATCAAAGCTATGAACATAGAGATGCCAGAGTTTTAACAAAATATTTCAAAAATCAAGTTCAAAAAATCCAATTTTCAACAAAAATCCACAAATTGATTCCAGATTAAAATCGAAGCTGCGGTTTTCACACACAAACACTTTTTGTGAAAACAACTTGACCAATTTCAGATTAAAATCCAAAAATCGATCAAAAACCTCAAGAACACACACTTTTTCAAAAATTCAGTAAAATCCAAATTAAATCTTGTGTGTTTGAAATTAAAATCTGATGTTTATCACAATAGATTCGACTTTAAATGCTCCACCTTCGTTCCAATTTTCACTTCAATTCATCCACAAAATCAAAAACCTCAATTAATTTTCTGTTTTCGAAAAACTTGATGTAACAGTGTTCGAAAAAAAATGAAAATTCAGATTCAAATTTCAATCAATTTAATCCATATTAGGCTCTGATACCAATTGTGAATTCATATTTCATGCAATTCAATCATATCGAACAATTCATATGAACAAATAACAATCAAACACAATCTATTGAATGATTAAGAGAGAAAATATTACATTGATGTTTTCGGCTTTCTTGCAAAGCACTTCTCCTATTCTCTCTAAATCAGATCCATATGTGTGTGTGTAATCTTCGATTCCTCCTTCAACAGTGCACATATCATTCCTATTTATACTTAATACACAAGTATTAAGTATTTACACAAACAACCCCTAAACTATTTAGAATTTACAAACATATACAATATAATTGTTTCATCTCTATTATTTATTCCCAACAAGTAACACAAGAACACAGGTTTGATCAAGTTTCTAAGTTTTTCAAGAATTTCAAGTCTGGATTTCAATTTATTTTGTAAAAATGCCCTAATTGAACCTAAATTGATATCAAAGGTAAGGTTTTTAATTTCAAACACCTTTTCTGAAAGAATTTTATCCAAAAACAGATCTAAGTACGTGTTTTTCAATGAAACAGTGAAGAACACTCAGTTTTTCAACTTTTCTGAAAAATCAAAAGATATTGTGATGTGTTTGGAAATTCAAAACAAGATTTTGATCAATCCACTCGATTACTAATTTCCTTCCTTCGATACAATAATGAATAACAACAATCAACTGGATTAAAACCCTAGTTGATTTTTCTATTTTTCGAAAAAAAATATATGTAAAGAACAGTTCGAATATATTTTCAATCAAAAATCACCCTAAAGCTCTGATACCAATTGTGAATCCTATATATCAATCAACAATTAAATGCAATACAATTAAGAACAAGATCAAGAACACTAACTGAATGATTGTATTAAGAAGAAACGATTACAGAGATGAAATGATGAACACTTATGTACTGTAGCCCTAGATTTTGTGCTCTGAAATTCCGTGCAAAAAGATGATTTACAATGTCAGATCTATTCTATTACAAAGTCAAAGTTTATATTTATATACTATTTACAACTTTGAGCTAATTACACTTTGAATCCTAGACTTTTATTTCATCAACAAAACATGTTCTAACAAAAAGTATTAGTGTAACATAATATTAAAATCAAGTACTAAATTTGAATCCATACGTAATAACATAATTAAATCATAATATTAAATCCTTAGTTTATATATTTTTCTAGATAGTCTAATTAAATCAAAATATATTAACATAATGAAACAGTTAGATAGAAACATACATACATATATACATACATACATACATACATACATACATACATATATATATATCTATGCTACTTATAATGCATTTAGTTTTGTACAAGTTCCTAAAGCATGTCTTAATTTTAAGAGGTACAAACCTCTTATGCATAACCTTCCTGAAATTTAAGAAGTACAAAACTAGCAAACATAATGTACAAATTAGCGATGCAGAGAAAAAGTTTATAAGAGGATTTTAACTTTCCAAGAAATTTGAATTTTGAAATAGTCAGTATACCTTTATTGGGAAGACAAATCGTTTATTTGTTGGGAAGACAAACCCACTACTCTTCAATATTCTCATGCCTCTCAAACTAATTATCAGCCTTCTGTAATTATATCTACCCTTCCACCTCTTCAAGTCCCTCTCTGAAATTAAAACCATTTTATCAACCTTCAATGGTTCTCTTCTCACGCCTCTCAAACCAATGGTCGTCGCATCGCCACCGTCGCCTCTCAAATTAAAGGCCGATGCACCACCTCAACCTCCAGACATCGTCTCAGCACCACCACCACCACCAACCGGCGGTGAATATTAACAATAGTTGCAAAATAATCAGTGGCTTTCGAGATCGATTTTGCAGAGGAACGTTAGTGAAGTAAGAGGAGACGATGGAGTTTAAGGTTTTGTGTTTTAACTTCAAAGATGCTTTGGTAATTCAACTTTCGAGATCAGTGTCTTTCGAGATCCAGTAAGCAAGAGTTTAAGGTTTTGTGTTTTAACTTCAAAGATGCTTTGGTAATTCAACTTTCTATCTCAACAATTGTGTTTGTGTAGAATGGATCCATACTCTTGTGTTCCAGGAATTTGTTTGGATAATTTATCGACAAAATGTAGAACTAATGAATTCAAGAAATAACGATATGGAGGTTTATGAATTTCAGTGTTATTCTAAATCATACTAAAAGATATCTATATAAATTGTTAGCACAACGATTAGTCATCATGAATGAATAGGTTGATATTTTTTTTTTGGGTCATATTTTAGTTCATCAATGACAAGTTGTGTTTTTGGAGACAAATGGAGAAATGTTAGAACAAAACTCAGTGTTTATATCCATTGTTAATTTTTTTTTTTAATATCTATGATTTATTTCATTTCTGTACTCTCTCAGGGGCACAGAGCTCAAATTCTGTAAAGCCAGATGCTTCAACTCATGTGGATGATGGTAAGATATGAATTATTATTTCATCTTTTTTTTTGATATAATTTGTATGAGAGTTTAATGAGTTCACTTTAACTTGTTTTTTCAGTTAGGTGATCATGTTTATTTATGTTTATGTCACCAATGTTGATTGTATAATAATATTAAAATAATTAAATATTGAGTGAGAAATCCACATGGTTTGAAATTGTTCTACGGTGTTACTTTGCTTGAACTCTTGTGTTCTATCCACTCCATCACCAACACAAACAGAGTTTAACTAGAATACTGAAACACGTTTTCTATTGTTAATCTCGATTATTGGCCTATCAGTTTACGGTTTTTTAACCTTCAAGCTGACTATATAACACTTGATGATGTTGAGCAGCCAAGCAGCCCATCCCTGAAAAAGAGCGAAGAGGCTGGTATTGTTGTTGTGCATGAAGTCAAATGTAAACTTTATGTCAAGGTAATTATTTTGTAACTTTACTTTGTGTATTAGTCAGGTTGTTGTTGTGTTATACTTTCTTTTTGTTGATTATTTCATTTACTACTAGAAAACATGTAATAGAAATTTTACATTTCTTAATGAAGGGCAGAATTTGCTATATGCGAATGCAAGGAAAAAAAAAAAGCAAAATAATGGTGGTGTTGAAAGCTGATTTGTGACCTGGATGATCAATTTCTTTGCTCTTCATTTATTAATGTTTTGTTTTATTTTGTCTCATGGGTTATTTAAACTCCATTTTTTTGTTTTATGTTGTCTCATGGGTCATTTACTTACGCTTGCAGCATCATTGTAGCTCTATCTTTGAGGAGGAACCAACTCGGTATGTGTGACTTTTAATGTACTTTAATGCTTGTATAATTTGTTAGATTTTTCTTTTTCACATAATCAGCTTGCTACTGATTGATAGTCTTGTTTTTCTTTGATAGATGCAAAACATGTTTATTATAAAGTGACTATATTCTGAGCACTTTTTTCTTTTTTTTTTTTCCTTCCCAAATGGTTTTGTCATCTTCTATGGAACCGTTATGGTGTTGCCATTGGAAGCAATAGTTATTTTATATCTTTTAGGGATATTTGTAACATCCCCATTGCTTGTTTTTGAAGGGATTGTTGGGAAAAACATGTCTGATGTCCAATATTTTTATAAAATTTTCAAATCTCTTAGAGAGATTCCTTTTTTACATTGCTCATTGGCATGTGTTTATCTTTGTGAAGGCTTCGACAGGAAATATTTGTTTAGCATCATATTCGAACAATTTGTTTTGTTCTATTTGTGGATATTATATGACCACTTTTTCATTAGAAATCATGAGGTTAACCTACGGTTTTGCTTGTGACTCTTTTGAGTTTGGTTTACATTTCTGTCATGAACTACGTACTTTGAGTAGATATATGTGTTTACCTTTCATAAATGAAGGGTATAATGAGATGTTTTGTTTTTTGGTTTGTCAACAAGGTATGTAAAAGAGGTTAATCCATGTGTCTAAAAATTCTCTCATTTGTGTTTGTCACAGTATTCCAAACACAAATATGATTGCTTAGCGAATATCGCCCAAAAAAAGAGGTTAATCCATGTGTCTATAAATTCTTTCTTTTTATTTAACAGTCAGCCAATCATTATTTGTTTCATCTTATTTTAATATTGATATCTTCTAATTGTTTTTTGTTAAAGAATTAATCCATTTGTTTGGAAATTCTATTTTAAAATATGTTGGTATTTTTAATGTGTTTTTTAAGGACACAGATTAACCGGTGTTGGTATCTAATTAGTCTTTATTTTTAGTGTTGAACTTCCTTTTTTTCATCAATTTAAGGACACGGATCACCCATGCGGTTTGTGGTTTGTAAACGATGGGTTTTGGGACTGTTTTAAGCTCATTTTGAGACCAATTTGCTGCTTTATATTTGATGCATTTGTGATCGAATTCTGTTGTGTATTCTTATCGATCATAAAGAGGTGGAAGTGCAGCTTTGGGTGCTCATTTTACAACACTGTGGGTGCATGAATTGGGTATCAATAGAAAAAGAATAGGATGTAATCAATCGTGGTACAAGCATATTTTGACATGTGCGCTTAAGAAGGATGGAAATCTCTACTTGTGTCATGACCAGAGATTTGTCATATAAGTTTCACATGATAACACAGTGAAGGCTAATGTGATATATATGTTTAAATGTTGGGCCTCAACAAATAAACACAACAGATTTAGCATCAATTCAAAAGTTGTTTGTTATTGATGTTCACGTTTAATCGACAGAGATCGTCACAAGCCAAGATAGCTATTTGAGTTTCCTTCAATTCTGAAGTCTTTTTAATCCAGTCTTTCAATAAGATTGTGCAGTTTCAATATTTCAGATTTTCAGTAAATAGCTTTCTGTCCATTGCATTGTACTGCCACTATCTTGCAGAATTTTATATCGCGAGATGGTGGGAATGAAAAATATGCATCAGTTTTATCCACAGTCCAACATGATGGGACAGGGTAAGAACATAAAGCAAACAGTACACGGTTCTACATCTTGAGATTTTTTTGATAGTTTAAGTTAATAATCGTACGTATATGTTTCGATTTACTACATAACAAATCAAGGTTTATCATCATGGGGCTGAAATTTGAGCGGTCAGCATTCCACATACATAATGACCCACTATCGTCCTATATCCAAAAGAGACCCCAAAAAAGAGTAACAAGCAAGTGTTTGTATATTAATTGTTATAATTCGTTAAATTGTTATTATTCGTCGATCATCGCATTGAATTTTATTACAATTATGAGAAATAACTCAATTTAGAAATTCTTTTTGCTTGAATTTTTTATTACAATACTAAATTTGATATTTACACAATTTTGTCCCGAAACATTAATTTAAGTGTTCTTTAATATTATATATTTGAATTGTTTTAGGTGGTCAAATAAATCAAATGAAAGTACATGTTCGTTAATTTGTGTTTGGTTCGATTTCGTTATTATATATTTGTTATTTTTAGCTAGGATGTTAGTGAAAGCCGGTAAATGGTCATTGTAGCCAAAATTTCTTTATGTTTATCTAAAAACATAAATAATATTTAAATAGAATATTAGTTCTATGTCTATATGAGGACAATATCTTATTCATGAATTCAATCTTCTTTTCTGTTCGTATTTAGAAAAATAATATGCAACTCAACAAACATGTTATCAAATGTAAAATTAAATTTCATCACCGCCGCTTTGCGCGGGTACTCTACTAGTATATATATATATATATATATATATATATATATATATATATATATATATATATATATATATATATATATATATATATATATATATATATATATATATATATATATATATATATATATATAGGGGTGGGTTCAATGGAAAACCACTATGCACGTGAAAACTATGGAAACCTACGCAAACCGTCCGATGTGGTGCATTTCATGAAAAACGCGGTGGCATGATCGTAAATAAGGTGATGCATCACGCAGGATTTTGATGCATCACACGGGAAATTTGATGCATCACGCGAGATTTTGATGCATCACGCGGGGAATTTGATGCATTTGTGGTGGTGCAGTGCGGTTTTCACAAGTTTTCAGGTGCATTGTGGTTTTCCATTGAACCTATATATATATATATATATATATATATATATATATATATATATATATATATATATATATATATATATATATAAATGAAACATAAGAAATACTTATATTTTGAAATTATAATTGAATATATAAAAGAGACGTAAAATAAATAAATTAAATATTCTAATAGTGATGATTAAATATTGCAAAAAGGACTACAATCGAAAAAAAATTAAATAGTTAAGGGACCAAAATTGTTATCGAGAAAGTGGCAAAACCGTGTTTAAAAAAAGTTAAGGGAAAGAGTGACCATTTTTGCAAGTAAATAGTGTTTTGAGGGACCATTTATGCAATTTTTAAAGACCAGAGCATATCCATAATTTCGACCAAACCAAATGGACCATATTTGTAATTTACTCATTAATTACAAATTTGTTTATATTAGATTTTTTTATTATAATATTTATATGTTTTTTTTGTATTTTGTATGTTTTAATCTATTTCATTGCGTTAATATATTTTGATTTCATTATACCTTGTTAAGGAAAATATATAAACTTAGGATTTAATTCGTTTGGATTCAGATATTTGTTACATTTTGGTTTAAATTTAATATTCTATTTATTTTGATTTAAATATTTTGTTACACTAAAACATTTAAGTGAAAATAAATAAAAGTGTTAGGTTTATTGTAAATTATAATTAAACCAAAACATATTAATATTACAAAATATTTATGTCATAACGAATAAAATGTTATGTTTATATATTTTACTTAAAATTTATAGCCAACTTAAAACGTATTAATCTAACAAAAAATTTAAAATCAAAAAGAAGCAATTGCTAAATGTATATTTTTTCTTGAAAATTATGATTAATTTGAATCGTATTAATGTAACACAATATAATCATATTAAAAAGAATAGATGAAACGTAAGATATATAAAAACTTATCCATAACATATTAGTATAATAAAATATTTAAATTTTTTGTTAGGTTAATATGTTTTAAGTAGGTTATAAATTTCAAGTAAAATATATAAACATAATATTTCATATGTTATGACATAAATATTTTGTTATATTAATATGTTTTGGTTTAATTATAATTTACAAGAAAAACTATATAAACCTAACATTTTTTATTTGTTTTGACTTAAATGTTTTAATGTAACAAAATATTTAAATCAAAAAAAATAAAATATTAAATTTAAATCATAATAATGTAACAAATATCTAAATCCAAATGAATTAAGTCCTAAGTTTATATATTTTTTAAAAAAAAATAAAAAGGTATAGTTGACATAATGAAATAAATAGATGAAAACATACAAAATACAAAGAACATATAAATATTATAATAATAAAATCTAATATAAATAAAATGTTAATAAATTAATTCAATAGTTATAGAGACGTAAAATAAATTAACTAAATTGGTAAAAATATAACTTTAATAAAAAAAGAATATCTTAAATAAAATAATAATAATAATAATAATAATAATAATAATAATAATAAAATTAATCTTCATTTATTAAATTAAGATTTACAATTTAAAAACAAAAACAAAAAGTCATGAAAAGAAAGCGACCAAATTAGTTATTAAAGAAAATGGTATACTTGTCATTTAGGAAAATAAATGAGACAGAGAGACCATTTATGCAAGTAAACAATGCAAATAATGACCGTTTATGCAAAATTGAAACCACAAGAACTGAATCCAAAGTTTTATACAAACCACAGGGGAGAAGGGTTCTTCTAAGAATCTTAAATATCATGAGAACCCATTTGTGGCCATTAGATCAAGAAGATCTATGACTGAAAATTATCAAATGGCATTTTTATAATTATTTAGACTTTTTATAGTGTGGAATCTTGAAAAGGTATGCAAATGGATTTTTGGAAGAAACAAAATCTGCTTTTACTTTTTATCTCTCTTCCTTTTCTTCATTCTCATTTTCTCTTTCTTTCATGAAAACTGATTTTTATAGTAAAAAAAGTTTTTTAGACAAAAAAAAATTTCTATATAGAAAATTATTTATCTGCTAAAAGTTCAACATATTGTATATAGACTTATTATGTATCTATATAGAATGTTATATAATTTTATATCTTTTTATGTAGATTAACATTACTATATATTCATAATCTATGTAAAATGTTATGTTTTTTATACATTTCATATATTTTTATGTTGGTATACATTTATATATCTTTTTATGTAGAGTAACATTACTATTCATAATGTATGTAGAATGTTACATAGAATGTTATGTAAGATATATAGATACAACAATAGCTAATAAGCTGGTAAACATATTCTATGTACATTATCATGTATTCTATGTAGGGTATCGTGTGTTTTGTGTAGAGTATCATATATCATGCATTCTATGTAGAGTATCATGAACTCTATGTAGAGTATTGTGTGTTTTGTGTAGAGTATCGTGTAATCTATATAGAGTATCCATAGATTATTTATTCTATATAGATACAACAATAACAAATTAACTAGTACAACAATAACAATATTCTACATAGATAAAAACTAGCTACAATCAATTCTGCATAGAATACTATTTATTCTATATAGAGTATCATATATTCCAAATAAAAATACAAACCAAATCTACATTATATACATAAAGACTCAGAACCATTAAAGACAAAACTATTAGGAACTAGAAACCACGACAAACAAATAAACATAATCTATGAAGAATATCATGTATTTTATGTAGAGTATCACGTATACTATGTAGAACGTCACGTAATCTATATAGAATGTCGCAGACGAACTGAAACTAGAAAAAAGAATATTTCATTTTGACACTTGGTATGCAACTTATACAAAATACACAAAAAACATAGCTTAAAAAAACATTTAAATCTTGTGAATCATATACAAAAACGTTTTCTAACAAAAAAGATATATCTAACTATTACATTTATTTTAAATCTAAAATCTTACAAAAGATCTTCATTCTTGACCATCGGACTTCCAAATCATTGTTTCTTGATCGTTGGACTTCCAAATCTTGAGATATATAAAAAGGAAAGAAAGAGAGCGTGATGACGACGGTTGGTAGTTGCGGTGGTGGCAGTGGCGGTTGGTGGCAATGGCGGTGGCGGTTCATGATGTTGAAAGGAAAGGAGGAGGGAGAGAAAAAGGGAGGCTGAATTTTTTAGATGAAAAGTAAAATGAGAGTGGGTTGGGGAGGGAGAGATGACCGGTGGTTTTTAGGGTTTAATGGTAGGAGAGATAAATTTTCATTTTTCCCAAAATACCCTTCGGTTCTTAGGTTCTTATAATGTTTAAGGTTCTCAAAAGAACCCATCCCAACCACAGGGACTATTTTTGTAATTTACTCTATTTTTAAATATGACCATTTTGCCCTTGACATAATTATAAAAATAGGTAATGAACTTTCTTTTTTTATAGAATTAAATAATAAAAATCCAAATTGTTTTTTCAATTTAGTAAAAATCAAAATACATCTCTCTCTCTCTCTCTCTCTCTCTCTCTCTCTCTCTCTCTCTCTCTCTCTCTCTCTCTCTCTCTCTCTCTCTCTCTCTCTCTCTCTCTCTCTCTCTCTCTCTCTAATTATTTGTTTTCTAGTTCATGTGTATTAATAAATAATACAAATAAAGACACCAAAAAAACTTATTTTTCTATATTAATCATCTCCATATTGTTCCACTGCCAAGAATACCTTCAAAATCAAACCAGAAACAAATTGATGATCAACACTAAAAGCGGTCTTACAGTGTTTCCAAAATCAAACCAGAAACAAAATCATAAATCAAATTCATACATCAAAATCACTTCTACGGATTCCAAAACAAAAACAGATCCATCATCCATACCAGAAAGAAAATTTAAATCGAGTTGATGTATAACAGAAACAAATTAATGATGATATATATATATATATATATATATATATATATATATATATATATATATATATATATATATTCTAGATCAATGGGGTACCATGTTAGACTGGGATACCAGGGAACCATTTATAGTCAATCATTTATCATTAAAATCGTTAAAACATAATATAAATTTTGGAGTAAATTACATGAATGGTCCCTGTGGTTTGCCCAAAATTATGGAACCGGTCCCTCAACTTTCAAAATTGCATAAACGGTCCCTCAAAACACTGTTTGCTTGCAAAAATGGTCCCTCGTCCGTTAGTCATCCGTTAATATTTTCAAAATGACAATTTTACCCTTTCAATTATGGTCCCTCAACTAATTAATTACTTTCAGTTTTGGTCCTTCTAACCAATTTTTATTTTTGGATTTAAATTTAAGTAGTTATTTTAATAAATTATGATTTAGTTAATTAATATAAATTTATAAATAAAAAAAATTAATTCAATTATTATTTGTATATTTATTAAATTTTTGCTTTATGTGTTCCTAGTATATATATTCATATTTTAATATTAAAATTATTTGTTCTTTTACGAAATTAATGTATTTAATTTGCTTTAAGAAAACTAAAATTTGTTATTAATTTTGATTTTTTTTTGTTTTGGTTATAAAATTTTCTTATACCTTTTTACTTATTTATTAACTAATTAAAATCACGAGTCATTTAAATTAATATATAAGAACAATATTAATTATTATGAGTAATTATTAAAACTAGTTAGTTATAAAAAAAAACACACACATATACATATATAGGTTTAGATTCAATTGAGTGTCACCTATTACGCAGCGCACCCGAATGTACCACTTTTAAAAATACATTTTTTGAAAAGATTTTACGTTTACAAAGATGATATATAAATTTTACATTAAAGAATGTATTTTTCAAAAGATAAATCCAGTTATGTACAAAAAATTTATGTATATCATTTACACAAATTTAAAGTAAATGGTTGCACATTCACTGAAATTATCACATAGTTTCAAGGTATGTTTATTTGTGATTTTTTCAAGTAGCCCTTATATTGTTATTTGAAACATGGTTATGAATTTTTTTAAACAATATCATTTTTAAGAAAGGTACATTCGGTTCACTGAATTTTTAAAGGTACTCTGTTGAACTTATTTTTTATATGTGTGTGTATGTGGTTATAAATATATATAAGTTATTTCAAGAGAAATCTGGTAAAGAACAACAATAGAAAGAGAAAAATAATTCGCGAAACTGAAATATAAAACCCACAGATTTCTTAATTCTGAATTTTTTTAAGCATTACAAATTTCTCTATCAATTCAAAGAAAAAAAGGAAATGAATTTTAACATTTATTTACATATTTATGATTTACAAAGATGATATATAAATTTATATATTATTTGTAAACGTGAAATCTTTACACAAAATGTATTGTTAAGAGTGGTACATTCTGGTGCGCTGCGTAATAGGTGACACTCACTTGAATCTAAATCTATATATGTATATGTGTGTGTTTTTTTTATAACTAACTAGTTTTAATAATTACTCATAATAATTAATATTGTTCTTATATATTAATTTAAATGACTCGTGATTTTAATTAGTTAATAAATAAGTAATAAGGTATAAGAAAATTTTATAACTAAAACAAAAAAAATCAAAATTAATAACAAATTTTAGTTTTCTTAAAGCAAATTAAATACATTAATTTTGTAAAAGAACAAATAATTTTAATATTAAAATATGAATGTATATATATATATATATATATATATATATATATATATATATATATATATATATATATATATATATATATATATATATATATATATATATATATATACACACACACACACACACTAGGAACACATAAAGCAAAATTTTAATAAATATACAAATAATAGTTAAATTAAATTTTTTTATTTATAAATTTATATTAATTAACTAAATCATAATTTAATCAAAATTACACAAATGGTCCCTGTGGTTTGTGGCTTTTTACCCTTTTGGTCCCTCAAACTTTTTTTTTTGCACGAACGGTCCCAAAAAGCGAAACCTTTTACCCATTTGGTCCCTCTCCCTAACGTCCGTCTAAATATCCGTTTGAGAGTAAGGGTATTTCTGTCTTTTTAGGTGTCCTATCTTAATGAAACGATGTAATCGTTTAAGTTTTCCCAGTTTGCAATGATGATCCCTATCTGACAGTTTCTTCTACCTCGCTTCCCTCCATTTTACTACGTTCGGCCTGAGCTTAGTTCATCTTCTTCTGAAACCCTGAAACCCTAAAAAACGAAAGCAATCTGCTTCCCTCCATATTTGTAGCTGAACGGCGATCAAAACCCGAAAAAGACAAACAATGTGGAGACTACGCAAAGGAAACTATGAAATCGACTTGCAACAGCTTTATGGTATGTTCTGATCCTGAAATACCACTTTGTATTGTTTAGAAATACGATAGTATTCACGGCCTGTTATTATTTTTGGGAAAAAACTGAAACTTTTCATAAAAGTTTTTTCATTGAAGCTATGTGTTTGATTCCCCTGTTTTTTAATGTTTAATACAGGGACCAATCAGTCTATGTTTTCGATTAAGGTTCATCACGGTGGTGTGTTTACTAAATTTCCTAATAGGTCATATGTTGGGGGTAAGGTAAGCTATGTAGATGATGTAGATATCGATGCATTTTCAGTGTATGAAATGCATGAGGTAATGGAACAACTACGTTACCTTGATGAAGTTCCAATATATTACCAGTATTTGATACCTAATAGTGATTTGGATTTTGGGCTTAGAGCATTAGGAAATGATGATGATGTTATCCAAATGTCTAAGTATGTTGGTGAAAACAAATTAATGCATGTTTACTGTGAACATGGGATGACTAATCTGTTGTGGTATTACACCCCACCCAAGTCTAAGGTTGTCATTGAGGAGTTACCTGAACCAGAAAGAGATGTAGCTTCAAGAGAGTATACAAGAAACAGAAAGGGAAAGATGAAGGTAGGAGGTAGTTCATCTTGTAAGAGGCTTTTCTTGGAATGGCATGAGCCTGAGAAAAATGCTTCCAATGATGATACGCAAGAACAAGAGAGAGTTGCAATTGATGCAGTGGAAGAACAACAGGAAGTTGCTATTGATGCAGTGGAAGAACAACAGGAAGTTGCAGTTGTTAGACTACAAGAAGCAGAAGAGGGAGTAGCTAACAATGATGATAGGCAAGAACAAGAAGAACCCCAAGAGGGGATAACACAATAAGAGTCAGTGGTACAACAAGACTTCTTACAGGACTTTGATTTTAACTTCACAGACTTTGATCCATTTTTTGGAGATGCTTACAATGATGAGAGGCAAGAAAACATTGATAATGAGCATGACTTAGAAGGAGGAGAGAATGATGATAGTGATTTTATAGTGGATGAAGATAATATTGTGAATGAAGTGGATGTGGATATGAGGGACTTTCTAATGAATGTTGACATAGATGCTGAGTTTTGTGGTAATGAGGTTGAGCAGGATGTTGAGGATGTTGAGGAGCAAGACATAGATGTTTTGGATAATGATAGCTTTGATAGTCACTCTGATGAAGGAGAAAGTGAAATTGACAGGAAGAGGAGGAAGTTGTTGAAATAATTAAGGAAGCAACATACAGGTAATGATGGTAAAGTTATTAAGCATAACTTTTTTGTTGGTCAAACCTTTGGGTCTTCTAAAGAAGTGAAACAAGAAATCAAGATGCATGCAATAGAGACAAGGAGGGAGATAAAGATTGTTAAAAATGATAACAGAAGAGTTAGAGCAGTGTGTGTTGGTAGTATACCAACGTTTAGTGAGGCAGTGGGACCAAATCCAGATGGTCAAACATCACAAAGTCAACAAAATTTGAAGTCTTCAGGCAAGGGTAAAAAGGGAATTGCACAAGAAAATAATTGCCCTTGGGTTTCGCTCGTATCAAAGGTATCAAATACTGAAACTTGGATGGTGAAGACCTTAAATGAAGAACACATCTGCCTTCAATCAAGGAAAATAAAAGCTTGCAATTCAGGGTTCCTTTCAAAGCAAATTATGGATCAAGTTCAAATAAACCCAGAAATACCAATTAAGTCAATCCTAGAGCAGATGCAGAAGAAATATGAGGTTAGTATATCAATGACGCAGGCTTTTAGGGCAAAGATGAAAGCATTTGGGCAACTTAGGGGAGATTACACACAACAGTATGCTCTGTTACGAGACTACATTGAAGAACTTCAGGCAACAAACCCAGGAACTACTGTCAAGATAGAGGTGGAATCAGAACCTAATCCAGCTTCTCCAACAAGGGTATTTAAGAGGATTTACATATGCATAGGAGCATTGAAAGAAGGATTCAAAGCATGTATGAGGGATTTTCTAGGGTTGGATGGTGCTTTTATGAAAGGCCCTTATCCTGGTCAAGTGTTGACTGCAGTGGGGTTGGATCCAAACAATGGCATTTACCCACTTGCTTATGCCATTGTTGAAGCACAAACATGTAATTCTTGGACTTGGTTTTTAGAATGCCTTGGTGATGATCTGGATATGTTTCAGAATTCCAATTTCACCTTTATAAGTGATAGGCAAAAGGTATGAGGTTGTGCATATTTAAATTTGACCAATATACTCATTGTTTTCTTGAAACATGGTATCATACCAGCAATCTACTAATTGTTTTCTTGTAACAGGGTATCATACCAGCAATAGCAAAAGTATTCCCATGTGCTGAACACAGGTATTGCTTAAGGCACATTCATGAGAATATGAAAAGGACATGGAAAGGTAGAGCTTACAAGGATCTGATATGGAGGTGTGCAACTGCTTCTACAATTCATGAATTCCATAAGTCCATGAATGATCTCAAGTTGTTTAACAAAGATGCTCATGAGTGGTTGAATAAAATCCCACCACAACACTGGACTAGATCCCATTTTTCAGGTAACATGATATTTATTGAATTGCATATTTGTTTATTGCTTCATAATTATTTAATAATCTTTAGTTACTTTTAAAGTAATCAGGTAGAGCTCATTCAGATATGTTGCTCAACAACTTGTGTGAGGTTTTTAATAGTAAGTTAGTACACGGTAGGGACAAGCCCATAATAACTGCCTTGGAGTTCATTAGAGAGTACTTGATGAAGAGGTTAGTTAATGTTCAGAAAGTGATTGACAAATCTGAAGGTCCACTAACACCTAGTGCAACAGAACTTTTTGAAAGCATCAAGAAGGATGCTAGAGAGTATAATGTATTGTGGAATGGTGATGATAAATTTCAAGTTAGTGGACCTTGGCAAGATCAATGTGTTGTGGATGTAAAAGAAAGAGTTTGCAGTTGTAGGAAGTGGGAAGTGGGAAATCACTGGTATTCCATGTAAACATGTTGTAGCAACAATGTGGAATATGGCTGTTAATGGACAAGATGTTGACTTACCTGAAACATGGGTTCATAAGGTTTACAGGCTTGAAACATGGAAAAAAGTTTACTCATTCAAGATTAATCCTATAAAAGGGAGCAGCATGTGGCCTAAATGTCCATGTCCAACAACTCTTGTTCCACCAAAACATCACAAGCAAGTGGGAAGACCAACCAAGAAAAGAAAGAAAGCAGTTGAAGAGGGAGAGAATCAGGAGAATGCTACTGACATGGTTAAGGGAGGGAAGCTTTCAAGAGCTTTGAAGATAGTAACATGCAACAAATGTAATAAGAAAGGGCACAATTCCAGGACATGCAAAGGTCAACAACCAGGCAATCAAAGGCAGAGACAACAAGGTGCAAGTCAGTAAGCCATGGAAGGGATAGGAGCTGCAATCAAATGTTTTATGATGTTTTAATTTGAGACACTGTTTGAATTACTATCTATTGTGTAATAACTGGTAATGATTTGAGACATATGTTATGGGTTTTAATGTTTGGTGGTGATTTATCACAGTACGTATGTTATGGGTTTTAATGTTTATGAGACTTATGTTGTTTGTTTGGTGTCACTTTCTTTGAACCAATGCTACTTTTAAACCAATGCTACAAATGAAACCAGATTTACAAGTGAACAAATAACATGTAAAAGGATAATTTTTTTCATTCATTTCTTCATAACAGAGAGAATTACAACCTCAAAAGAAACCATCACCACTACCCATTACATCAAAACAGGGACCATTACATCAAAATAAGCCATTACAGCTACAAAAAGTCCCAACATACACGCCTGACATCTACATCAAAGACATCAACCTTTATACTTACATCAGAGCTACATAAATGGAAAATGCAATCCAACTAACAACCAACCACATCTTCAGCTTTGCAACTTCTCTTTCAGCTTGAAACCACAGAACTTCAACACTGTTCTTAGCTCGCAAAAGACCAGGAATGATTTCGGTTGCACGAGGACACATGGGAGGATCCACCCATCCAATAAAATTGCAGGTTGACTCCTATAGAACATCAAAATTATATGAAAAATACATAACAGGAAGCTCCAAAACCTTACAACAACTAAAATCTTACCACATCAGGACAGCTCCAGAACCTACGACCAGGATTACGGGAAGTCCATGAAGTTCGTATCGTTGCTACCTTACCACATCCACACATCACCATTGTTAACTTGGGAAAGATGATCAACAGAGAGTGAGCAGAGCGAGAGAGAGGCGACAACGGTATTGAAAGAACAAGAAGAAGATTATTTCGTCTATATATTAATATAGAGAGGACACCTAAAAAGACAGAAATACCCTTACTCTCAAACGAATATTTAGACGGACGTTAGGGAGAGGGACCAAAGGGGTAAAAGGTTTCGCTTTTTGGGACCGTTCGTGCAAAAAAAAAAGTTTGAGGGACCAAAAGGGTAAAAAGCCACAACCACAGGGACCATTTGTGTAATTTACTCATTATTAAAATAACTACTTAAATTTAAATCCAAAAATAAAAATTGGTTAGAAGGACCAAAACTGAAAGTAATTAATTAGTTGAGGGAGCATAACTGAAAGGGAAAAATTGTCATTTTGAAAATATTAACGGATGACTAACGGACAAGGGACCATTTTTGCAAGCAAACAGTGTTTTGAGAGACCGTTTATGCAATTTTGAAAGTTAAGGGACCGGTTCCGTAATTTTGAGCAAACCACAGGGACCATTTATGTAATTTACTCTAAATTTTGCTTAAAATTCTTTTCCATATTAATTAATGTTTGGGGTAAAATTGGTATTAAAAAATTTAAATTAGAATCAAAGATTCTGTGTATCCTATGAAAATCTCCATTTCAGTTAATATCATTCCTTACACCCATACTAAACATGTGCGATGATAAAGTTATTTATTATTTTCATCAAACCGTTCGTGAAGGTTCAATTTCATATACACATAATTGAACATGTGCAATCGGTGTTTATTGTGTTTTTAGTCGTTGTTAACCCTTTTGGTGATAAACCTATATCGACGGTATTGAACATGTTCAATCGTGGTTTATGGTGTGTGTAATCGATGGGTTTCATTTTGGTGATAAACCAAAATTTATGGTGTGTCATCATTGCACATGTTCAGTATGGGTGTAAGGAATGATGCTAACTGAAATAAAGATTTTCATGGGATACACAAAATCTTCGATACTAATTTAAAATTTTCAATACCAATTTTGCCCCCAACACTAATTAACGTGGGAAAAAAAATTAAGCAAAATTTATATTTTATTTAATATTTTAATGATAAATAATTTGCTATAAATGGTTCCCCGGTACCCCACTCTAACATGGTACCCCATTGATCTTGAATATATATATACATATACACACACACACACACACATATATATATATATATATATATATATATATATATATATATATATATATATATATATATATATATATATATATATATATATATATATAGGGCCGGGATCAATGGGGTATTATGTTCAACCGGGCAACCGGAGTCCACCTACGTTTGGTTACAAGTACAGAAGGGTAATATAGTCAATTATGTTTTATTTATAATTAATAGATGATAATTAATAATTTAGAATATCCCTTAATTATAGGGATTTGATACTTTACGATTCCTGCAGCACATACGCTTCTTCTTGATATTTGTTTTTTCTCTTAACATGTTCATTTATAATAAGAATACATGTCTATAATGTGTGATAATAACTATACATGTCCCAATGCTTTAATAAACTTATTGAATATGTTAAATAAGGAACAAAATACATATAAAACACACATATTCATTTGAAATATGAAAAAACATAACTTATTGAACATGTGCAAAATACAATTCAAAAGGACTACTTGCGTATAAAAAGACTTGTGAAGATACTGAACATGTGCAATAAGACTTTGAAATAATGAACTTGTGAAGATATTGAACATGTGCAATAAGATACTGAACATGTGCATAATGAATTTGATTGAACATGTTCACTAAAACCTATTGTCGAATTCGATTGGACATGTTCATTAAAACCCATTTTGAAATTTATTAAATATATTGTTATGGAAGTATATCCCTATAATTAAGGGTTTTTTTTAATTCATTAGTTGTCATCTATTAATTAAAATAACCCTAATTGACTATATTACCCCTTTTTACTTATAACCAAACATGGGTGGACTCCGATTCCCCAGTCTAACATAGTACCCCATTGATCCCGACCCTACCTATATATATATATATATATATATATAGACACACACACATACAGGCGTACCAGGATTTTCAGTCGCCGATGGCACAAATTTGAGTCATGTTTCCGATTTTACAAATTTATTAATTATATTGGCCGGATCAGGTTAACAACCGATAATATTAATTGAAATTTCATAAATTTTAAGATTGAATAAGATTAATGGTATTGAGTTTGATGAAACGAACCAAAATAATAGATAATAATGGTTTATTTGTTATTTAATTTTCGGTGTTATATTATTAATTCATTGTTCTTTTATTTGTTACATTAAATTATAAATAATTATACTGCAAATTTATTTATTTGATTGAAGAATATAATAATTTTTTATTAAATTATTCTAATTACCTTTTAATATTTAAAAAACACGATTGCACGTTCAAAGAACTACCGGTTGCACATACAAAAAATCGTAAAAATTTACATCACATAATAAATTTATTGACGGAAGGACTGGTGGCACGTGCCACCCCTCAGTTCCACTGGGGTCCGCCCCTATATATATATATATATATATATATATATATATATATATATATGGTTCGTGTGAGTAATTAAAAAATGCAGAGTATCGTGAGTACCCTGTGAACACACGAGTTTCACATGTGAACTTGCTCCGAAAAAAAAAAAATTTTGAATTTTTTTTCATATTCATTTAGATACAAAATAATGTAAGACTATTCGTAAAAAATTATATACATTTACACTTTCTATCATCTTAAAAGTCATGTGAACGTGAAAAAATTCATGTTCGAACACACACGTTTCACATAGTTCTAGTGTGTGTTTATATGTGATTTTTTGCAAGTAGTCTTGTATTATTAATTTAAACATGATTATGAAAAAAAATTTCAAAAAAATGATTTTAAGCGAGATACCTCCGGTACTCCGCAAAACTAGTGGTGCTCATTTGAACCAAAATCTATATATATATATATATATATATATATATATATATATATATATATATATATATATATATATATATATATATATATATATGTGTGTGTGTGTGTTTGTGTGACGAAGTGAGAGGAAGACAAACATGGAAGCCAAATTTGATGATGTCGATGGTTCGAAGACAACAAATGAAATCTCTGATTTTCTTTGTCCTTCGTTCCAGATCGAACTACACTCCACGATGACCTTCAATGTCTTAGTTTTCCTGATGAACTTCGTACCAGATCTGAAGTGGATGAAATTGACAGTGGCTTCCTTGGCTTAGCTTTAAAGTGTTTCGGATTCCGAATCTTCTAAAAATCTGATGGAGACAAACCACATCAACGAGAGGGAGATGAGGCATCAAGTTCGAAGTAGAGGGGTCTAAAGTATGGCAGGAAGTGGAGGAACACCTACAAACAATCGGTGGTGGACCGGTGGTTATCGCAAACAATCGGTGGTGGACTGGTGGTTATCTCGCCGATGAGATGCGGAATGAAGACAGATATGGGGGTGTCTCGTCAGCCGTTTATGGAAGCTCCGGTGAAGGTGGAGCGAGAGCATAAAAACGATGGTGTTAGGTACGCGGGAATTGAAGGGAAGGGGATTCCGGCGTATTACGCAGAGCTTTGAATTACTTACCTATTATTTGATTTTAATTTTAATTTAATAATAATTGATTGATTTTAATTTTTTTTTATTGTATTATATGTTTTGTCAAAGTTTGTTGCATGATATTAATTTTTTATTAAGGACAAAATGGTCATTTTAAAAAAACTAACCGGTCAAAGGACCAAAACTATAACAAACAGCGAACCACATATACTGTAATTGTAAATTCAACACGAAAAGAACAGTGTCCATAATTTACATAACGAAAATTGTAATTCACCCTAATAATAATATATTTAATAATGAATCAAATCATAATTTATTAAATTAATATTTCAAATTTAAAACCAAAAATAAAAAATTAAGAAAAAGAATCAAAATTAAAATTACCAAACTTGTAACTGTGAAAAGGGCAAAATCGTCATTTTTAAAAATTTTAGAAACAAAAAAACCAATTCTGCAAGTAAAAAGTGATTTAAGGGACCGTCATTGCAACTTTGAAAGTTGAGGGACCGTTTTCATAATTTTAAACAAACCACAGAGACCATCTCTGTAATTTACTCTTTTCTTTATGTAAAACTGCATTTTAAACACAAAGACAGAACTTACCATTGAAATATGATTTGGCTACTAATGATTTGTTTCTTTTTGCGTTTTCAAAATACAAAAACCTAATAATTACCCTCAAAATCCAAATTCAATACAGTATATTTAAATAATATTTGACTTGCTATCTTTCTGTATTTTCAAAACACAACACATAAAACTAATAATTAGTTGCAAAATGCAAATCCAAACATCTGAAAGTCATACATACAAGCTACCAATGTTGTGGTTAAAACTAGTATCCTAGAATATACTTACCAAGGGGGTATTTGGTTTTGCGATGTATAAGAGATTATTAGCTTATTGCGTTACCGTATCAAAAAAAGTGTTTCGATAAAAAATTCTCATAATCTATTATATTGTTGCGATCCTACAGCAATTTTCTAACAACTCCTTTTTGGAGCGTTTGCATGACCACCAAAAATCTTTTTAGAGAAAATTACAAGAATACCCTTATTTATTATATAACCTAATTTCTTATCTCTCTCTACTCATTACCTTAACAAAAGCCGCCTAACATTTACCTTTACGACAACACTTTTGTTACAACTATTATCCGATTATTAGTTTTCAAAAGACTATGACTTTTTTTTTCAAACGCAAATTCAAACACCCTCTAAGACACATTTCAAATAAATCTGAAATATTATAATTAAACGATTGATATCTAAAAATCCATGTAAAGAAATGAACAAATAAGACGTCTAATTAAGGGAAAAAATACATCAAGATGTAGCACCACACCCAGGGTGTTTAGATTTGCGTTTGAAAAAGTGTTGTAGCGTTTTGTAAACTAATAATCAGATAATAGATGTAACAAAAAGTGTTGTCGGAAATGTAGTGTTTGGTTTACCCTCTGCTGCTTGCTATCATAATTATCAAATAATCAGTTTTTAAAGTGTTTGGATTTGCGTTTTTACTTGTAAAATGACCAAATAATCACTTATTAAGCAAATAAACTACATTTTTTAACTTATGAAAAAGTGTGGTAGGATTAACTCTAAATGCAAATAATCATTTATTAACGTATGCAATCCAAATACTTTAAACCAATTATTTGTGTTAGTGTAACGTAATAAACTAATAATCACGTTAATAACGCAAAACCAAACACCCTCTAAATAATAACAAGGGTGCGCAACAAGACCACACCAAGTCAGACCAAACCGATACAAAAATGCAGAATTATAAGAAAATAATCAGGTACCGATTCCAGCTCATTTGGTTGAGTTCCAATATGGTTCTTTCAGTTTAACAATTTTTTCCGTTCTTTCATAATGGAAACTAAACCAAACTGAAATTAAAGAAAAAATTCATGAAATAGAAAACCAAGAACCAAACCATATTATATTGGTTCTACTTTGGTTCGGTCCGGCTCCGATATGATTCCTTGGTTTCACGAACCATTCCTAATCTTCGCATACCACATAACCATTATCATGATAATAACGAGTGTAAAGAACTAATATCTATCTAAGATTGCAGACACATCACCGATCAGCCAAAATAGAAAGAGCGTAATCAAGGCATAATTGAAATCTCATAAAAAGAGACGTTTTTGGACACGCAACACGTACAGACCTGGTATGCATGAAACTTCTGAAAGGAGCCAAGTGCTTCATTCAATCATTCAGTTGGGTATTTGGAACTAGAGAAAATATAGCAACTTACAAGTAGCAGTCCTACTAGATTCAGTGAACACTTGCTTATTTTTGCCTTCGCATTCTGTAGGATCAACTTTCACCGGTCCAAAATGTAGTACAAGGAAGAAAGCAACAAAGAAACCTGCCAAATTGTAATAAATATTTAAATACATCTAATATATTGTTGATTGTTTGCGTAAGCCGAAAGCCATCAAATAACCTATTTAATTATGCCACTTTTAGCTGATAATTCATCATTTCATCTCGAGCATTCTAGGCAAAACTAATTAACAAAGTCTAAGATAAACCGATACAACATTGTGTCACACTCCTAGATCGCCCATGAACGGAGGAGATTTTGGATTCATAAGCACAAGATTCATCTTAGCTAGCAGTACGCGTTATAGGCGGTGGTATGGGTCCACAACAAAAACGGTGGTATGGGTCCACAACAAAAACGTAACCATGACCAAGAGACGTCAAAGTGGACAATATCTCGCCGGAAGGAATGGTTGGTATCATGAACCCACAAGAAACCATAAGTGGTAAAAAAAACCTAGATGCGACTTAATCTAGGGTTCCAAACACATTAATGGTGTCCTTCCTAACATTCCAATTTAATGTGAAGAAATGATCAGAAGTGGCAAATAAGAACATAATCATTATGCAGGGACAAGAGAATTGTGGGTGGGCGTGTGTGTGTGAGAGAGAGAGAGAGAGAGAGAGTATCATAAAGGTAACCGGACTTGTCTAAGAGAGCTATCTAGGTTCTGTAGCATGTGATCTGTGATTATAACTTTATAAGGGCTGACAGGAGAATACGTGAAATGTTCAAGGGCCAACAGGCAATTTTTGGTCTAAATTCTAAGGCGGCGTTTGGTTCGCAGAATGTTTACTCCAAGAATGAAATCTGTCAAAGGAATGGAATTTGTCTGAATCCAAATATTGTAGCTTGTGTGGTTGGCAGGGAAGTAATGGAATTCAGATTCAATTCCTTTGTTGTTTTCAGTTTGGTTTATAATTGTCAAAGAATTTGGATTATGATTATGACAAATGATCAAAATATATCATTAATAACTTTTCAAAACTTTTTAATGATAAAAATATTTTAGAAGTGTGTTCTTTTTTATTTTTTCTTCACAAAACAATTTTTTCATATCTTCATAAAAACAAATGTCTGATGATGATAACATTAAATATCAATATTTATAACATAAGCAAAATAGTATCCGATGTGATGGAGTTAAGGTGGGCTAGATGTCATGCAGGGGTGATATGGTTGGAGTAGTATTATGTGGGATGCGTTAAAAACACAATTGAAATATGAAATGGTATGATGATATTAAGTAGGGTGAGTGTGTGTAATGTAAGCGTAGGAAGGGATTTAAAAGGTTTCATGGGTGAGTAGATCGGTGGTAGGGTAAGGAGTGGGGTTGGGGTACGGATAAGGTATGGTATAAGAGTGGGAATAGATGTGGTAAGTTTGATAGGTGAGTAGATTGGTGATATGGTAAGGGGGTGGGGTGATATAAGGTAGGGTAAGGTGGGTATAATATAAGGGTGAGAAAAGATATGGTAAATTTGATGGTTGAATAGATTAGGGTGAGAAAAGATATGGTAAGGTAAGGTGGTTAAGGGTATAGGCGGGGTGAGTGGGTGGGATGAAATGGGATACGATAGAGTGGGTGTAATATAAGTGAGAAAAGATGTGGTAAGTTTGGTGGGATGGGTAAATTGGTGGTAGGATAGGGTGGGTAGAGTAGTGTAGGAGTGGGATGAGGTTAGGGTTGGGTTAGGTGTGGTGGGGAAGGTATAGGTAGGGTAGGTGGGTTTGGGTCGAATAATAGGTATGAGTGAATAGCGACATAGGAAAATGTTCATTCCTTGACAACTCTAATGGAAAACGCATTCCTTTAGTGGAGTGAATGTTTTGTTTGAAAAGAAATTGTCATTCCATGTAACTTGACAGCCAAACAGGCAAACATGCCATGGGAATGGAATGTTCGTTCCTTCTCCATCAAATTCTGAAAAGTCAGAATTTGTGAACCAAACGCCCCCTAAGGCTGCATGTGGATCCTGGAATCAAATTTGAAGGAATTGAAATTTTCTTTTAGTATGTTTGGAGCTTTGGATTATAATAAGTAACTTTACAATATAGTTAAATTTTATTGGAATCGAATGAAATACGTCATTCCTTGCAAATTACAATAGCACACCCAAAACACCGAGGATCAAAATATTAAATTCCAATTCATTCAAGTTTATTCAGCAAGCCAAACGCACCCTGATATGTGTTTTTTCAATAGACTTGCCAGCCTATACATGGCTTTGAATGCCTAGAAGCCAGAAGCTGAAATGGTACGTTATTACTAGGGATGTGTGGAATGACCAGAAAACCGAACAGAAACCGAAACCGAACCGGAACCGGAACCAATTGGAACCGATTTGTAGTATTCGGTTCGGTTATCGGTTCTTATAATTTTTAATTTTCGGTTATCGGTTATTCGGTTAACGGTTCTGCGGGTTTCGGTTATATCGGGTATGGAACCAAGAATTCGAAAAGTCCATGGCATGGATACCAAGAAAATTTAAAAACCCATGATGGGAATTGTGAAAACCAAAAGATTATTTGATGGTTGCCTTCCTCAATCCTCACCCTCCCTAACACTTGGAAGAATAAATTGCATCGATCAAATCCACTTTGTTCTAAAAGCAAGCAAATTTTAAAATACAATCAATAATTAAGAATATATCACTATATTTAAAGAAGTAATTCAGAATGATATTTTATCAAGATTTACATTCAATAAAACGTTAACCAAAAGCAATCTACATTTGAAAATCATTACGAATTGTTCGGGTTGAAAATCCATACTTCACGTTGACGTTCATAACAAAAGTAATTTTTTTTTTGCAAAAGTATAATAAAACTTTAATCGTGTTTGTTATGATATATATATATATATATATATATATATATATATATATATATATATATATATATATATTTAAGTACATATATATATTTTTTTGCAAATTTCGGTTCTAATCGGTTCCGTACCCGAAATACCCGTACCATAACCGAACCGGAACCGTGTTATAATTATTGGTTCGGTTATCGGTTCTTACAATCTTCAATTTTCGGTTTCGGTTAAATCATTTCCGGTTCGGTTCGGTCCGGTTCCGGAACCGTTTACATCCCTAGTTATTACATTTTGGGCCCTAACAGAACCCACAAAATAACTCCCTTAAAACAAAAGTGTTGAAAATTTACTAAACGAAATTAAGCAGTCATATGACTTTCTAGACTTAAGGTGACGTTTGCTTTGCAGGATTTCAGTTTGGGATTTTCATTTCCTTCTCTTATCATATTTGGCAAAAAAAAAAAAAAAAAAAGAAGAGGGATTTCATTTTCCTTTAGCATTTCACAATCCTCATTTTAAAGTTTTAGAATTCTTCCTCACCCCCTATTATTTCATAATCTCATATCCTTACATTTCAAATTCCTAACCAAATGACAATATTACCCTTATCCTCAACCTAATTACCACCTACCTATACCTATTGACCCTACCCTACCCTACCAACACCTACGCTACCCCACCCCACCCCACCTTACCCTAACTACATATACCCAATAATGATAACTATCTAACACTACCTACCTACATCATTCCATTGTACCATACTCTACTATACCTACCCACGCCACTCCTACCCACCATACCTACCCATCCCCACCCGAACCCAACTAGACATTGTATCTTACTCTTACTCATCCTACCTCACCTATATCTACATATACATACCCACCCCACGCTACCCATTCTCACCCACCCCACCCTTACCTATCTTACCTACCCACCTACCTTACTTCTATCCATCCAATACCAAATACGCATCGTATCCTACCATCAAGGTTGCAAAAATGGAATCGGAATGTCACCGCTACGACTTGGACTAGATCGGATTAATTAGGCGGTGGCGGTCAAAGACGGACCTAGGCAGCGCTAGGCGGATCCAGCCGGTCGAAATCGACGTCAAAATCGTGAATATAGAACGGTTTTGAAGAAGAAGCATGAGAGAGAGATATAACCTTACGGTGTCGAGAGGGAGAGCAAGGAAGCAACGGCGGCCGGCCGAAGAGAGAGCAGCGGCGGCCGGCCAGAGAGAGAGAGAGAGAGCGGCAGCGGGGAAGGAAGGAAAGGGAGAGCGGCGGAGAAGGAAGGAAAGCGTGAAGGACTGAAGGTCATTTAAAAAAAACCCTAAAAAGGATTCTTTATTTAACAAAGAAAGGAAGGGGTCGATTTGTTTTAACCGAAGCTGTCAAAAATTTTTAAATAATCATTTATTTTATTATATTAAAATAATTAATAAAAAATCCTTTAATATTCAATTATATATATATATATATATATATATATATATATATATATATATATATATATATATATATATGTATATATATAAAATTAAATTTAGGTTGTTACTTTAAAATATTTAAATGTTACCTTGAGTTTTAATTATAAAAAAGTATTAATTAGTACTTGATCGTTGTTTTGACTAACCTATATTAATATCTTAGTATTTTTAACATGTTACATGTATACTTTCGAAATTTACACACTAAAAACTCCAATCCGGCTACTCTCAAATTAATCCCCGCCTAGCCGATTAATCCCTAGTCCCCTGCCGACCGGCCGACTACCGCCTAGCGACTTCTACAACCTTGCCTACCATCACCCATCCTAACTTACCCACATCTACCTATACACACCCATATTACACAGATATGGCAATGGGGCGGGGCGGGGATCTCAGTTCCCATCCCCATCCCCGCTTCTTGATCCTCTCCCCCATCCCCGTCGGGGCATGAGTTTCTATCCCCATCCCTGTCCCAGTCGTGGATTGGGGATCCCCGTCGAGGAATCGGGTTTTTCAAGTTCCTAAAATATTATTAAATTTAAACTATAAATAGTAATTTAGTAGTAAAATTTATGTAAATAAATTTTAAACAAATCAATTCAAACATATTTGAGTTATTTACATATATAATTTATAATTTATAATGAAAGTAAAACAAAGAAATGCATGCAAAAGATTTATAAAACCACTAAAATGAAAAAAAAAAAAAAACAATAGTATGTTAAACTATAGAAAAGTCATATACAATGATATTTAATATATTATATAAAATATAATGAATAATTTACATTGTAAAGTTAAATATATATATTAACCTATATTAAAACATAATACATTATCGGAGTCGGGTTCGGGGTCGGGGTCGGGGTCGGGGATTAAAGTGTCTCCCATCCCCACCCCATCCCCATTATTTTAAATCGGGGATTCCCGGTCCCCGGTCAACTCGGGGATTCCCCGGTCAAATCGGGTCGAGTTACGGGTTCCCGTCGGGTATGAGTTTTTTTGCCATGCCTAATTCCACACTACCCCTTCACATCCCATTCCATCCCATACCTACCTACCACCCTACCCTACCTATCTACACCTTGTCCACCTTTTAACATACCCTACCTTACTTCTAGTACACTTGCCTGCTTTACCCATATCATTTGACACATTTGCAAATAAACAAGATTTTACAAATAACTGAATTTGAAATCCTGCAAACCAAACATATGACATGATTCAAATCCTCATACATTTGAATCCTGTCATTTTCAAATTCTGTCATATTTTAATCCCGGTATATCAAAAGTCTGTAATCCAAACGCTACCTAAGTGAAACCATAAATGTTTCATTGTAGTACCTTAAATTAGATTATGTAACATGTAACAATTACTTGTCTAATCAAAGGATCAGGTAAATTTTCTTGCAAGTTGAGAGAAGTCATTTGACAAAACACAAATTTAGAGATGCTAATCGAACTCTGTCTAAATTTTTGAATCACCTATTTCAACAATTAGTGAACAACAAACTGGTAGAAATGATTAACTCAAAGAGATCTTAGCTAAGCAAAGTGGGGAACAACAAATTACACAAGCCAATATTACAGCCCAACAAGCACAAGGTACAGGCATCATGAAAGACAAGCACTTTTTGATTGGACGATACCTCTGGTCCTCTACAAGAGGAAACATGGTAAGATAACATTATTGAGTTTCAAATTGGAATATCAAGGGATGACTTATGCACGTAGTAGTATTATAATAATCAACATAGTGTGGAGTGATACAAGTAAGATGATAGATTAACAATCGAATTGTTTTCCTCTCAAACAGGGGACTTGAAGTGTGAAATTTTACTTGCATGGCAGTGGTCAAAGACTGAAATGTTGGACATAATATTTAAGCTACTGGGTATATGGTGAAGTCATGAGTCTGATTCTACATCCAATTTCTGGTTCAAGTTTACTGACTCAATTCGTGCAAAAACATGAGCTGTGCTTTTAACATCATATTTGAAAAGGAACAATGAAACATGATTATGTACGATTTAACAATGAAATAACTAAGGGCAGGCTAAGGCTTATGAACTTGATATTGAAACGAAAAAGAAAATATAAATGAGTATGAATGATTATATATTTATATGTATGAGTATCATCCAGAATTCCAGACATAGAGTATACAATCTTATTGACCACAACCTCTTCATACGAATCTCACACTTTGTTGATGAGCAAGGTCAGTGATAATTCATATGGTTGACTTGCATTTCATTCTAGTTATGTGTTTTCAAGATAAATGATATGTACGTCTTATTTGTTGTTTCCTAGCATATATAACATGATGATTTGGTTAAACTCTTATGAAACTTGATAACTTCCAAGTATTTTAGACGTACAAGACATCGGTGATAATTGATTAAATTATACTCCTATTATGAAAGCAATGTTTACTATTTAACCAATTTATGTAATGAAGTCATTTTGACGTAATTTATACAACCATGTTTCAATTTATGTACTAAAAAACTCATGCCTAGGGACCTTCATGATGTGGTTCCGGTCTTCATCTATACTCCCCGACACAACTTTTACCACTGCACCACACACAACTTCTGCTCTTTGCCCAGCACGATGTCATTTCTGATGACACCACCTACTAGCTAGAAACCCAAAATCTGAAATATCTTAGCTTATTTGAGTTTACATTTACATTGATTAAGAGGGTGTTTGGTTTTGCGTTATGAACCAGATTATCAGCTTATTACGTTACAATAACGCAAATAATTAGTTTAAAGTGTTTGGATTGGATACTTTAATAAGTGATTATTTGCGTTTAGCGTTAATGTTACCACACTTTTTCATAAGTTAAAAAATGTAGCTTATTTGCTTAATAAGTGATTATTTGATCATTTTACAAGTAAAACGCAAATCCAAACACTTTAAAAACTGACTATTTGATAATTATGATAACAAACAGCAGAAGCTAAACCAAACACTACATTTCCTGCAACACTTTTTGTTACAGCTATTATCTGATTATTAGTATCCAAAACGCTACAGCACTTTTTCAAACGCAAATCCAAACACCCTCTAAGAAACCTAACCATGTATCAAAATTGTATGTCATACATGAACTCTAATACATATTTATTTGAGATCCCAATGTCAAAATAAAAACGGGTGAAGTTTTCATATAATGTTAAATGCTCATGAAATCAATTGAAGTACATGAAAATGAAAAAACCAAAGAAAGATCAGTGGATGGGGGTGATTCTAGTGAACACGTCAGCGGCTGCAATTCGGCGAAACAATAGAGAATATGATGTTGTTTCCGTTAAAACAAGTTGCAGGCTACATATTGCACGGATTGGTTTTTTTTTAAACGCGGTTACATAAATCATGTCCAACTCAACTTACATGCATAAATTGGTAAAAAGGCAAAACATGTTGCATAAATAATCAACTAATCATATGATGAAAGGTCAAGTGTCTCAACTATGGGCATGTATCAAATAGAGAATCTACATAACAAAATTTAACAAATGAAAAGTATCTTACTGGATAATCTGATTAAATGAGACGTTACTCTTCTGGTGAGCTCGTTTTACCACCATCTAAAATGGGCATAACTTCGGTTGGTGGAAGCAAGCCCATGAAGAACCTCCCTTTTCTTACGTGCAGTTCCTCTCTTGCGGTAAGCATCCATTATCTCAGCAAATAAGCATTCCTCCAACCTTGAGCTGTGATTAGTACGTCGTTTGAAAGCTGCATCTAGGATCCAACGAACAGCCAAAGTTTGTTGCCGATCCCTCGCTACAACCCCAGGGACATCGTAAACATTACCAGCTATTCTAACTTTTGCTACTTCACATATGGGTTTCACATTCTCTAGTGCATCAGCTATAAGTGTGACCCCATCACGATCCGTACGGGCTAGACGGTGAAGAGTTTCATGAAAAATAGCACGAACCCTTGTCTTTTTACCTTCTTTCATGCGAAAATTAACCAACTTATGGATCAATTGTTTTTGCTCACCATCCAAGCCCCCCATATAGTCGAGAATTTCTGACCCGGTGTAAGCGGTTTTAGACCGACTAGTGCTTGAATAATGTTGTAAAAACAGCGGTGTCATGGGCGAACATGAACCACAAAGTTCTCTTACAAAACCATTCCATTGCCTGCCAGCAGCAACTCGAATCATCTTTCCTGAGCTAGTTTGTGTAATTTATTTCTTTAATTATAATATCCGAAAACCTGCAATCAGAGAAAAAAAAATTTTCAACATTCCACCAATTTATGCAATGAAATGCCTTTTGACACAAATCACACAACCAATTTGCAATTAGTTACCAAATATCCAACGTTATTACGAAATTATGCAATAAAATAGCTTTTAAAATGGTTTGCGTATATTTGTAAATAACATTACAATATTACATAATCAGGTTTCATGCAATTTTTTGCATAAATCAATATATGAAACATTGTTGAATAAATATGCGTTTAACCCTAGATTGGTTGATATACCCTTTGAGGAAACGGTGAAGATTAGTACTTATCCATCAAAGTTCGATAATTATCATAATAGAAAGTTGAAACATTGCTATACGAGTTAAACGTTACAGAGTTGAGGAACAAGTTTTAACATTTTGGCTGCATACATAGACGCCACAAACACCTACATACATTACCCATTTTCCCTGATCGAAAGCTAAAATCGAATGTATATCTAAGTATATTGATGTAAAACATACCCGGTGGATCTTAAATCGAGAGTGATTAAAATTTGCAGCTTCGATTCTGAACTCCAAATCTACCGCAATCGCAAACCCAGCGGTCGGTGGATATCAGGCGGACGAAAGGGAGGGTTTTTCACTTCTCACAGAGTACGTGACACTGGGTATTTTTTATTTCAGTTTTCAAGTTATAGTTTTTTTTTAAGGAAAAAACAAGGGTTTTTATGAAAAATAAAAATTTGTTTAGATGATGAAATTTTAGTTTTAAGAAAAATAAGATGGGTGATTATAAAATAGAAAAATAGGATAGGTGATGGAAAAGTAATGTGACGTTTGGTTCGCAGAATGTTTATTCCTACAATGGAATCTGTCAAGGAATGGAATTCTGAAAGGAATGGAATCTGTCGGAATATAAATGGAGGCCGGTGAAGATGAAGTCTAGGGTTTTGTTTTAAAACTGTTAAAATCTTTGGAATGGAATTTAAATTCCATGGCACTAACCCAAGGAATATAGATTTCTTCAAAAGTGGTGTTTTTTCCTAAAAAAGAAATCTCCATTCCATTCCTTTTTACTGCCAAACAGCACATTGGAATGAAATTTTCATTCCAATTCCATCAAATTCCATCAGAACCAAACGCCTCCTAAGAGAGAGAAAGAGAGTATTATAAAGAAATAGGGTAGGTAGTAGAAAAGTAAGAGAGAGAATATGAAAAGTGGTATTTTAAAAAGTGAAACGAAAATTTATGAAATTGTTGTTAAGTAAACAAGTTTTCATTTTTGTTGAAAAGTGAGATGGAAATTTTAAAAATTTTCGGGAACTAAACGCAACCCTAGCAGTCCGTGAAAAACCATCGACAAACCGGTTTTTGTTCAGCCTGGTAGGAACTTGGAACCTATATTGTGCTGTTTAAAAACTAGGGCAAGTCAAAATAATATTTTCAAAATTATATTATAGAGTAAATTACAAAAATGGTCCCTGTGGTTTGTGCAAAATTACAGAATGGTCCTTCAACTTTTAAAGTTGCAGTGGTGGTCCCTCAAACAACTTTTTACTTGCAAAAACGGTCCCTTTGTTTCTGAACTTTTTAAAAATGACGATTTTGCCCTTTTATTTATTACAAGTTTAGTCCATCAACTATTTAATTTAATTTCACTTTTAGTCCTTTACTTAAATTTTTAAGTTTTGATTTTAAATTTGAAATATTAATTTAACAAATTATTATTCAAATCTTTATTATATTACTATTTTATTAAAATTATATATACGTATTTATTTATAAAATAAAATTTATATTTATTTATTAACAATTATTTTTATACTTAATTAATTAAGTTACGCGTTTTTATGTATTCAATTTATTTAATAAAGAACTAGTTTATGAACCCACGTATTACGTGAATAATTTTTAATAAATAATTAGTTAAATGAAATGTATGTAAACTTAAATTAAATAATTCAATATTAATTCTTATAAAAAAACAAAAAAATACAGTTATATGTCATATATGTTATTTATCAATCTTTTTAAATAGTCATGAACAATAGTTATTTTTTTTTTAACATTTTTTAAACTTTTTATTCCTAAATTTATATATATTTAGTCGATATAATTTGAAATTTTAATCTTACGTAAAATATAATGTTTATGTATATTTTATATTTTTATTTAGAAATATAGATAAGTATATATAAGATATAATTTGGATGTAAATTTATATCTTATCTATATATAACATTTAAATATGTATAAAATAATATATTATATTTATCTTTTATAATTATTAATCTTTATTGATGATAAAAATAATGAATTATATTTATATTTTAGTTTATTTTAATTAAAATAATATACTTTGTTACGTTAATACGTTTTGATTTAAATTTACTATTATATTTTTTTAATTTTAATTATTTTGTTATGCCAATACGTTTTGATTTCAATATAGTATTTTAATCTTTTTGATTTACAAGTTTGTATATTAGTATGTTTTATTTATTTTCACTTAAATATTTTGTTGATTTTCACTTAATTATTAACGTAGCAAAATTTAAAATCAAAACAAATAAAATAATAAATAGAAAACAAAACGTATTGCATAACAAAATATCTGAAGAGTTAATTGCATTGCGGTACTGATTGATGTTATGGGGGATTACTTGGGTTGGCCGGACTGTTTGTTTGCGAAGGCCGAAGGACTGAAAAATGAGGTTTTTTGGTGTTATTGGACATAGCTAGCCGGACTAGTGGGGGGCCTATCTGGAGACATACTGAAAACCATGCCTTTCGAACCAAACGCAACGCCCGTCTTCCAAATCAAAAGAAAAAAGGGGAAACTCTCGTCGTAGTTTGGCGACCTAAGGGGCGGACACTCTTTGTTATCTAAAGGCGAAGACTCTGAAGTGGGCGAACACTCAGCAGATGGTCCTTTAACTATCCCCAAATTGCAGTTATCGTCTTTTTTCGAAAACCTTGCAATTTGGGTGTTTTATGTACCAAAAAGTTGCATTTAATGTCCTTTCTAACAGAATCCGTTAAATGTCTGTGTTAAGTCAAGGGCATTTTCGTCTTTTTAAGGATAAAGGATCTTTTTTGCAATTTTATCTTCTTATTTGCATTATTATTGTTGTTGTTGTTGTTATTATTATTAGAGTTAATTGCATAGAAGGTCCTTTAACTATCCCCAAATTGCAGATATAGTCCTTTTTTTCAAAAACGTTGCAAATCGGGTGTTTTATGTTTCGAAAAGTTGCATCCGTGGTCCTTTTTGACGGTATCCGTCAGTGTGGCCGTTAAAGCCCTATCACGTGCCTTGCACACGAGGGCAAACATGTCATTCTCCATCACCTTCTCTCTTTTATTTACCTAGCTCCCTTCCCAACAGCAAACACCTTCTCCGTTGAAGACATCGGCGACATTTGTTTGTGATTGGCTCTCCTAATGAACTCTGAAATTGTTTGCGATGGTTAGATGTGAGTGTGGAAGGTACGCTATTATCAAAACTTCATGGACGGCTTCGAACCCTGGAAGAAGGTTCTATGGATGTCCAGTTAAGGTGAAATAGCTACAGAAAATATTTTTTCATCTAAATATGGCATGACTTCTTATGACCATGTTCTGATTTTTTTCAGGGTTCAAAATGTAAGTTTCTTGGTTGGTATGATCATGTTATGTGTGAACGAGCTACAGAAATTATTCCAGGTTTGTTGAGGTCAAAGAATCGTCTTGAAATCCAATTGCAGGAAAGTGAAGCAAGTCGTAGGAAATTGTTGTTTTCTTTAATAGTTAGTTGGGTAGGATTTTTTGTTTTTGTTAGTTTCTTTCGTTGATGTAATGGATGAAGATGGTAAGGTAATGTAGTTTCCTTTATCTGTGTTGTATCTCTTGTTCCTGATTTGCAGTGAAAGAGGTGTGCTTTTAAGATTTCAGTAAAGAGTTAAGTTAATTTGTGTCATAGGAGGTAGTTGGCTTAGCTTTACTTCAATAAATGTGTGGTTAATGAAGTCTGACCAAGTGGTGGTTGAAGTGTTATTACAATGCAACTTAATTTTTTCATATTTGGTAGTTGGAGTAATTACCCCAGATCGTTCAATGACTTGTCTATTTAAAGGCAAGTTAAAGGACCATTTGTGGCATGCACTTGTGAAACCAGAGTTGAAAGCACACACATTGATCTTATAATGGATCGTTTCTATGTCAAGTTCTACAAGCACATATGGAAGAGTGGCAGAATCGTATGTCTTCTTCTACCACATCCTGTACATGTTTCATTTGAATTGATTGTATATTTTTGTTAAATGGCAGACCATATCAGCTGACTTCGTAAGGCTACATGATTTGCAACAGTACCAGTCCTGCGTTCTAAGGTTTGATGATTGGGACCATGACATGGATTTGATACTGCATGATGATATTCGATCATCTGAGTTGGTGCCTTCTCACATGGTGATAAAAGGTGACTTTGAGTGGATGAAACATCATCATGGCTTGAGAAGCCAACAGTGGTTGAAGTTTAAGTTGGTGGATGATGCTCTAGATAACGATGATGCTGTTTTGTTTGAAGTCAGTGCTTTGCTTTGGTAGGTGAATGTTGGGTGTTGGTTTTTGGGTTATTGGATGATGGTTTGGGTTTTTGGTGGTGGTTTAAAGTTAGGGTGTTTATTTATAGGGGTTCAAGTTGATGATTAATGTTTTGTAAAACTTGGACCCCCAAATTTTGTAACCCCTTTATGAAATATATAAAACACCTGCTTTATTATGCTATTTGATCAGATTGCAACAGAAATACCATGATATGAAATGAGCATATGATAAAATTATACAAATAGTTTAACCAATAAAATATAAATATAATGTAAATTTAATAAATAAATTGAATACATAAAAATATGCAAAAATTAATTAATTAAGTATATAAAAAAATAAGTTTAGTAAATAAATATATATTTATTTTACAAAATAAATAGATATACTTAATAACAATAACAATAATTAGAATAATAATAACAATATATTTAATATTGAATCAAATCATAATTTATTAAATTAATATTTTAAATTTAAAAACAAAAATATAAAATTAAGAAAAAGGACCAAAATTGAAATTACCAAACTTGTAATTATAATAAGGGCAAAATCGTCATTTTTAAAAAATTTTAGAAACAGAAGGACCAATTCTGCAAGTAAAATGTGGTTTGAGGGACTGCCACTGCAACTTTGGAATTTTGTCACACCCTGCTACCTCGGTTGGCAGCGAGACGTGACGAGTGCGGAAGCGTAACCATAATTATAACGAACGACCACTATATTGACGTTTTCGAAATATTACATCATTAAAATTTAAAAATGTAATAATGTTTTACAGAATGAAAGGAATGAAGTTCGCGTAATACAGAGATTCTAATACATAATTAATGCGTCCAAAAATAATGCAGTCAAATCTCCGTTAGTTTCGAAATATGCATGCGACTCCATGAAATGCGGAAGCTTGAAAGTTGGTGTATCCGAAGGCACACTTGCCTTAATTACCTGAAAATACATGCTAAAATACGTCAACAAAATTGTTGGTGAGTTCATAGGTTTACACGAAAAGACCAGTTGTATGGACATTATCAGATGCGTTGAATTTATAAAATCATAAATTCCATGAGATGTATTACATAAATCATCATGTCACCGAAGCTTAATTAGAATGAGTTTTGCCCCGAGCAGTATTCTCATACGTAATACCGTGTGTTGAATATATATGCACCCGCAGTTAGCTAAACCACTAACCCGAGTGAGGGACATGACTCCCAATAGATCTATCCACAATATATTCGCGCTTGCAAACAAATGCAACTAACGATTTCATGATATAAGGGCGGAGATCACATATGTAATACATAATAGAATCGAGAAGTTTTTGTGTCCATATAAAAACGAAGCATGTATTTCATCCCAAAACATAGTAATGTGAAAATGGGACTATGAAGACTCACCTTGTTGGTTTTTGATGATGTTTTTGGATCTGAGTTAAGCACTTGTTCGAATGGTTGAGACTCGTCCTAATATTTTTACGAGTTCGGGTCAATATCATCATAATACGTGTTTGAATATTTTATGTACTTGGGGGTGATGTATATAAATAATTTCGTAGGATTTCATATGTTGATACTGATTTGTAGTTACGTTCAAGTAATTTATTTAAAATTATAATTTGTTGTATTAATTCCGATTTTCAAAAAAAAATGACTTTAAGTAGTTTATTTCCAAGGATATTTTGGTGCATGCATGCATGCATACGTACATATGTATTTATATATATATACGAAAATGCATACATATATGTACGAGCACGTGCATCATTACGAAAGGGTATTCATACATTTTGCATGGAAAAATTTCACGAGTATTATGAAAACCGAGTTGTAAATGAAGAGTATTATATTTTAGTAAATGTATTTGATTTTTCATGTTTTATAAATTTTTAAGGTGAAAATAAAGTAAATAAGAAAAAAAACTTACAAAAGTTTGAAGAACACTTGAACTTCTTGGCCGATTTTGTTTTGAGAGAGAATATGTGTGTTGATGTGTTTTTGTGAAATGAGTTTGTCTTCTATTTATAGAAGAAAAAGGGTTATTAAAAATAATGATAAACTAATTAAAATTTAGTGAAATGATGAAAAGAAAAGGTGTTTTCGGTTGAGTGTTGGACAAAATAAGTGTGGCCGGTTTCATGATTGTATGTTGCATGGAGTTTAATATTAAAATAATACAAAAGTACAAGCTAGTTGTCCTTTAAAGGACAACTTACTTTTTAGAGTGATAAGTAGTATGAGTTTTCATATTTTATATTAATAAAAGTACAAAAGTGTGCACGAAAAGGTGATAGTAATAATTTCTGATATATATATATATATATATATATATATATATATATATATATATATATATATATATATATATATATACATACTTAGAAAATTTTTCTGGAATGTTAAACTCGATTCAAGTGTGAATCGAGTTTGTTGCAGTGTCAATCGAGTTTTATACATTATGCCCGAGTTTTATCACACTTTGATCGAGTTTTATGCCTTTGTCATTCGAGTTTCATATAGCTATAGTCGAGTTTCATACAACATTGCCCGAGTTTCTTGCTTCTTTAATCGAGTTTCTTTGTTTAACTGTTCGAGTTTTATGTAGTTTTATTCGAGTTTTATGTTTCTTTGTTCGAGTTTCATCCCTTAGAAATCGAGATTTGTATCTTCATCATTCGAGTTTTATACAGCATCATCCGAGAAAATCCTTTCTTTATTCGAGTTTCATCAAAGTGTCATTCGAGTTTAGGTCTTTACTTAATCGAGTTTCATTATATCATTATTCGAGTTTATTACTTCTTTCATCGAGATTCATACAACACCATTCGAGTTTATTGATTATATGATTCGAGATTCATATAACTTCATTCGAGTTTATTACTTCATTATCCGAGTTTTATATTTAGTTTAATTTTGAGTTTCATACCTTATATTTTTAGGCCAGTTGTTACAGTCTCCCCCTGTTGAAGGAATTTCGTCCCGAAATTAGCTCGTGTTCTCCTCTGCTTGGACTTTTGAGAACAGCTGGGGGTACTTCTCTCGGAATTGATCTTCGCGTTCCCAAGTAAACTCAGGACCTCCTTTAGAGTTCCATCGGACCTTTATTATTGGAATTCGACTGTGCTTGAGTTTCTTGACTTCTCGGTCCATTATTTCCACCGGTTGCTCAATGAAATTCATCTTATCGTCTATCTCCAGCTCGTCCATGGGTATCACGAGTGATTCATCCGCCAGACATTTCTTAAGATTGGATACGTGGAAGGTATTATGAACGTTACTAAGCTCTGGAGGTAGATCGAGTCGGTAAGCTACCGGGTCAATTCTCTTTAAGACTTTGCATTGCCAATGTATCGAGGGTTTAATTATCCTTGTTTCCCAAACCGTATCACGCCCTTCCATGGCGAGACTCTCATCAGTACTCGTTCTCCTAATTAGAACTCAAGGGATTTTCTATTTTCATCTGCATAACTTTCTTACAATCGCAGGCAACTTTTAGTCAGTTTCCTATCTGTACTATCCTTTCGGTTGTTTCGTGAATGATCTTAACGCCATTGATTTGGCCATTTCCCACTTCTTCCCAATAAATCGGTGATCGACAGTTTTGCCAGTAGAGGGCTTCAAACGAAGCAGCTCAATACTTGAGTGATAGCTATTGTAGTACGATAATTTCACTAAGGTAATTGAGTATCCATTACATAGGCCCTTAATGTGTGTTCTAGGGTTTCGATCATTCTATTATTCTGACCATCGGTCTGAGGGTGATATGTGGTACTTCATGTCTTAGTTTGTATCCAAAGCTTGAAGTAATAATTGCCAAAAACTTAGATGTAGATCTGCCATCCATTTCTGAAATGATTGTAATAGGCACTACGTGTCCGGAGACAACTTCCTTGAGGTACGTTTGGACTAGCTTATTCATCCTGATGTTCTTCTTGATTGGTAGGAATGCGCGGATTTTGTTAGGTTGTCGACTATTACCCAAATGGTTTCTGATGGTTTATCTTAACTCTGGAGCGTGTTAGAAATTTTCTGACCGATTTGGCAATGTCATTCTTCATGATAGGCCACCCGTATAGTTTCTTAAGGTCATGATACATTTTATTGGATCCGGGGTAAACGACATATCTTAATTTGTGTCCTTCATCCATAGCCAGCTTTCTTATTCCACCAAACAGAGTAATCAGATTCTATTCATGAGATATCGATTTTTATTAGCCCTTATTCTAAACTATTTATCCACTTGTACTCTTAACGGCTTAGCTCCTTAGTTTTCCTCAGGTGATAACGAATTTTCACGGTTGCCATTACTTATTAGTTCCATCCAACGGTACTACTTCGTATTCGACTCTTTCTGGTTCAAGATGTGTTGGAGGCTCTTAGGGTCCGTGAGTGTAATACACTTCTTACCGTACAACTAATGTCTTCAAGTCTTAAGGGTAAAGACTACTGTTCCAAGATCTAGATCATGCGTTGTGTAATTCACCTCGTGAACCTTAAGTTTTCATGAAGTATAAGCTATGACCTTATCTTTCTACATCAGCCCATCGTGTGAAGTGTCATAGTAATCTATAAATTTCTCGTTCCTCTTAGGTGTGGACAAAATAGGCGCGCTGTACAGTTTGTGCTTTAATAACTGAAATGATATCTCCTGATCCTTGCTCCAATCATACTTAATGTCTTTTCGGGTCAGTTTTGTTAGAGTTCTGGTGATCTTTGAGAAAATTGCTTATAATAAGTGGCAAGTCGTAAGGACTGTCGTATCTCTATGGGGGTTCTAAGAGTTGACCAATTCCCGATAGCCTCGATCTTTGCGGGGTCGACTTGGATTCCTTTACTATTGTTCACGTGACCGAGGGATTTCACCTCTCCTAACCAAAAGTCAAATTTAGAAAGCTTAGCATATAGTTGTTCTTTCTCCGATAATTCCAGAATCAGTCTTAAATGTTGCTCGTGCTCCTTCTCGTTTCGCGAGTATATTAAAAGTCATTCATGAATAAAATCACGAATTTGTCTAAATAAGGTTTGCACACCCGATGAGGTCCATGAGTACCGTTGGGGACACTGGTTAATCCAAACGGCATTAATAGGAATTTATGATGACCGAGACGGAATCTGAAAGCTGTCTTTGGAATATCTTTCTTGTGAACTCTAACCTGATGATAACCAGACCTTAGGTCGATCTTCGAATATAAGCTTAATTCTTGGAGTTTTGTCAAACAAGTTTTTAGCTTATTTAATTTCTCGGTAAATGTTGAACATCCCGAAAGTTCCATCCTTCTCCTTTATGAACAAAACTGGAGCTCCTCCAAAGCGAGGAACTCGGTTTGATAGACCATTTATCTAAGAGCTCCTACAGTTGGTTGGACGATTCTTACACTATTGATGGGGCTAATCGGCATGGTGCCCGAGCCACTGGTACCGCACCTGATACTAGGCCTAATTTTGAATTTGACTTGCCTCGATGTTGGCTGTTCAGGTAAGTGTTCTGGAAAAACTTTGGGTAACCATAAATAATAAGGATATTTTCGAGCCGCTTTTCCTTTGGCTCCCTCTCTGTCAACACTTCAGGGTCCTAATGCTACGAATGATGCTTACTTTGGTAATTCTTGTTTTGCCTTGAACAGTAAGGACCTTCTTTTTAGCTAAAGGTATATGAACCGTCTTCTTGTGGCACACTATTTCCGCACGATTTTTCGATAGTCAATCCATGCCTATGACCACGTTAAAACTTCCTAGTTTGACGGGCATCAAGTCTGTTTCAAAGAGTTGGCCTACTAATTCTAAGGAGCATCCTCGACTTATATTATTTGTCTTAAGCCTCTTACTGTCATCAACTTCAAGGGCATAAGTGACACTTAATGGTGTAAGAATGGAATTTATCTGCTTAGTGAACTTAATGGATATAAAGCTCCTATCAGCACCAGTATCAAATAGTAGAAATGCATAAGTGGTATCTAATGGGGTAAGAGGATAAGTCTACGAGTTTGAAATTTCTTAGGCAGGTGGTCACAGCTTTATCTTTTCCTACGCAGAGTTGTAGTTAACACTTAGTTCCTCATAAAAGTTCTTGATACTTAATCCTTGTATAAGATGTGGTCAAAATTTTCTGATAAATTCTTAAGCCTTATTTACCCTAAGATATATCAGATAGTAAAGCCTAGAGAAAATACTATAAAGAGATGCCTCCGGGGTTTCCTCGTACTCTAGAGCGTTAAGTCGTTGGGTTAGTTCTACATTACTGGCTTTGCGCTCTGCTAGGCGTTGACATAATTTGTCTATTCCGTCTTTGTTGAATCGCCTGGGTACTCTGGTTGGCCTAAGGTTTATTGGGGGTTTGCATTGCCTCCTAACCCTTGCAAGGATCTCACCGACCTCTCGGTGGATTTTGTCGAAATTGGGGGTCGTGTCTGGCGGCCCTTGCCACCAACAGGGGCATCGTTCGTTGCGTAGGTTCCTGGGTAAGTGTCGGTACTTGAGAAGAAGATGGCATTTCTAACTGTCTTGGGGTCCCTTCCTTGTTTCTCCACTCTTGGAGAGTGTGAGGCATCCATCCCCACTGTCTTACGTTCGCCCATCGCTACAGCGGCGGGCTTGGCTGATGAGGGGGGGTACCGGGATAGACTCCCGTAGTGCTAATCACACCCTTTTCCTAGGGGTGAACTTTCTTAATGGTTCATTGGGATGGTTTCAGTGGTGGTGATGGTGTAGCAATTTATGCTGCAGGGTCACAGTTGCCCTCCTTGTGTTTTGACGAGTCCATTACATCGTCATTGATTTCGGTCCGGGTGGGTCTCTGATCCCAAGTACATCTTAGTGTCACCTTGGTTTGTGAGAGTTCCTCCTCAGGGCCCAAGAGGATAATAACCGTATTGTTCGACATGTAATTGTCATATATGTGTTCACAGTTCTTGAAGAAAGTTTAGTTTTTGTAACAGTTATAGTCTAGGTACTAATGCAACCTAGTTCACTATAACTATGGCTCTGATACCAATCTGTCACACCCTGCTACCTCGGTTGGCAGCGAGACGTGACGAGTGCGGAAGCGTAACCATAATTATAACGAACGACCACTATATGGACGTTTTCGAAATATTACATCATTAAAATTTAAAAATGTAATAATGTTTTACAGAATGAAAGGAATGAAGTTCGCGTAATACAGAGATTCTAATACATAATTAATGCGTCCAAAAATAATGCAGTCAAATCTCCGTTAGTTTCGAAATATGCATGCGACTCCATGAAATGCGGAAGCTTGAAAGTTGGTGTATCCGAAGGCACACTTGCCTTAATTACCTGAAAATACATGCTAAAATACGTCAACAAAATTGTTGGTGAGTTCATAGGTTTACACGAAAAGACCAGTTGTATGGACATTATCAGATGCGTTGAATTTATAAAATCATAAATTCCATGAGATGTATTACATAAACCATCATGTCACCGAAGCTTAATTAGAATGAGTTTTGCCCCGAGCAGTATTCCCATACGTAATACCGTGTGTTGAATATATATGCACCCGCAGTTAGCTAAACCACTAACCCGAGTGGGGGACATGACTCCCAATAGATCTATCCACAATATATTCGCGCTTGCAAACAAATGCAACTAACGATTTCATGATATAAGGGCGGAGATCACATATGTAATACATAATAGAATTGAGAAGTTTTTGTGTCCATATAAAAACGAAGCATGTATTTCATCCCAAAACATAATAATGTGAAAATGGGACTATGAAGACTCACCTTGTTGGTTTTTGATGATGTTTTTGGATCTGAGTTAAGCACTTGTTCGAATGGTTGAGACTCGTCCTAATATTTTTACGAGTTCGGGTCAATATCATCATAATACGTGTTTAAATATTTTATGTACTTGGGGGTGATGTAGATAAATAATTTCGTAGGATTTCATATGTTGATACTGATTTGTAGTTACGTTCAAGTAATTTATTTAAAATTATAATTTGTTGTATTAATTCCGATTTTCAAAAAAAAATGACTTTAAGTAGTTTATTTCCAAGGATATTTTGGTGCATGCATGCATGCATACGTACATATGTATTTATATATATATACGAAAATGCATACATATATGTACGAGCACGTGCATCATTACGAAAGGGTATTCATACATTTTGCATGGAAAAATTTCACGAGTATTATGAAAACCGAGTTGTAAATGAAGAGTATTATATTTTGGTAAATGTATTTGATTTTTCATGTTTTATAAATTTTTAAGGTGAAAATAAAGTAAATAAGAAAAAAAACTTACAAAAGTTTGAAGAACACTTGAACTTCTTGGCCGATTTTGTTTTGAGAGAGAATATGTGTGTTGGTGTGTTTTTGTGAAATGAGTTTGTCTTCTATTTATAGAAGAAAAAGGGTTATTAAAAATAATGATAAACTAATTAAAATTTAGTGAAATGATGAAAAGAAAAGGTGTTTTCGGTTGAGTGTTGGACAAAATAAGTGTGGCCGATTTCATGATTGTATGTTGCATGGAGTTTAATATTAAAATAATACAAAAGTACAAGCTAGTTGTCCTTTAAAGGACAACTTACTTTTTAGAGTGATAAGTAGTATGAGTTTTCATATTTTATATTAATAAAAGTACAAAAGTGTGCACGAAAAGGTGATAGTAATAATTTTTGATATATATATATATATATATATATATATATATATATATATATATATATATATATATATATATATATATATATACATACTTAGAAAATTTTCTGGAATGTTAAACTCGATTCAAGTGTGAATCGAGTTTGTTGCAGTGTCAATCGAGTTTTATATCATTATACCCGAGTTTTATCACACTTTGATCGAGTTTTATGCCCTTGTCATTCGAGTTTCATATAGCTTTAGTCGAGTTTCATACAACATTGCCCGAGTTTCTTGCTTCTTTAATCGAGTTTCTTTGTTTAACTGTTCGAGTTTTATGTAGTTTTATTCGAGTTTTATGTTTCTTTGTTCGAGTTTCATCCCTTAGAAATCGAGATTTGTATCTTCATCATTCGAGTTTTATACAGCATCATCCGAGAAAATCCTTTCTTTATTCGAGTTTCATCAAAGTGTCATTCGAGTTTAGGTCTTCACTTAATCGAGTTTCATTATATCATTATTCGAGTTTATTACTTCTTTCATCGAGATTCATACAACACCATTCGAGTTTATTGATTATATGATTCGAGATTCATATAACTTCATTCGAGTTTATTACTTCATTATCCGAGTTTTATATTTAGTTTAATTTTGAGTTTCATACATTATATTTTTAGGCCAGTTGTTACAAATTTGAGGGACTGTTTTCATAATTTTGAACAAATCACAAGGACCATTTCTGTAATTTACTCTATATTATATTTATTATAAAAACTATTAATGTGGTAAGTGTACTTAAACGAGTTATTTAACACCCGCGCGTTGCTGCGGGGTCTAAAATATTAATTACAAAAATAAATATAAAAAAGATACTTTTCAAAAAATTCAAACAACGAAACCAACATGGAATATTAAATTGAAAAGCTGATATAAATTCAAGAAGCAAGACAAATGATACTGTTAGTCGATTCTTATCATTAGTTTTCTAAATTTTGCAATACTAAAATTACAAACAATGTGTTATTAAATCGGATCGGAACCAGAATTAATTAATCAAATATTCATAACCATTATTTGAAAATTTGACATTGATTAGGTTTAATCGTCAATTTAATTTATTGCTTTTACGGTCGAATCAATTAAATTTATAACAGTAATGTCTCTAATACATCGATTAGAGTTTGCAACGTTATAATAGTAATGTTCAATGTTATACATGATCATATTTAATAAAAAAATCTAAATTTTAAATAGTTACATTTTAATTATAAACAATTTCATTAGAATTTGTATCTTGCATCTGAATAATAAAGTTTTTTTATACAATTAAACATAACATAATAGTTTCAAAAAACATATGTATATTAAAATCATAATTTTAAGTATGTAAGAAAATGTTGTAATAATAAATATTAAAAGAGAACTAAATGAAAATTTATTAAAATAAAAGGGCTAAATATAAGATAACACTAAGATGAGGGTGTATTACGAAAAATTTAAAATTAAAATTAAAACAAAAAAGAAAAAAAGGTCATTGGTGGAGAATAACAGTGATGTCTCTAATACATCGATTAGAGTTTGCAACGTTATAATAGTAAAGTTCAATGTTATACATGATCATATTTAATAAACAAATCTAAATTTTATATAGTTACATTTTAATTATAAAACAAATTTATTAGAATTTTTTATCGTGCATCTGAATAATAAAGTTTTTTTATACAATTAAACATAACATAATAGTTTAAAGACAACTACAAACATATATATAATTAAAATCATAATTTTAAGTATGTAAGAAAATGTTGTAATAATAAATGTTAAAAGATAACTAAATGAAAATTTATTAAAATAAAAGGGCTAAATCAAAGATAACACTAAGATGATGGTGTATTATGAAAATTTTAAAATTAAAATTAAAAAATAAAAGAAAAGAAAAAAGGTCATCGGTGGAGAACATTTGGTAAATGTATATATATATATATATATATATATATATATATATATATATATATATATATATATATATATATATATATATATATAAAAGATTTATTTTGAATATTTTATATTTTTTAAATGGATTTAAAGTTATATTTTAATTAATATTAATGTCTTTCTATGTCATTTAACACTAAAAGTTACAACTACAGCTATTTTTACCAAACATATTTATAAAAAACAAAAAAGCTCCAGATTTTTTAAAAAACTATAGATCCCAAAAGCTCTAGCTCAAAGTTCCAACCCAAAGCCAGAGCTAGTCGTATTAAACATACCCTTAAACAATGACAAGTAGGATGCTTTCTTTTACTTATTTCATAGTATTTATAAATATAGATATAGATGAGTTAATATTTAAAAGTTCAAAAAATATTAGAATTAGTAAAGGAGAAAAAGAAAAAAAGTTTATATATATATATATATATATATATATATATATATATATATATATATATATATATATATATATATATATATATATATATATAGAATCAGGTTCATCAGCGTACCTATGAGATTCCAGCGTACCCAGCGTACCCTAATGTGAATGATCATTCACATATATTTTTTTTGAATAAACATGTATAAGACAACATTATAAGACATTTTTTCAAAAGGAGCAACATCATAAATCTTGTGAATGATAAAAAAAGATCATGTGAATGGTCATTCACACCATTCACATTGTGTGAAATGACCATTCACATGGATGACCATTCACATAAATATGCATTGAGCATTCACATAAGTTTTAAGGACACAGAAAGTGTGAATGTATGTGAAATTCATATATCATGTGTATAACATTAATTTAAACATGGTTATGAGAAAAAAAATTTAAAAAAAGTTTTTTAAGGTTGGTACCTTCGGGTGCACTTGATTTTGAGAGGTACTTTTTTGAACCTGACTCTATATATATATATATATATATATATATATATATATATATATATATATATATATATATATATATATATATATATATATATATATATGTTGCCGACGGAGCATAGAAATTTGCTCACGTGGCGTTCAATAATTGGTAGAATTTCCGATTTTTAATGCTGATTTGGCAAGATATAATTGGTTATAATTCAGATTTTTAAGGCTACATCACAACATGATTCAAGCTGCTATTTATCTGGAATTATTTAAACCAGAAATATATTATTTTAACTAAAATATTAATTCCTGCAGTACATATCTATTTAAATCCCAACCAAAACTCAGGAAAAAAAAAGGCTGCTACAAATATCTGAAGCATAGCTGCTAAAATCATATAAAAAGGGGATAAGATAAAAGCTGGAAAAAAGTAGGAAAAAAAAGACTGACATTTTCTATCGAAAAACTTTGAATAATATCACAAGTATTCATGAAATTATCATACCTAACAGAAAACTCTGAAAAATGATATAATAAAAAAACCAAATGTGATCTTATCTTCAAATGGGTTGCTGGCATTATTAACAGAAAATAAAAAACTGTAGATATAATTAAAACTAAGATATAAAAATCTGGATAATATTCATTATTATAAAACTAAAATCATTTTTTATTGGTTTGCATGGTAAAAATTGTACCTATTGCTTACCAATTTTTCCTATCAATACTAACAAACCTGCATAAAATAATGTGATAACATCAGCACTTTATCATCATTTCATTTATCTAAAAACAACTTTTGAAAAGTATGTGGTAAGACCATATAATCAAACATTTTGAAAATTAAAACAAACTACCAGTTTATGTATTACGTTCTATTTTAAATATTCTACATCAATTTTCAATTACGTTTTCTGCCATCTGCATTAGTTTTCAAACTCGACACCAGCGAAGTGAAGATGAGTTCAAAATGTGTTTCCCCCCGTCTCCATGACAGCCAAGTGATGAAGCACCGGAAATAAATTCGACTCATATTTCATCCGTTTTTGCAGGAAGAAAAAGGTAAATTTCTTGAAACATTCATCTATCTCTTTAGTCTAAAGTCTAAACCACAAAAAATAATAAATCAAACGTAAATAAAACTGAAACAGACCATGTTTCTAGGAGTACTTGAAACGTAATCAATTCTGCATTTTTAACATTTAGTAACAGGGTTTCATTTTATATGAGAACTTGTTTCAGATATTCATGAAAACAAACCCAAGTGGTTCTCGTCATTCTTGAAATGAGTTTTCATCGCTTACCTCCGTTTAGCCAAAGAACCAATGAGTTTGAAACTGAACTGAATCAAATTCTGCTTTAACAAAGTAGCAAAAAGGCTCCTTTTTTCTCACAAATTTCTGATTTATAATTCAGGAAAACATTATTGCAACAATGTCAAGAGAGGTGGATTGAATTACAGGAATCACAGAAGGCAAACAATGAGGAAGGAAAAAACAATAAGGTACTACAAGGATTATTTTACCAAAACCGTGACTTTATATATTTGTTTTCAATCCACTTACTAATTACTATGTTTACCTTTTACACACAACATTAAAGCATTTCAATTTTCAGATGTCATCATTTAATATAATCTTTCCAAAATACATAAAAATAATAAAAATATAGAACTCAATAAGAAAAATCAAATACCAAAAATCAAGAGTCACAGTATCGCTTGGACAATTTTAAAATTTTAATACATTTTCAAAAACATGAGTTACAACTTGCGACTACTTATAATATTAAAGAGAAATAAAGACATTTGAAAATCGTTAAGTAAGCGAATATAGCGAGTTAAAAATGTTAAAGTAACAAATAATATTTTATAAAGGAAAAGTAGGGAAAGAGGGGACCATACACATTGATGCATTACTATAAAAGCACAAACTATAAACCAAAAAATAATTATTATTATAATACTTTGTTTGTTTATTTAAATATACGTTTGAGATGCATAATTGTGTTTTAACATTACTTGAATTTATGCTTTGATTAATGAATTTACAACAAATAAATTAGTTTTTTCTATATTTTATCAAGCAAATTCAATAATTTATTTAAAAGATATTACTTTGTAAAAAGCTATAGTTCATAAGTTTATAAAAAAAAAATTTTCTTTTTAAATCAGTCCATTTAATATACAACAATCAAAGATGAAATTTGCATAATTGTTATTAGTGATATATAATAACATCATTGCAGTTATCGCGATCGAGAATCAAATAGCGGCTAGGGCTGCAATTTGCTATAGCGGTTATCGCAGTGCTATAGCGGTTATCGCAGTGCTATAGCGGTTTATTTACACACACACACATGTTTGTGTGTGTATCTATGTATGTATGTATGAAACTAAATTCATAAAAGGTTATATAAAAACATAACATAATACATGTATATAATTAAAATCATAAAAGGTTATATAAATACATAACATAATACATTTATATAATTGAAATCATAAAAAGTTATATAAAAAACGTAACATCATACATATATAAAATTAAAATGATAAAAGGTTGTACAAAATATATTTTTAAAGTCATTAATAGTCCAACCTAGGTTCCATAGCGCTATTTTGACCGCTTTTACCGCTATTTTATCCAAAATTGTGTCCATATAGCGGTAAATAGCGTCGCTAATAGCGGTACCGCTATTTGCCACCAGTATACCTGGACCTCCGCTAACCGCCATAGCGCCGGTAATAATTACATTACTTTTTTAGATTTCATCAACACTACATGATGAAGGCTCATGCAACTTTTGAGATGCAACCTATGCAGTCAATAGCGCGCAATAGCGGTTAGCAGTGGATTTTGAAATAGCGTTTTCAAATAGCGATAATAGCGGTGGAAATAGCGCTATTTCTTATGACTCTGCCCATTGAAAAAATTAAACCACTAACTCGCTTTATTCAACAGAATACTTGATCTTATGCCTTACACTTCAGTCCATATTTGTTCTTTGGTCGGATGTGAGAGAAGCGATGGGAGGAAATGTAGACGTTGGGCCTAAGTACTAGGAGTAAAAGGGAATGTTATAGAGACGATGATGATGAGATTAGAGTTAAAGTTGAAGATCTTGACGAGGATGATGAATTAGAGGAAAAGTGAACGCCTTAGACGATGTTGACTCGGATGTCGAGCCCGTGGAATGCATTTGATTTGAGTTTGATGCGACGACCTTTTATGAATTATGATGCTAATTATATATATATATGTATTATGTTATGTTTTTATATAACCTTTTAGAATTTCATATATATATATATATATATATATATATATATATATATATATATATATATATATATATATATATATATATATATATATATATATATATATATATATATATATATATATATATA
>JAANYP010000704.1:11590-54215 GCA_020465985.1 Centrapalus pauciflorus | reverse complement strand
CCCCGAAATCGCCAAAACAAGGTTCATACCGCTATGCTTATTGATGCAATTATTAGGTTTGTTATTATGTTTTAGATTAGTTGTGTGTTTTTACATTTATATGTTTTAAAATTTTTACGGTTATTATAACTTACCCCACTTAAAAAGGATTCCGTCCCCGGAATCAAACTAAAGAAACTAAGAGATGATTAGATTACCGAAAAGATGGGGATAACGCTCTCTGATCGATTCCTCGAGCTCCCATGTCGCCTCATGCTCTGAATGATTTCTCCACAACACCTTAACGAACGGAATGGTCCTATTACGCATCACTCGTTCCTCACGCGCTAAGATTTGCACTGCTTCCTCTTCACAAGAAAGATCCTCTTTGATCTCACCAAACGGATATTGGACCACATGAAGCGGATGATAATTGTAGCCACGCAACACCGAAACGTGAAACACATTATGAACATGTGACAATGCAGGAGGCAATGCCACTCGGTACGCTACTTCGCCGACTCTCTCCAAAATCTCGAAAGGACCAATATACCTCGGGCTAAGCTTCCCTTTCAATCCAAAACGACGAACCCCTTTCCAAGGCGAAACCTTCAGAAACACGTGCTCCCCCGGTTCGAATTCCACATCTCTCCTATGCTTATCTGCATAGCTCTTCTGCCGTGAACGAGCCTCTTTCATTCTTCGCTTTGCCTCTTCGACTTTCTCATTTGTCACCCTAACAAGCTCAGGCCCCTCAATGGCCTTTTCACCAATCTCATTCCAACAAATCGGAGTCCTACACTTCCTCCCATATAGTGCTTCAAAAGGTGCCATGCCAATGCTTGCATGCCAACTATTATTGTAAGCAAACTCCACCAAGCACAAATACTCGTCCCAATTGCCACTCCAATCTAACGCACAAGACCTCAACATGTCTTCTAACGTTTGGATGGTCCTTTCTGACTGTCCATCTGACTCAGGGTGATAAGCCGAAGTGAATTTAAGTCTCGTACCCCACGCCTGCTGTAATCCCTTCCAAAACCGAGAATTAAAACGCGGATCTCTATCTGACACAATTGATTCTGGAACCCCATGAAGTCTGACAATCTCCCTTTGGAAAATCTCCGCCAACTTACTCGCAGAGATACTTTCACAAATCGGTAGAAAATGAGCTGTTTTCGACAGTCGATCCACCACTACCCATATGGCATCATTTTTCTTCAGCGTCCTAGGCAAACCGGTGACAAAATCCATTGTTATTTCGTCCCATTTCCAAACCGGTATTTCGAGTGGTTGAAGGAGGCCACTCGGTCGCTGATGCTCAATTTTGACTTGCTGGCACGTGAGGCACCTCCCAACAAAATCTGCAATATCCTTCTTCATGCCATTCCACCAGAAATGCTTCTTTAGATCTCTATACATCTTCGTGGAACCAGGATGTATAGCGAAAGGCGAACTATGAGCCTCTGTCAACAACGCCTCTCGAATATCTGCATCTTTGGGAACACACAGCCTGCTACCTGTCCATACCACACCGACGTCATCAACCCAGAAATCATGCAACTTCCCCTGCTCTACTTTTTCCTTGACACCCAACAACTCACCATCCTCACTCTGCGCTTCCTTAATTTTTCCCACCAGGTTAGGCTCTATTTTGAGGTGAGCCGAACTTCCATCTGTTCTGCCTGCACGCAACTCTACCTCCATCCTCTCCAAGTCCTTGATAATGTGAGGCTGAGTAACGAAACACGCCACACTCCCTGAACTTTTCCTACTGAGGGCATCTGCCACCACGTTAGCTTTCCCCGGGTGGTATTGAATCTTGGCATCATAATCTTTCAATAACTCGAGCCATCTTCTCTGCCTCATATTAAGCTCCTTTTGCGTGAAAATATACTTCAAGCTCTTGTGATCAGTGAAAATATCACAAGTCTCTCCGTACAGGTAATGTCTCCAGATTTTCAACGCAAATACCACGGCAGCTAATTCTAAGTCGTGTGTTGGGTAATTAACCTCGTACGGCTTCAACTGCCTAGAGGCATATGCAATCACCTTCCCATTCTGCATAAGCACACAACCCAAACCTTTCTTCGAAGCATCGCTGTAAATCTGAAAACCTCCGGTCTCAGACGGTACCGCAAGAATTGGAGCTGACACCAACCTCTTCTTCAACTCCTCAAAACTCTTCTCTCGCTCTTCTGACCAAACGAACTTCACTCCCTTCCTGATAAGCTGAGTCAATGGCAACGCTATCGACGAGAACCCTTCCACAAACCGACGATAATACCCAGCTAGTCCGAGAAAACTTCTCACCTCGGTCACTGAAGTAGGTCTCGGCCAATTAGTGATAGCCTCTACCTTTGCTGGATCCACTTCAATCCCCTGACCTGATATCACATGCCCCAGAAAAGCCACACGCTCTAACCAGAACTCACACTTCGAGTATTTAGCGTACAACTTCTTCTCTCTGAGAGTCCCCAAGACCGTCCTCAAATGCTCCTCGTGCTCTTCCCTTGACTTAGAGTACACAAGAATATCGTCAATAAACACCACCACGAACTTATCCAAGTACTCATGGAAGACACGGTTCATCAGATCCATAAATACGGCTGGAGCATTGGTCAAACCAAAAGGCATCACCATAAACTCGAAATGACCGTATCTGGTGCGAAAAGCAGTCTTTGGAATGTCCTCTGACCGTACTCGCAACTGATGGTACCCCGACCTCAAATCAATCTTTGAAAAATGCTTTGCACCCTGCAGTTGATCAAACAGATCCTCGATACGAGGAAGCGGGTATCTATTCCTGATCGTTACCCGATTCAACTCTCGGTAATCTATGCATAGCCTCATTGACCCATCCTTCTTCTTTACAAAAAGAACTGGTGCACCCCAAGGTGATACACTTGGTCTAATAAAACCGCGATCAAGAAGCTCTTGCAACTGCCCCTTCAACTCCTGAAGCTCAAGCGGCGCCATACGATACGGCGTTTTGGAAATAGGCTCAGCACCCGGAACCAACTCAACTGCAAACTCCACCTCTCTCTCCGGTGGCAAACCCGGCAATTCTTCTGGAAAGACATCGGCAAACTCGTCCACAACCGGCTGATCGTCAATAGGAACCCCTTTCTTCGCAGTGTCGACAACAGAAGCTAAATACCCCTCACAACCTTTCGATAACAATCTCCTCGCCTCCATAGCTGAGATGATCGGAATAACACCACTAGGCCGAAAACCCTGATAGACACACTTAGGATCCTCGAGATCCCCGAAAATAACGCGCATAGATTGACAGTCGATGGTGACCCGATGCTCGGTCAACCAATCCATCCCCAGAATAATATCAAAGTCTCGCATGGACATAGGTAATAATTGAGCAGTAAAAATAAAATTCTCGACACACAACGGACAATCGAGATACATACATTCAATAACCACATAACTCCCCATGGGAGTAGAGGTAGAGATAGAAGACTCTAGACTCGTAGCAATCAAACCGACAAGCTGAGCAAAAGATGATGAGATAATAGAATGCGTAGACCCCGTATCGAATAAGACATGAGCCTCTCGGCCCGACAAAGAGAGTAAGCCCGATATCGTACCTGGAGCATTAGCAGCCTGCTGCTCAGTGATGGCGAAGACTCTTCCAGAATTTCCCCTCTGATTACCAGCACCGGCCTGCTGATTATTACCCGCATTATTCGGCTGATTATTATTACGTTGATTACCCCTCGGATTTCCCTGCTGGTTATTCCCTTGACGTGCTGTGCAATTTCTAGCCATGTGCCCCTGCTGGCCACAATTATAACAACCCCTGTTGTCTCGCACACACGGCCTCCCAGGGTGAAATGTTCCACATCTGTTACATGCCGCAATCATAGTCTGATTATTGTTCACTGGCTCCGCTCTAGTAAGTCTAAACATGTTAGGTGCCGGCAACTGATTATTAGCTCCCTGTTGAAATCCGCTGTTCCTATTCTGGTTATTTCCCCCATGCCAATTTGACCTCTGACCATGCCACTGACCATGCTGCCCAAAACGCTGATGGTTCCCAGTATTCTGCCGCTGTCCCTGATGAAACCTCCTATTCCCATCGAAATTTTGACCCGACTGAAACCTTACATTTCGGTCCGAACCCTGACCTCGGTTTTCCTCTCGGCCCCTCTTCCGGTCACCTCCCCTACTGGCACGAAAGTCCGCCCTCTCCATTTCCACAGTTTTTGCTGCGTTGGCCGCATCCGAAATCTTGTCATGCTTTCTGTCGACTACCTGTCGTCGAATCTCATACCGTAGCCCCCATACGAACTTATTAGCTTGCTGCTTCGCGGTTCCAGCCGTAGCACCAACTATTCCCGCAATTCGCACAAATCTCTCCATATAAGCACTTACATCCTCATCGTTTCCCTGATGGATGCTCGCATATTCTCTCTCGCATGCTTGAATATCTGCCGCTGGAAAGTACTGCTGGTAAAACATCTCCAGAAAATCCCTCCAAGCCAAGGACTCCACGAACCCGTCACCCTCTACATCTTTCAGGGTCTTCCACCAGGAGTGGGCATCTCCTTCCAATTTATAGGTAGCAAGACGTACCTTCTGATTGTCAGTGCATTCCAGGACTTCGAAAATCTTTTCCAAATGGGCTATCCAATTCCTTGCATCAATCGGTTTCTTCCCCCCACTGAAAGAATTTGGTTTCTGCTTCTGAAACTTTTCCAACAACTTATACGTAGGCGGTCCCTGAGTATTCTCCGCTTGATCTGCCATCCCAGTGTTAGTATTATTTCCCTGATTCTGTCCAGCTGCCAGAATTTGAGGCACGGCTTGGGCAATGGCTGCAGCAATGGTTTGATTCAGCGTAGTCATCTGAGCGGGAGTAAACGTCGCATTAGATTCCTCATTGTTCCTTTCGCCGCGGGTGTTTCTCCTTGGGCCGCGAGTCGATCTACGAGGAGGCATCTACATAGTTTCGAAAGAAATCGCAACGATCAACGCAAAGAATGAAAGAATACGGAACAATCAAAATCCTAACCCATGGTCTACCCAATCTCACAGGCCAAAGTCTATTGCTTACTAAGGAATCGCAAACCTGGCTTTGATACCAACTGTAACACCCCGATCCCGACCGGACCGGCGATGTTAATAAACTACCTCATCTAACTAAAACAAACTAAACAATTTATTAAACTTCCAAAACTTAACATAAATTCCAACTGATCTCGAATAACAAAATAAAGCAAAACCAACTTAGTTAATGTTCACGAACTTTATTTATTAAAGCAATATAAAATATCTATCATAAGTCTAATCCTCCAATAGTCAACTCTCTGCACACTGCCCATCATCACCCCTGAGTACCTGCCGGAAGAAAGAACACAGCATGAGCCAAACGCCCAGTACGGAGATCGAATACAAGTGCAACGTATACGAATTCAAAGACTTAGGAATGTTTTGAAAATAAATTTCTTTAAAAGGAAAGTTTTGAAAATGGTTTTTCTTTAAAACAGATATCCACCTCCACACCAGATCAAACAAAGAAATATAATGGCTGAAGCAACAAAGGGTTGGGTTATATTTACCGAGCGACCTAACATCATAAACAACAATCAATCTCATAATCACAACAAGACTACACTGAGTGCGCCACCTCAGTGCATCTGGCCGGAAGGGGTGTATGGCATTACACCTTACTTCCGCAAATCTCATAACATAGCCTAGGATGCATCCATACGCCTCCCTGAAATAATCAACAGCTCATATCCCGAGCTAACATGATCTCCATCGATCATAAACATAATCTCAATCATTCATAATCATAATCACAACAAAAGGGAGACGCCGTAACCGATCACACTGTTACGGAAGTGTCATGCCATTGGTGCCGCAATGGCATGCCTGTGGTACCTCCACAGGTAGTTCACTCGGTAATCCTAGCTCCTGTCTAATTTCTAGGGTTCAAGCATCACAAAAGGCCCGCATAAACATCTCAACTTTAAATAATCATTTCAATAACAAAAGGGCCACATTTCACAAAACATCATCAACTTCCATAACAAGCCATAAATATAATCAGTTTCAAAATATGTTTTTCGTAAATGTTTTCGAGTGATAAAAATCGATAATTGCTTTCGATAATGTAAATAAGGAAACTGACACGAGATATAAAAGTTCGACTGTCAAGTATTAGCATGCAATTCACACAACGGAACAACTCAAGAATAACGCTGAAAGAAGTACGGGATCCGTACCTTAATAGCAGCTTAGCAAAATTCACGATGACCACAGAACCGCTACGAATCAACCCGATCTATAAGAACGAACTTAAATTAGGGAACCGATAGATATTAACTAGATTGGTCTCCTAGATACCCAATCCCACTATTTTAATATATACTTTTGTACTTAATAACTATTAAGTTCGGTTCGTCATTATTAATCGAGTCGGTGTTTTAATAATTATTTATGTAATTTTCCGTCCACTTTAATTTGTATAATTTTAATGTATATTTCAGTCTCAATTAACTTCACTAGCAATTGCATATTAATATTTAACAAGTTATTAACTTTATAATTAACCAACTCTAGATTACGGTTCACTTAAATTAAATTAATAATTTCAGCATCTAATAATAACATATAAATGTTATTTATCATAAATATACTTATGAATAATTAATTAATTCATTAAATAAAAGGTTAACCTAAAGTTTGGTCCTAACTATATAATTATTATATTAATTGTCAATTAATTTATCCATATTTGTTCCAACTACAATATTTAGGTTTATTAAATAAATCAAGACTAATTGTGAGTTAATAATAGAATAATGGTTTTATAAGAATTAAATAAAAACAGAAAATCATTTTAGTTAACATTATATAAATTCAGTTAATTAATTAAGCTTCGGGTCGGGTCGGGTCAAAGACCCGGATCCAACTCCTCCCCCTAAAATCTCGGCTCACACACTATGCACACACACAAAATCAAACTCACTTCTCTCTCTTCTTTCTCTCTCTAGACTATTCTCTCTCTCTCGGTCTCTGCTCTTCGCCTTCTCCGGCGACCGCCGCCGCCGTCCACCGGCGACCACCAACCACGACAACCACCACCATCGAACGCTCCCTGATCTCCTCTCCCTCGCTCACCCTCACGCTCCGCCTCTCGCTCGCCCTCGCAGCCAACCCACAACGGCAGCGGCCTAAAACCTAGCGCCGCCGCCGCTGCCGCACAACAACACCACAACGCCGCCATCGCTCGATCTCCCGGCTCACACACTCACCCCTCACGGCCGCCGCTGACCAGGACCATTGCGGTCGTCCCTGGTGCAGCGCCGCCGACCACGAAACCACCACCGTCACCGCCTCTCAAACCCTATTTTCAGGTTCGTTATATGTGTTTTAAATCTCAAGGTTTAGATTGATAATCATTCAAGTTATTTCCCGATTTCATAATTTCTACAACATTACAGTAAATAAATAACAACATGGATTACCGAATGGTTTTGATACCTTGATTTTGAAGGGATCCGCGAACTCTCGTCCGGTAGCTTCCGATCGACTTCAACACTTTAATGGCCGGCTAGGGTTTCGTTATTAATGATATGGTTAAGGGTTAATAATCTATTTAATGTTGGTTTAACCCTAATTAGTAAACGGGCTTGGGCTCGTTTAGTTCTTTTATTATTTAAGCCCAGATTATTTATTTCTACTGAAATAATGTAATATTTAGTTAAGTTAACATTCTGTTGTTATTTATTTTTATTATTATTATTATTATTATTATTATTTTATTTACATTGGTATTTAATTTTTCGGGTTATTATAATGATACTGTGTTGAAGTGACATTCCTGGGAATAGGGAGAGTGTTACAATTAAATGCACAAACTTTAGAGCGGTTCTCACATTCTCACGGAATTGAAGGTTCTCACCAGAACCCAACCCTATATCTATATATTAGGTTTATTAAATAGGTTGAAAACTAGTTATTGATTGATAAGAATAACGGTTTACAATAATAATATAGAAGCAAATTAATATTCATTTAATATTACAAGCATGTATTTAATTATTTAGGTTATGGGTTGGGTCGGGTTAATGGACCCGGTTCCTTATTCTTTTTCTTCTCCCCCTTTTCTCGGCACACACAACACACATGTTTACCGCCCTCACTCTACCTGCTGTCGGCGACCGCCGCAGCCTCTCACCGGCGATCACCAACAGCCCTTGATTCCTCTCTGCTCTCCTCTCCCTCATCCGTCTCTCGCTCTCGCACACCAAAACGGAAGCGGCCTAAACCTTAGCGCCGCCGCCTCCGCATAACACTACCACTGCCACCGCTCAGCCTCACAAGTCACTCACACTCTCACCCTTCCACGATATTCGCCTCAACGCTCGTCTCTCTCTCTCGGCTACCGCAACTAGGGTGCGGCCGTTCCTGGTGCAGCGCCGCCGATCAGAAACCGCCACCGTCATCGCTCAAACCCAATATCAGGTAGGTTTATTATCTTGTGTTTATATTTAAATCTGGTTTTGATTTCTCTGATATGCTTCCCATATTTCATATACAAAACATCATATTTTCATAAATTAACAAGAACGTGATAATTTAGTAGAGTTTGTTACCTCGATTTGAAGAAACTCGTGAGTGATTGCTCAATTCGCTATGATAATCTGGAACAACACTTTGAACAACTGATTAGGGTTTCTACGTTTCTTTTTTTCTGAGTTTGTAATTTAATTAGGGTTTAGGGTTTTGGGATTAATGATTATTAATACAGATGTAACCCTAATTATCTGGGTTGGGCTTACTTAGTAGTTATTTATAATTAAGCCCATCTTATTTTAATTCATTTATCTGAGTTATATAGTTTAATACTTTAGTCCCCTTTTATTTTATTTAATTTAAACAACCTGCTGCTTATTGATATTTATTAAACGTCATTAAGTTAATCTTATTATTTGTGTTTTTATTTATTAAATTTTTATTTAAAATTCGGTTTATTATAACACACACCACTTAAATTGATTTCGTCCCCGAAATCACCAAAAGTAAAGTTCATACCGCTATGACTACCGATAACTTTATTAGGTTTATTATTATGTTTTAGATTAGTTGTTTGTTTTTACATTTTATGTGTCTTAAATTTTACGGTTATTGTAACTTACCTCGCTTAAAAAGGATTCCGTCCCCGGAATCAAACTAAGAAACTAAGAGATAACTATATCACCGAAAAGATGTGGATAACGCTCTCTGATCGACTCCTCGAGCTCCCATGTTGCCTCTTGCTCCATATGATTTCTCCACAATACCTTAACGAACGGAATGATCCTCTTACGCATCACTCGTTCTTCACGAGCTAAGATCTACTCTGCTTCCTCTTCGCAAGAAAGTCCTCCCTGATCTCACCAAACGGATATTGGACTACATGAAGCCGATGATAATTGTAGCCACGCAACACCGAAACGTGAAACACATTAAGAACATGTGACAATGCAGGAGGCAATGCCACTCGGTATGCCACTTCTCCGACTCTCTCTAAAATCTTGAAAGGACCAATATACCTCGGGCTAAGCTTCCTTTTCATCTCAAAACGACGAACTCCCTTCCAAGGCGAAACCTTCAGAAACACGTGCTCCATCGGTTCGAATTCTACATCTCTCCTATGCTTATCCGCATAACTCTTCTGACGCGAACGAGCCTATTTCATTCTTTGCTTTGCCTCTTCGACCTTCTCATTTGTCACCTTAACAAGCTCAGGCCCAACCTCATTTCAACAAATCGGAGTTATAGGCTTCCTCTCATACAGAGCTTCAAAAGGTGTCATGCCAAGGCTTACATGCCAACTATTATTGTAAGAAAACTCCACCAAACACAAATACTTGTCCTAATTACCATTCCAGTCTAACGCACAAGACCTCAACATGTCTTCTAACGTTTGGATAGCCCTTTCTGATTGTCCATCTGACTTAGGGTGATAAGAAGTAGTAAACTTAAGTCGTGTACCCCACGCTTGTTGCAATCCTTTCCAGAACCGAGAATTAAAACGCGGATCTCTGTCTGACACAATAGATTCTGGAACTCCATGGAGCCTGACAATCTCCCTTTGGAAAATATTTGCCAACTTACTCGCAGATATACTTTCACGAATAGGTTAAACATGAGTCATTTTTGAAAGTCGGTTCACCACTACCCATATGGCATCATTCTTCTTCAGCGTCTTAGGCAAACCGGTGACAAAATCCATCGTTATTTCGTCCCATTTCCAAACTGGTATGTCGAGTGGTTGAAAGAGGCCACTCTGTCGCCGATGCTCAATTTTGACTTGCTGGCAAGTGAGGCACCTTCCAACAAAATCTGTGATATCCTTCTTCATGTCATTCACCAGAAATGCTTCTTTACATCTCTATACATCTTTGTGGAACCAGGATGTATAGCGAAAGACAAGTTATGAGCCTCTGTCAACAACGCCTCTCTGATATCTGCATCTCTAGGAACACATAGTCTGCTATCAGTCCACATCACACCAACATCATCAACCTAGAAATCATGCAACTTCCCCTGTTCTACCTTCTCATTGACACCAAGCAACTCACCATCCTCGCTCTGTGCTTCCGTAATTCGACCCACTAGGTTAGGTTCAACTTTGAGGTGAGCTAAACTCCCATCTGTCTTGCCTGCATGCAACTCTACCTCCATCCTTTCCAAATCTTTGATAACATGAGGCTGAGTAACGAGACACGCCACACCCCCTGAACTCTTTCTACTGATGGCAATCACAACCACATTAGCTTTTCTGGGGTGGTATTGGATTTTGGCATCGTAGTCTTTCAACAACTCAGGCCATATTCTCTGCCTCATGTGAAGCTCCTTTTGCGTGAAAAACTCAAGCCATATTCTCTGCATGTGAAGCTCCTTTTGCGTGAAAATATACTTCAAGCTCTTGTGATCAGTGAAAATATCACAAGTTTCTCCGGACAGGTAATGTCTCAAGATTTTCAACGCAAACACCACAGCAGCTAATTCTAAGTCGTGTGTCAGGTTGTTAACCTCGTACGGCTTCAACTGCCTAGGGGCATACACAATTACCTTTCTGAAACGAGCGTCGTTAAATCGCCAAAAATAACCACTAAGTACCTTAGAAGCTAAGGTAAGTAGTGATCGTATCCACAGGGAGCAAGATGTTAAATACACGTATTCGAGCGACTAACATTGCGAACTTGATTATTTAGAAAATGAATATTTGAGGAAAATTGTTACCTGCTTTTATGAAACTTTAATAAACTAATTACTGTGCGCACTTGTAAGCGAAAAACTTAATTGATTTGTTTGATTAAATACGATAACAAAGATAACCACTCCCGGATTCCACACTTAGCTTTGTGTTTTACTTCATGAACAATATGAAGATTACATACACATAATCTTTTATAATCGTTATTAATGTCGTTACGTGATCTTGGGCATAGCGCGTGCTACTTTGATTACTTGTCTTAATAAAACATATAACTCGGCACGAATAATAAAATATCAACGAACTATCTTACGAAACGCAACAAAATAAATAACCACCATCATGTTTTCCATCAAAACATAAAATTCAACACACGTAAACATAAATAAATCCTTCATAAAATTAAACACTTAGCGTTCGTGGTTCCACTGGGAATGATTATGGTGAGACTAGTCGGACATCTTATATGTAGCAACCAAGAGCTGCGGGTTCATCATAAGCAAAGTCGTACTTCGTCTCGTTCGTTCTTCGTAGCCGTATTCGCTCAACCGTGACCTATTCTAAGATTTCTCTCTCAAAAGATGCGACTCTTTTTTCGTCTGGCACCTCTTATATTTATAGGCAACCCCCAAACCCTAGAAAAAATGCGGAATATCTTTTTTATGGGTTGGGCGCAGCCGCGGGCGCAGGCCTGCGCCCCCTTTGTGCCTGGGTCTGCATTCGGGTTGCGTCTGGTTTTGCGCTTCTCTACTTTTTTTTTGTTGAGCACGTGGTTGGGGAGCAGGGCTACGCCCCCCTCTGTGCTTGGATCTCTATAAATATCTCCACATGCGCTCAAATTTGCCAGACTTGTTTGTGAGATGATTACCTACACATGTAATGAAATTTATCAATAGTAGAACATTCTAAGGCACATTTTCATTTAAAACCAACTCTTTTACACTTTATAAACATTGTTAATTATAACCCGATCAAACTTCCCCAACTTAATATTGATCGTCCGGAGCAAGCAACAAAAATCAGACTTATAAATGTATCGGGTTTATCAAGCGTGGAAGACACAACAAATTTCATTTAAACACACACTAGCCTTCATGAACACATTTGTATTCAAAGACACGAACTGCATTATTTTCAGATATATCGTGACATTACTAGGATATTTGTTCAAAAATTCCTCACCACTACCATTCTTATAGCTCAAGGGTATAGAATTGAATTCACGTGGGTCACTGGACCATCTTTTTCATCGGTGCGTGTTTCTTGCTAATAACTTTTCTTTCTTTTCACATTTATTCTTTTTCATGCAAAGTCTATGTTTTTCATTCAAGTTTAAACGTGACTTTCTAATTGATCCGTGTAACAGGATTTAGGTCAACTACTCCCAGACCAGTTGGCCTTAGAGAACTAGGCATGATGGTACCCTTCAGACTTACTTTCCTGAATTAACTAGGCCACACATGAATTGAGGCTTACTCTTGTTCGCTTCCTCCCCCTTATTGCATGAATTGATAACGGCTATTGGAATTTTTGTTATCGCTCAATACTGCACATTATATCCTACTTCTAACTTGGTTCACTTCTTTGATTTCAAGTGTTTATGACTCTTTGTGCTCTATTTAAATTCATTTGCTTATATCTTGTGAAGACCACCCCTCACGGGGCAGTTCTCACGAGTCTAGGTCCCACATCATGCAATACGATATCAACCATAACTAAGATAGAGTAATTAATTAATTGCGGAATATTAAGTTACAGTACAAGCATATTAGGATTTAAGTTTAATACAGATTACCGATTTTAAATTAAACTTATAAAGGGCACAAGTCTAATCTAATTCATATCATCATATATTCAAAATAAATCTACCCAGACCATCATTTTATCATCATCCAATTAGTACCAAAAGGGTTGCTGAGTAGAGTTCTATGGAACTTCTGTCTTGATCTTTGTAAGACCTAAGAACTAGGTCCGGCAGGTGACTTTCCTTTATCTTTTCCTGTAAAAATGTGAATGTAGCAACCGTAAGCAATGCTTAGTGAGTAAATAGATTTTCAAATTAACATGCAATGTCAAGCGGATCATCAGTCTAGCGTGATATGTCTTGGTTGCCGCTACAGCCCTCATGATTGAGACATAGAAGTCATAGAGTCGGATGATGCTCAAGCCATGCTCACGCTTAAATCGTGGGGATCAACCACATACTGGGCTAGCTACCAGTAAATCAACGTGGCGGAACATCGGAGGTCATTACCACATCAATAGAACTGGTGAAATAGCCAGGTCTAGAACAATAGACCGACAAGGCTAATCAAGCTGAATCAATATGTCAAGTATGTGCAATGATGAAGCATACATAATCAAGTCATGATAGCAGTAATCTCAATGCATTATCAGAAATCAACTGTAAATGCAATAACATATGAAATGATGATCAAATAGCTATTATGATCCACTGGGCAACACCGAACCATGGTGTGCACAGGTCACAATCCAGCTGATAATATGAATGTCAAATCAATCTAGCATCAACAATATGTCTCAACCGGAATTTCAAGCATGTTAAATCTGAATATCTATAACTCACAGATCTGGGTCTTTATCAAACAGATGTAATATCTGCCACCTGAGTTATCTCAGGATTTTATATTTGTCAATCTATTCTCTGTCAATTCAAATCTTTGACCCGCTTTTATATCTTTAAATCAATGTTCAGAATTTCACTTAACCTGTCCAGAATTATCATGTCAATATCATATCATTATCATCATCTTTTAGTCTTTAAAATCTTTATTACATCTGATTCTGATAACTTGTTCATTCATAAATCCTTCTTTTATTCATATTCATTGCTTCATTAAGTTCTCAAAGGATCAGTATATGTATATTAATATATACATAATCATTTTGCTAATTATCTTGCTAATTCATGCGTCGTTTATGTTTTTATTCAATATATTCAAATTTAGGGAGTGGGGTTTTGAATTTATATACTTAAATTCGAATATAAATCACCAAATTCGAACCTATATTCGAATATATGCTTAAATTCGAAGGTGTAGGATTAAATTCGAAATCCATGTTTTGAATATAGCCAAATTCGAACTCCAAGCTAAATTCTAGAACATCAAATTCAAATATGGCCATAAATTCGAATCACAAGCTTCGAATTTAGGGTTAAAGTCGAATAAGAGTAGTTAAATTCGAATTCATATTCGAATTTGAGGTTAAACTCGAAGCCCTGATTCGATTTTAGCTAAAATTCGAGTTTGTTCCATGTATTTCGAGTTTGTTCTTGGCATCTCGAATTTGTTCATATTTTACCGCTTTAAATCCTGCATTTCTTACACAAAATCACGAATATGCTATGTATTAATCCTAGGTTTGATTATATTATACATATTCTAGTTAAAACTCGAGCTAAATTAGCTTTTATCACACATAAAATGCTAAATTCGAATGAAAGATAGTTAAATTCGAGAAATTGAAAATATAAAAGCTTAGAATGTCGATTCTTACCTCAAATTTCGTATGTAATCGTTCATGCAATGATAGATTTACGTAGTATTCTTCGAGATCTTTCCAACAATGTACTAAACTCAATAATCGGCCGGTCGGTTTGGAAGAAAATTTAGAGAGAAGGTAGAGAGAGAGTAGAGAGAGAGAGTGTAGAGAGAGAGAGTAGAGAGAGTAATAAGTGATTAATGATTCATAAATCCCGTTTATATACTTCATCTAGTTATATTTGCTAGCTAACCCACTATTATTTTTGTATCTTATATCTCTTTTATTTAATTATCTTTAATAATTTATTGAATCATAATTTAAATATTTATATAATTTCATTAAATATTTCAAAACTTAATTAAATTATAATTCAAATAATGTAATAATATTACATTATCGGTTAAAATACTGAATTTAAGACTAGATCAAAAGTTAGGTTGTTATAGAATGGGCTCCACCACGCACAAACTTCGTCCCCGAAGTTAGCTATGTTCGAACAGACTGGGATAAGTAGCTTTCATAACATCTTCAGATTTCCAAGGCTGATGCGAACCTTTGTGGTGTTTCCACTGGACGAGCACCATCTGTATATCTTTATTTCTAAGCTTTTTGGTCTTCGAGTCCAGAATACATTCCGGCTCTTCAACCACTCGAAGCTTTTCATCAACTTGCAAGTTAACGTGTGGTATTTGTACTTCTCTTTCATCGGCTAAGCTCTTACGCAAATGACTGACATGGAATACATGATGTATTCCAGATAAGTCCGCTGGCAGTTCAAGACGATAAGATTGATTTCCTATCTTTTCGACAATCTTGAACGGACCAATAAATCTCGGAGCTAGCTTGTTTCTCTTTATGAATCTTACCACATTCTTCATTGGGGATACTTTCAGCATCACCCAATCGTTAACCGCAAAACTGATCGATCTGTGTCGATTATCATAGTATGACTTCTGCCTGCTTTGAGCTTCTAGGATATTCCTTCTGACAAGTTGAATCTTTTCATGAGTCAACTGGAAGGGCAGGACCCGCTATCGGTGATTCACCTGTTTCACGCCAACATGTGGGAGTTCTGCACTTTCTTCCATATAGAGCTTCAAAAGGAGCCATCTTGATTGTGGAATGATAACTGTTATTATATGAGAATTCGACCAAAGGCAAGTGGTCATCCCAATTACCACCCAAATCAAGAACGCAGGCACGAAGCATATCTTCGAGAGTTAAGATAGTACGCTCACTCTGGCCATCTGCATTAGGATGATAAGCAGTACTCATAGAGATCCGAGTACCCATCCCGTCTTGTAGAGCTTGCCAGAATCTAGATGTGAAACGACTATCACGATCTGATACGACAGACTTTGGCACACCGTGACGAGAAATAATTTCTGTGATATACAACTGTGCCAATCTATTAAGGGAGTACGTTTCTTTCATCGGTATGAAATGAGCTGACTTCGTTAATCGATCCACGACTACCCAGATGGAGTCGTGCTGTCTCTTGGTTTTCGGCAACTTCGTGATGAAGTCCATGGTTATATGCTCCCACTTCCATTCAGGAACTGGCAGTGGTTGCATATCCCTGAAAGGTTTCTGATGTTCTGCCTTAACCATCTGACAGATTCTGCAGTTTTCAACATATCGACCGATGTCTTTCTTCATTCCTGGCCACCAGTAATCAACTTTCAGATCAAAGTACATCTTTGAGCTGCCAGGATGAATAGATAATTTGGACTTATGGGCTTCGGATAGAAGAGTGTTGCAGATAGAACCATATTTAGGAATCCAGATTCGTTTTCCCTGGAGACAGTGAAGTCCCAAATGGTTCAGAGGTAAGAATTGTAACTGCCCCTTTGAGATTTTCAGAACCAATATTCTCTTCTTTCAACGCTTCGACTTGAGCAGATCTGATGTCTTCAATAAGATCGGAAGAGAATACTATAGGAGTCAGGGCATAGCAACACTTTTCTGGATATACTTTCCTACTCAAAGCATCCGCGACCACATTAGCTTTGCCGGGATGATATAGGATCTCGCAATCATAGTCCTTGATAAGCTCCAAGGACCGACGTTGTTTCATGTTTAGATCCTTTTGAGTAAAGAGATGTTTGAGACTCTTATGATCGGTGTAGAGCTGACACCGAGTCTCATAAAGGTAATGCCGCCAGATTTTCAGTGCAAAGGTAACGGCAGCCAACTCAAGATCATGAGTTGGTGCACTTTTCTCGTAATCCTTCAATTGCCTTGAAGCGTAGACAATGACTTTTCCCCTTTGCATAAGGACACATCCTAAGCCAGTACCAGATGCGTTGCTGTAAACTACAAAATCATCGTTGCCCTCTGGTAAAGCTAGGATTGGTGCTTGAATAAGCTTTTGCTTCAGAGTTTCAAATGCCTCTTGTTGTTTATCGGTCCATACGAAAGGAGTATTCTTTCGTGTTAGCATTGTGAGAGGCACAGCAATCTTAGAGAAGTCCTTTATGAATCGCCGATAATAATCGGCCAACCCAAGGAAACTTCTTATTTCAGAGGCATTGCGAGGCGTTTGCCATTTTTGAACGGCCTCGACTTTAGAAGGATCAACTGAAATTCCTTCGCTAGATATGACATGGCCAAGGAATTGGATCTATTAAGAGATCAAATAGAATATCAAGTTTTGTTTGAAACAAAGAAAGCTCAAGGAATAACTCAAGACAATGTAAATTTGTACCTGTCTAAGCCAGAATTCACACTTAGAAAATTTTGCGTAGAGCCTTTCTTTTCTCAGTAACTCTAGCAATTGTCGCAGATGATTAGAATGATCAGCCTCCGTTTTGGAGTTAATCAGAATATCGTCTATGAATACGATAACTGACTTATCCAGCATCGGTCTGCACACGCGATTCATGAGATCCATGAACGCCGCTGGTGCATTTGTTAAACCGAACGGCATCACGAGAAATTCGTAATGACCGTATCTTGTTCGGAAGGCTGTCTTTGGAATATCCTCATCTTTAACCTTCAGCTGATGATACCCAGAACGAAGATCGATTTTAGAAAAGTAGCTGGCTCCTTGTAGCTGATCGAATAAATCATCAATTCTGGGCAGAGGATATTTATTCTTTATGGTGACTTTGTTCAACTCGCGGTAATCGATGCACATTCTGAGAGTTCCGTCTTTCTTCTTTACAAATAAGACAGGTGCACCCCACGGAGATGAACTCGGTCGGATAAATCCCTTTTCTAACAGCTCTCCTGCATTTCTGCAGGTGCAAGTCTGTAGGGAGCTTTGGCAATGGGAGCCGCACCAGGAACCAAGTCAATTCCGAACTCGACTTGACGTTCCGGTGGCACTCCAGAAATGTCATCAGGAAACACGTCTGGAAACTCACAGACGATTGGAATATCAGATATAGATTTCTTTTGGGCTTTAGAGACGGATTCAGACGAGACGTAGCATAAATAAGATTCGTGACCCTTAGATAGATACTTATACGCTTTTTCAACAGAAATGAAGCAGTGAGCACCTTTTCGCTTCTCACCTTTGATTTCCAATACTTGGCCGTTTGAAGGCCTAATTATGATGATTCGCCGATTGCAGACGATCGTAGTCTCGTTATTCATTAGCCAGTCCATGCCGATGATGACGTCGAACTCTTTCAACAGAATCGGGATAAGGTCGAGGTTGAACACGATATTGTCAACAAGCAGAGTACAATTTCGATATACAGAATCAGCCATAACATAGTTGTTACTGGCTGTCTCAATATCAAGTATCACGGGAAGCTTCGATGGAGATTTGAATAATCTTTGTGCGAAAGAAGTCGATATAAAGGAACGACTAGCGCCGGAATCAAATAATACGCGAGCAAGGATTGAGTTAAGCATGAACGTACCGGTAACTACGTCAGGGGTTTCTCTCGCTTCCTCGACTGTTATCTGAAATGATCGAGTCCTTGCAGTTGGCGTTGCAGCTGAACTTTTCATTGTAGACCCTCCAGCTGACGACTGTGACTGAACCCGTTGCCCGCTGCGACACTGATACATAAAGTGTCCTCGTTTCCCACATTTCGCACATCCGAGTCCTTGCTGTGGACACTCTTCGCTACTGTGACCAATTATGTTGCAAGCAAAGCATGTGACGTCATCTCGGTTACACAGCCCCATGTGTGATTTTCTGCATCTCCTGCAGAATCGTGGTTCGTTCGTTAGAGAATAAGCTTGAGCTCTCGATTGGGATTGCTGAGATTGCTGGGACTGAGATTTGTTTGGTCTGAAGAATCTGCCGAATCTCTGCTTCTTCGGAGGAGATGGACATGTCGGGTTCGCTGATGGAGCGTAGAGTTGGTCGCCGTACTCTAGATATCCTCTCTCGATCTGTCTTGCCTCTTCGACCATTTCCAAATAACTCTTATACTTTATTGCACTCCATCGGATGTCAGTATCTTGGATTAAGCCCTACGCGAAATCGATTCATCTTTCGTTCCTCAGTAGCTACTTGATACGAGGAGTAACCGCAAAGCCGTGAGAATTCATGCTCGTATTCATCAACAGTCTTAGTTCCTTGAGTCAACTTCATCAGTTGTACTTCCATCTTGTCTCGTTGGTCGATCGGACAATACTTGACGTTGAACATGTCTAAGACTGTTCCCACTCTATAGTCTGTATTACTTCCTCGCCATAAATGCTTCTTTGAGTCTTCCACCATGCACGGGCAGCACCAACGAACAATGCAGAGGCATAGCTCACTTTCTTAGATTCTAAGCAGTCGGAGATTCTGAAAATCTCTTCAGTATGGCAAATCCAATCCATCGCCTGAATTGGATTGACTGTACCCTCAAAGTTGAGGGCACCGCTAGCTTTGAAATCTTTAAATTTACAGCCTTTAGGCTGCTCGATTTTGGTTTCAGGATTCGAGTTATCAGAATCAGTTTCATCATTCTAGACTTGTTTATCTTTTCGCTTATTCTTTTATCTTCACGTCTTTTAGCTTCGGCCTCATCTCTGGCCTGAAACTGTTCTTGCATAATCTTATTTTGTTGTTCAGAATGTTGGGCTAAAAGTTGTTGCATCATTTCGAACATCTGTTGGGGAGTCATGTTGTTTGGTATGTCACATGATCCTAATCCTGACATCTTAACTGAAAATTAAAATCATTCAACTATCAGTTTATAGACTTAAATCTATGTACCCTTTTTCCCATCCTAATAGTCTGTACATCCTATCTCAGTTCAAACCACCTAAATGATTGATACATATGTATTGCTTCAGCTTGAGACCAAGTATACTCACGTAATACTTGATTCACTCAAACTATGGTGTCTGATACCATCCTGTGAAGACCACCCCTCACGGGGCAGTTCTCACGAGTCTAGGTCCCACATCATGCAATACGATATCAACCATAACTAAGATAGAGTAATTAATTAATTGCGGAATATTAACTTACATTACAAGCATATTAGGATTTAAGTTTAATACAAATTACCGATTTTAAATTAAACTTATAAAGGGCACAAGACTAATCTAATTCATATCATCATATACTCAAAATAAATCTACCCAGACCATCATTTTATCATCATCCAATTAGTACCAAAAGGGTTGCTGAGTAGAGTTCTATGGAACTTCTGTCTTGATCTTTGTAAGACCTAAGAACTAGGTCCGGCAGGCGACTTTCCTTTATCTTTTCCTGTAAAAATGTGAATGTAGCAACCGTAAGCAATGCTTAGTGAGTAAATAGATTTTCAAATTAACATGCAATGTCAAGCGGATCATCAGTCTAGCGTGATATGTCTTGGCTGCCGCTACAGCCCTCATGATTGAGACATAGAAGTCATAGAGTCGGATGATGCTCAAGCCATGCTCACGCTTAAGTCGTGGGGATCAGCCACATACTGGGCTAGCTACCAGTAAATCAACGTGGCGGAACATCGGAGGTCATTACCAATTCAATAGAACTGGTGAAATAGCCAGGTCTAGAACAATAGACCGACAAGGCTAATCAAGCTGAATCAATATGTCAAGTATGTGCAATGATGAAGCATACGTAATCAAGTCATGATAGCAGTAATCTCAATGCATTATCAGAAATCAACTGTAAATGCAATAACATATGAAATGATGATCAAATAGCTATCATGATCCACTGGGCAACACCGAACCATGGTGTGCACAGGTTACAATCCAGCTGATAATATGAATGTCAAATCAATCTAGCATCAACAATATGTCTCAACCGGAATTTCAAGCATGTTAAATCTGAATATCTATAACTCACAGATCTGGGTCTTTATCAAACAGATGTAATATCTGCCACCTGAGTTATCTCAGGTTTTTATCTTTGTCAATCTGTCTCTGTCAATTCAAATCTTTGACCCGCTTTTATATCTTTAAATCAATATTCAGAATTTCACTGAACCTGTCCATAATTATCATGTCAATATCATATCATTATCATCATCTTTTAGTCTTTAAAATCTTTATTACATCTGATTCTGATAACTTGTTCATTCATAAATCCTTCTTTTATTCATACTCATTGCTTCATTAAGTTCTCAAAGGATCAGTATATGTATATTAATATATACATAATCATTTTGCTAATTATCTTGCTAATTCATACGTTGTTTATGTGTTTTATTCAATATATTCGAATTTAGGGAGTGGGGTTTTGAATTTATATACTTAAATTCGAATATAAATCACCAAATTCGAACCTATATTCGAATATATGCTGAAATTCGAAGGTGTAGGATTAAATTCGAAATCCATGTTTTGAATATAGCCAAATTCGCACTCCAAGCTAAATTCTAGAACATCAAATTCAAATATGGGCATAAATTCGAATCACAAGCTTCGAATTTAGGGTTAAAGTCGAATGAGAGTAGTTAAATTCGAATTCATATTCGAATTTGAGGTTAAACTCGAAGCCCTGATTCGATTTTAGCTAAAATTCGAGTTTGTTCCATGTATTTCGAGTTTGTTCATGGCATCTCGAATTTGTTCATATTTTACAGCTTTAAATCATGCATTTCTTACACAAAATCACGAATATGCTATGTATTAATCCTAGGTTTGATTATATTATACATATTCTAGTTAAAACTCGAGCTAAATTAGCTTTTATCACACATAAAATGCTAAATTCGAATGAAAGATAGTTAAATTCGAGAAATTGAAAATATAAAAGCGTAGAATGTCGATTCTTACCTCAAATTTCGTATATAATCGTTCATGCAATGATAGATTTACGTAGTATTCTTCGAGATCTTTCCAACAATGTATAAAACTCAATAATCGGCCGGTCGGTTTGGAAGAAAATTTGGAGAGAAGGTAGAGAGAGAATAGAGAGAGAGTGTAGAGAGAGAGAGTAGAGAGAGAGTAATAAGTGATTAATGATTCATAAATCCCGTTTATATACTTCATCTAGTTATATTTGCTACCTAACCCACTATTACTTTTGTATCTTATATCTCTTTTATTTAATTATCTTTAATAATTTATTAAATCATAATTTAAATATTTATATAATTTAATTAAATGTTTCAAAACTTAATTAAATTATAATTCAAATAATGTAATAATATTACATTATCGGTTCAAATACTGAATTTAAGACTAGATCAAAAGTTAGGTTGTTACATATCTCTTTACTTGACACCGACCTAACTAACATCATCATGTTTAAGTCGCAAGCTCACATACAAAGATAATTGTAGGAACATTGATCAAGTTATTTATTGTGGCTTTTCTCACTCGCTCAAACCTTAAAAAGGAACACGCTTTATTCAATGACCAAAGTAACATAAAATGCGGTAACTAAAAACACTTATATAATGGGGCGAAGGTACCTGATCACCACGACGGAGGTAGCCCGAAGACGCTCGTGAAGAACTCGCTGAAAGAACCATCGTCTTCTGGTACTAATGGCGGTGGTAGATAAGTGTTTGCTGGGAGCACTACATTTTCCGTTGACGTGTCGTGTGGATTCGGCCATAGGCGGGAAAGTACTAAGGTGTTCGCTCCTCAATGTTTAACCTCTCGAAGTTTTGCCAATTATAGTCTTGGTATCACTGGTGTGGAAGCCCTGCGTTGTAATTCATATGATCTCGCACGGCGTCCGTATACGCCGACTGTTGTTGGTTATAGTAGGCGTTTTGGAAGGTCATTGCTCGAACCCTAGTGCATATATCGTCAATTAGTCCCGCTTGAGTTTCCAACTCGTGTTGGAACTCGTACATTTGTCCTACCACATCTTCTTGAAAACTCCCAATATGCAAGTTCATTGCGTCTAGCCTCGAAATGATTTGGGTCATATCATTCCCACCTCCTGCTGCATTTATTCTTTCAGCTTGATTTTTTTATATGCCTTTGCTTCCTCAAGATTATACTATTCTCGATGAACCTTCCTCGTGTCTGAATCAAAAACCTCGAATCCTTGCTCAATACGTCGCAGTACTATGCTTTGAATCATCGCAGCTGTGAGGACAGTGCCCGAGACTGCCCTTGGTACGGATGTGGGGGATATTGCTGCCTGGGCTTTGGAAAAATCTAAGATGAGCCATCCGTGAGGGATGATCTTCCTTTCCCTCGTATCATACATTGACCACAGATCATTCATTCCAACCCAAGCAAACGAGAGACTCGGTTCTCCCATCATTAACGCGTGAAGGATCGTGACCTCTTTGTGCCTAATCTTCGTCAAATCACTATCTCTAGGTAACACGTTGTTGGTAACTATATTGTGCAATACCTTAGCCATTGGACTTGATCCCTTCTCGCGTATGCCGTGTATCCCACAGCTGCATTGTAATCTATTTTTAAAATCTCTGCCTACTGTGTTGTCCATTCCCCCTCCCAGGTTTAGTCAGTGAATGCTAATTGTGCATCCATCTTGTATTCAAAGCTGAACACTCGGGCATCGTCCATGCCTACCCCGATATCTACACCAAAAATTTCTCGAATTTCCCGTGCCGTCATTGGGAAGTCGTGTCCGTTGACACGACCTACTCATGTGAAATCTCCTAGGTGTCGGCCCTTGTTCGCGCCTTTGTGTTGACATCCATTCTATCACCTCTTCTTGATAAATATGAGATTGAAGGATCCCAATCCACTTTCAGTCGAGCGGATGAGCTAGTACCTTCTCCCACCCTTTGTCTTGTCCTTCGTGACATCTTCAATTAACGCCCATTTAGTATATAATTGCATCAATTTCTCACGATTTTTATTTTGTGAAATAGATCACATTCCGTGTTCTATGCCATAATAGATATATATGTGCAACATATATCATGCGTTAAGGTGGTTTAGCTAGTTATCACTAACATGCAACATTGCATCAACTTAACTAATTATAATCCATTTGCATAGAATAACAACCAACTTTTATATAACTTTGTTGACATCAATTCTTCCAAATTAACCAAGATGTACACTCTTTACAGGGCATTTTATGCATGTGTCTATGGTTAATTATCTTAGATAAGCATTCATAAAAAAGTCAAACTAAAAGTCAAATATGGCTAAAACCTCCATTAAAGCTTCCCCTTCAACATTTCATAAAAAGTTCAAGAAAATGCATACTTTTGAATGTTGATCAAATGAAAATGCTTAAACTTGAGTTGTTGGTTGCTTTGGATCTACAACTTTGCTACATTTCAAACTTCCCCAACTTGAGTTGAAAACTCAAGATTTAGCTAACATTGCACCAAAATGGTGTTTTGAATCTTACCAAGTGAGTATTTTAAGCAAAAAGTTGAGATTTTGGGTGGAAAATGGGTGCTAATCGGCGGCCGTAATAAGAGGCGTAGGGTGAGTGCTTAAATAGGGTTTTATAAATCAGAGATTCATATATATTTTTTTGTGAAAAAAAACAGTCAAGCGCACCCCTGGGCGCAAGGCTGCGCCTGGGGGCCCTGTTCGGCTCAATTTTTTTCGTTTTTCGTTTTTGCTAGGGGCATGATTGGTTCGTAAGAATGGTTATTTTCTTCAGAAAAATTGTTTTCAGTTTCAAACATGAAGCATTTATGCGTTCCCTTCCCCAACTTAAAGAGATGTGGCGTACACAGCACAAAACAAAGGCGGAAATAGGGAACAATTACGATGAAATAACCTCACAAAGAGCACATATAAGATCAAAGCCAAAAAAAATGTATAACCTGGACATGTAAGCATAAACCAAATCAACTATTGCTAGCGCCAACATAAACGCAGAGAATTATAGTCTTTGCCCGAAGGCTCATCCACGAAACAGAAATGTAAATTGTTCACCATGAGTACCAGAATGAAATGACTTAGAAACAAGATTTAAACGATCCATGAGATTCTAGAATTCATCCAGAGATATGTTGTGGGAGGTGCACGCAGAGTTAGGTCGGGAATCACGGCGGCTGACCGCCCGCTTAAGTGCCTCCACCCTAGAGTGAAGGCTTATTAGCCATCAGGAGTGAGCTCCCACCGAGATTCCTTGCATTTTGACCTCTTGATTCACCATTTCTATCTCTAGTAGCACAGCTTTGTTGGCATTGAGCAATCCCTCCACCGCTGCCTTGATTGCGTCCAAGCGGGCTTTGAGTATCTCAATATCAGTTTGTCGTTGGCTTGAAGAACTCCCAATCTCCCTATCGTTCCTCCGTTAATCTAGCCTTGCCCTTCCTGGTATCCTTGTCATACACATAAAAGAATAGTGTCGGAGGGATTGTCGATGTTGTTCCGTGTGCGGGATCCCGAATCATATAGGCTTCCGATGTTTGCTCAAAAACTAACCCCGCCATAGTAGCTCGTGTAAACCAAATGTCATTTGGTCCCAAAAAACGTGGATTTGCACCCTTTGGAATAACTCCCATATTTATAAAAAGCTTACTCAACAAACGCGCGTATGGGATTTCCTTGCACGTCCTCGAGAGTGTGGCGTCCCAAAGGTTCTTCATGATTATGTAGGCAAGTGAGATGGTGGGCTTTTCGGTCATCAACGCATGAATGATCATAACCTCTCGGGCTCTAACGGCGGATGTGTTGGCCGATCTATGAAGGATGTTGAAAACAACCAATTTCCATAACACTTTGTCCCAAGGCCGGAGATCCCCTAGATAATACCTTGTATAAGAGGGTGCTTGTTCAATGGTGAGGTTAAAGACCTCACAGAGCTTTTTAGCCCAATCTTCCGAATGACGAAGGACACCCCCGGATAAGTCTAATTCTGTCCAGAATTCCCGGCGTAGAGGGATCTCAGTGTCGAAGTTAAAATAGTCACAAAGATCCTCCCTTGAGATAACCACCTCCTTATATAGATGGTCCCACGGAGCTCAAAATCAAGCTCCACCTCCGCTTCACGATGCACCATGGTTCTTACCCACTCCTTAATTTCTACTTTGTGGATAAATGAAGTCTCTAACCGTAACGCACCTGACCATCCCAAGTGGTCGAAACTCTCAATAATACCAAAATTCTTGAAATCTGATTCTTTGATAGTCTTTTCGATGTGAAAGTAAACGAGTGATTCCGAATTGGATGAAGAACAGGGTGGTGAAGGGTACTCAATGTTAATTGGGATCGGCATGTGTACACTCATACGGGGTGTTCTGGTGTTTCGGCGTCTTGGACGTGCGTTAAATTGACTTGCCATCTATGAGAAAAGAAGACATTGAATTAAGCACGAACACGATATATGCATAATGTAGCTACATCATGGATATGCAACTTCTCTTAGATATCCCTTGAGTCCGATGAGAATGACATGTGACCCAATGAACAATTACGGACGACCAGTTCGTATAATCAACATGTGCGATGGTAACTCAAGAATGAAATTCTGACCTATAATTTTAGCATGAAGTCTAGCAGTTTTTCGTATGCGCTACGTGCATGAACAATACGTTGCATGGTACCATGAGTGATATATATGAATTTGGCATGACAATCGGAAGATTAGAGATACTATCTTGATTTAAATGACTTAAATGCCCCTGGATCGAATAATTAACCTAGGTCATTTATAGCGCTCTTTGGAGTGAAAAATTAAATTCACACGAATTAACCATACTTGACTTCATAGGTAGGTGATATCGTCCAAGTTGTACATGTTTTATCGGATGATATCTCGTGTTTTACATAGCATTTTGGTTGTTATTCGTCTCAAATTCGATCTTATAGGTTCATGATGTCATTTCAGGTTTTGTTGAGTAAATTGATGTAAAAGGTGCTGAAACAAGCCAAACTCGGCGAGTTCTCAAGCCAAACTCGGCGAGTTCTCCACTGAACAGAAAGGTTGAACTGCACAGAACTCGGCGAGTTCATTCAACAAACTCGGTGAGTACAACCCTTTCCAGAACCGAAATTTTACCAAGAACTCGGCGAGTAAACCTGAAAACTGTTATTTTCTGAAAATTCATGTTACAAGCCAGATCGAATGGGGGAGTCGACAACACATCAACTCGGCGAGTTTAGTACTTGTACTCGGCGAGTTTGCCCTCCTGGAGATCAAATCAGAAGCTGACAACACATCAACTCGGCGAGTTCAGGGTTTGTACTCGGCGAGTTCCCCCAGCCTATAAAAGGAATTTTCTGCTCATTTATGAGGGAGACGAAATTTTTATCAAAAATCACACACACTTTTCTCTGGTTTCTTGAGGAAGAAGGAAGACAAGGAAGGTTTCTAACTTGGAGTTTTGATTCAAAGGATTGCATCTTCATCACCATACGTCATTAGGGGAGTTTTTCGTACTTTTAAGTCAATCTTAAAGTGTGAAATGCTTGCTTATTGTAAGATGATGTTTTACTCCACTAATATGGAGTAGTTTTGCTATGTAATCATTTGGGTAACAAACCCTAAACATTTGATGATTTATATTTCGTATGTAATCAGATAATATATCATAGTTTGCGTATTTTGAATGAAAATCTAGTTGTTATGTTTGAGACTTGTTAAACTTGCTATGAATGCTTCATTATTTCCATAACGAGAGTTTGAAATAGTTGGTATTTGTTTTTGATGAACCAAACATCTTGGTGAAGTTGAATCTTTCTACTAGAGATGGTGAAAGAGTGTGTTTAATCGGTGTTTTCATAATAATAAGAGGGGATTTATGTTTTTATGAGAATATAGCATGAATTTTATGTATTTGGTGTTAACCTAATCATCATTCAAAAGTCGTAAGCTTGTTGTGAACATTCGGATTTGAATGACTCAAGTTTTGAACATTTAAAAGAGGTTTTCGTGTTCACGTCGTGAGTTATGGGATTATTGTGCTATAGCGAGAGATCCATATAGCTAGATGATCATTCTTCAAATGTTAAATCGATATTGTATTCATGAATAAGAGATTATAGTGGATATGATATCGGTTGTTATGATAAATTAGCATCAAACATATCTTAGAGATTTGTGTGTTTGTTTCTTTGGAATCATAACTGATATATTATTCAATTTTTGCTTTAAATTGTTCATCCGATGTTTAGGGGGAGTGATCCCATTTGATCACATGTTTCCTTTTATCAGAAATCTTAGTATTTTATCATTTCTTCTGATTGTGTGTGTGTGGTGTTGATAAATCGTTTGTCATTATTTAGTTTTATATGCAGTTTAAATCAATCTTAATTCATAGCTAATTATTAATCGACGACTTACTATCATCATTCCACCAGATTGTACCTGAGTTCGATACCCAGACTTACGTAAGCTATACTAGTATACGATAGGTAATACTTGCCTATTTGTCCGCTAGTTTTAGTTTATTTAATTCCATTTCATAATTAGAATTAAGGTGTGCTAGCGGCACATCAGTAGGTTTATCTATGTGATTAACCATTTCAGTGTGATTGAGTTCATCTAAAATATCACATTCGTTAAACTCCTAAAATCAAGAACATGAGTTCCTTGAGTGCCTAACATTAATCTCCCACATTCTTGGAAACATACATCTTATTTCTACATAATATCATGAATATGTGCTCTACATGCTTTAAGAACGTGAATAATGAAATTAAGGCAGAATAATGCATCCATGGGTATAACCATACTTTGAAGAACTTGTAAGCTTAACAATGGAGGTTGAGGAGGAAGAAAACTTACAATGGAGTGAGTTTCAAGATGGAGTGGAGATTGAAGAGGAACAATCTTGTGCAAGAATCCCCAAATGCCAATAGAGAGCATAAATTTCGTGTGACTGTGAGTTGTGGAGAAAACGGGTGAAAAGAGAGAGTACAAGCCATAAAAGTTCGCAGGTGTGTTCGTCAGGGCGCAGGTGCGATTAAAGCCCTGCGCTTGGCTCTGCGTGGCTATCCTCCAGGTGAATTTTGTATGTGTGGTTCACTTGTTGTTTGGTCCCCCATTTTAATGATTGCTATAGTATGAATAAAATCCCCATTTGTCCTAATGTAAGTATATTCCTCTTGCTTTTCTCTAATATTGATGGTCCCAAGTGTGAAGGTCCTTTCCCCAACTTAATTGGTTATCGTATGAGACACTTATATTTAAATCAAGCCTAAGCGTAACATAAGTGTTTAACTGACGACAAAGGAATTACTTAAGTAAATTACAATACTTAAAACACACTTTCGTGGTGAAAATGATTGCACTTAGTATGAGCAATAAGCCTTTAAACCCCTCGGCTGCCCGAGTGGACGAGTTATAGTCTCGTGAGGGTTTCTATAGAACACACCCACAAAAATCTCTGGATTGCCTTCCAGGTTGCGCTAAGTTTAATGTCTTCAACCAGACATTCGATTCCCTAATGTTCAGGTGACATCCTCTTAGACCATTGTCTCAGAAGATTCAATATCTCTATCTGCCGATTGTTCAAATCATTTAAGTCGATGTCCATTTACTTTAAATGACTCACCACCTTTTTGGTCTTGATTTCTGATGCACCGTGGGAATAAACATTCGTAACTGTGTACGGACCTAACCACTTACTTTTTAATTTTCCTGGAAAGAGCCACAGGCGTGCATTGAATAACCATACTTTGTCACCCTTATTAAACACCTTTCTTTTAATTAGACGGTCATGGAAAGCTTTTGTCTTTTCTTTGTATATTTTAGCACTTTCATAAGCTTCCCTACGTATTTATTCTAATTCCATTAATTGGTGTTTTCGGTTTACACCGGCATCCGTGAACGTGAGATTTGTATTTTTAATGGCACATAATGCACGGTGTTCCAGTTCATCGGTAGATGGCACAACTTCCCGTATACTAACTTATAGGGTGACATTCTAATAGGGGTTCTGAAAGTAGTGCGATATGAGCAGAGTGCATCGTCTAGTCGTGTAGACCAATCTTTACGATCCGGTCGCACTGTCTTCTCAAGTATACGCTTGTTCTCTTTATTGGATACTTCTACTTGTCCACTAGCTTGTGGATGGTATGGGGTTGCAATCTTATGGGTGACTCCATAATGCTTAAGTACTTCAAAGTACGTGTTTTTAAAATGTGAACCCCCGTTGCTGATTATAGCTCTAGGAATTCCATGACGTGTAAATATGTTCTTTTTAACAAACTGACAACCTACCTTATGGTCATTAGTCCTCGTAGCCTCTGCTTCTACCCACTTAGAGACATAATCAACTGCCACTAGGATATATTCGAAACCATATGACTTAGGGAAGGGTCCTATAAAGTCTATGCCCCACCCATCAAATATCTCAACAATGAGAATCGGTGTCATGGGCATTTGATCTTGTTTCAAAATACCTCCTATCTGTTGACATCGTAAGCACAATTTAACAAATTCGTATGAGTCTATAAAGATGGTCGGCCAAAAGAATCCACATTGTAGGATTCGATGGTCTGTCTTTGTGACACTAAAGTGACCACCGCATGCATACGAATGACAGTGATTTAGAATATTATAATGCTCATTGTCTGGCACACATCGCCGGTTAATTTGATCCACTCCAATTTTGAACAAATCCGGCTCCTCCCAAATATATTGTTTGGTTTGAGAGAAGAAATATTTTCTTGGATGTGAGTTCCAGTGAACTGGATTTCCTTGTGACAAAATAGTTTACTAAATTAGGAAACCATGGCACTTTTGCGATGAACAGTAGTTGTTCATCTAGGAAGTTATCGTGAACGGAATCCAGCATATCCGTGGTGATTGCTGGCAATCTCAATAGATGGTCTGCTACTACATTTTAAGAGCCTTTTTTATCTCGTATTTCTAAGTCAAATTCTTGTAATAGCAATATCCAACAATTAGCCGTGGTTTTGCATCTTTCTTAGCCAAGAGGTGTCGTAACGCACTGTGATCGAAGTACAGAATTACCTTAGCTCCCCAAACATAAGATCTGAGTTTCTCTAATGCATAAACCACTGCAAGCAATTCCTTTTCAGTCGTAGTGTAATTTATTTGAGCTTCTGAAAATGTTTACTTTCATAGTAGATGACCACCGGCTTTTTATCCACTCTTTGGCCAAGGATAACGCCTACTGCATGATCACTAGCATCATACATGATCTTGAAGGGTTGAGACCAATCAGGTGATTGCAAGATCGGTGCCTCTGTGAGCTTAGCTTTTAATGTATTGAATGCTTCCATACATCCCTCGTCGAAGTTAAATTGGGCATCTTTAAGCAATAGGTTACACAAAGGCTTGGTTATGGAACTAAAGTCTTTTATAAACCTTGGGTAAACCCTGCATGACCTAAGAAAGAACGTACCCCTTTGATATTGGTAGGTGGTGGAAAGGATGAAATAAGTTGTATTTACGCACGGTCAACCTCCATTCCTTTTCTGACACTATGTGTCCTAGTACCACTCCCTCTTTGATCATAAAGTGACTCTTCTCCCAACTTAATACCAAATTGGTTTCGGTACATCGTTTGAGCACTTTTTCTAAGTGAGCTAGACACCCTTCGAATGATTTATCAAATATTGAAAAATCATCCATGAAGATTTCAGAGCCTCCGACCATATATGAAAATATAGCCATCATACTCCGCTGGAATGTGGCCGGAGCATTACACAATCCAAATGGCATTCTTCGGTAGGCGAAGGTGCCATACAGACATGTAAAGGTAGTCTTATCTTGATCCTCTTGGTGTATTGGGATTTGATTATATCCCGAATAGTCGTTCAAAAAGCAATAGAACTTCTGTCCTGCTAACTTCTCTACAATTTGGTCGATAAACGGTAGAAGAAAATGATCTTTGGAGGTTGCAACATTTAATTTTCTATAGTCGATACATACTCTCCACCTAGTAACAGCGCAAGTTGCAATCTTTTCTCATTCTGGAGTATCAACTACAATGATTCCTGATTTCTCGGGAACCGTTTGTGTCTGACGAGCTGTCATTGTGGCCCGTAGAAATAACCTTAAATCAAACTATTTAGCTTAGAGAAGTAAGGGTTGAATCCGCAGGGAGTGCGTATATGACTTAGGGTTAATTAGCTAGTTTCTTTAGTTTATTGAAAGCGATAAAATCCTGAATTGGATGATTTGTTTGGAATCATGATTACGACTAAATTATAACTAAAATAACAGCAAGCAACTAATGGATCGATTAACAAAGCAGTTTGAAGACAACCATTTACGGAATCACTATGGCATAAGTTATTACCCACTTGAATTTCATGCAACAATCACATAGACAAAATTAATTGTGTAGTTAAATTGATCATAGATATTTCAATCAATAAATCTCGGCATAGCGCATGCAACATTCATTACTTGTCTTAATCCCTAAACTAATGGACTCGGCTCAAATAATAACACCACTATGAACTATCTTGCTTTTACCGATCAAAACATATAATCATAATAATAACCGAATGCTTATCATTTGCATTACACATAAAATATTCAAGCAACACAAAATACATCAAAACATAATTGAAATTCAAGAATGTAAAACTTAGCCGTAGATCCTCCGCAAACGGCTATGGTGTTTAGCCGCTCATCGTGTGCTCTTCACCGGGAATGGTTGGAGACATCATCGTAGGCTTCGAACAGTTGCAAACCACCTTCTTCGTACTTGAATCATGAATCCACTCCGGCAGGGCTTCGTCGCTTCTTTCAACACTTCGGTACCTCCAAAAACGACCACCATCGACCTCTATTTATAGAGGATGTGGAAATTAGGGTATTCATCTCAAAAACGTGTCTGCTTTCATTTCACGTCGCACCACCGTAGGCCTGCGCCCCCCTGCGCTGGGGGTACGGCCTGGGCTGCGCTGGAAGTGCTCTCTAACTTAAAATAACTCTGTTTAGCAGCATAGGGTGGCGAAGGCCTGCGCCCCCTCCGGCTCGGTTCGCGCTAAATTTTCTCGAGTTGCTTCCATATGACTTCTTGACCTTGAAACATAAATTTGGAGTAATAATATTGAAGTTACGAAGTATCGGTGCTTAAATGAGCCTAAAATGATACCGAAGACCTATAAAATTATAGTCCTATCAAACCTCCCCAACTTAACTCTTGGTCGTCCCCAAACAAGCTTTTGGAATCAGAATTATCTATGTACCGGGCATATACTAGCAGTGTGTCTAGAAGTTCTAAGTTAAGCTAGCCTTCGCAATAATGCGTTAAAACTTTTATTATGCAAACCAAAGACATTTTCAGTTAAAATATATTTTCCTTAGAATTTATATAATGTATCTCACTCTTGGAAATTACCCTTTTAGCTCAATGTTACGAAACTTAAAACACGTGGGTCTTTTGACCATCTTTTCTCTCTATGCATGTTTACGAAAAAAAATTTCTTTTTAATGCCATGCGTATATCTATAGTTTTTCTAAGTCAAGTTATCTAGTTGGTCCATGTAGCAAGATTTAGGTTAATCACTTCCAAACCAGATGGTTTTAGGGGATTAGGCATGAATGGTACCCCAAAAGACATAATTTCCCGAACCATCTAAACTATAATTGAGTTTTTTTTAGGCTAAAACGTGCTTAAGTTCTCCCCCTTATTGCATGAGTTTCCAAAATCTTTTGACACATTACTTATATTGAATCCCTAATATAAGTTAACCTACTTGAATTTGCTTTGCGTAACAAAAATGTTAACTATTATTACGACTCTTTTCTTAATTATAGAATATCCTATCAACACTAGCCAATTCCTTGGTACATATATTTTCTATTTATCATCATTTTCCATGGTCTGAGCGGCAAACAAGACTCGATTGGGGAAGATAAGACAAACTATATAAACATTAAAAATCTAGAAAAGGACTCGGCTAATAATAAAAATAAACATTACTAAAGAAATTAAATGCAACTACGAAACTAAAATAAATAAAAGTACGGAAAATAAAGAATAAAGAACAAGGAAAGATGGTACCCGATAATTAGAATGGAGGAGGAGGAGGACCGAAGACGCTGCTGAAGAAATATCCGTAAGGGCCTTGATTTGCGGGGTCTTGTGGTGAAGGCGGGAATAGGTGGATAGGAATCTGGTCTGGTAAATCCTGCCTGCCATGCGCCGGGTAGCGCTGAATAAGTATCTATGGCAGGGTCATGGGACTGGTAGTTGGGCATAGTATAATCAGAATATGACTGATATGGCAAACCGGCATGGGAATCCTCATGATGTCGGACTCCCTCCTAGTATGCCTAGTTATGGTGCTTGTAGTAGGCATTTTGATATGCCAAGGCTCTCTGCCCGTCCTAAATCCTATCTACCCGATCATGCAAATGATCAACCCTATCATAAATATGGGACATTCACCCATTCATCCCGTTCAATCTCTGGGTCACGTCCTCACGGAACTCACCTTGACCCACCACTAAATCGTGTAACCGCCTCATAACGCGGTTAAAATCGGCATCGTCATTGCCTCGACTGTGCGAGGTAGACGCCCCTCTGTTAGGCTCTTCGGGCCAAACTTCCGCCTCATTGGCGGCCTTCTATTCTCTCTCTCTCTCTCTCGCCTCTCATCCTCCGTGTAACTCTCGATATACGACTGATTTGTTTCTTTGCCGAATATCTCAAACCCCTCATCTACTTCCCTAAAAATCAAGGTAGGATACATGGCGGCCGTAATATACGTCGCGGGAACTCGGGAAGCAAACGAATCGGGTGAAAGTGCACCCATCCTCTCAAGAAATTTAGAGATCAACCATCCCTGAGGGATGATCGTCTTATCTCTTATGTCATACATCGCCCAGTTATCGTTATGACTGTCCATGCAAAAGACAGTCTGGGCTTACCCTTGAGAAAGGCGTAAAGAACCGTGATGTCCCTATGTCTGACCTCAGACAGGTCGCTATCTTGTGGCAAGATATTGTTCACAATTATCTTGTGAAGCACCTTGCATGTAACATCCGACACTAAACCAGGTTAGCAACAATGACCTAATCTGTATTAAATAGCCAATTATAACCTAATCAATGGTCATTAGAAATTAATCAAGTGATTAACAAGGTTTATTAGAAAATTCAACTCAATTAGAATCAAATTCATCGGTGCGATGAATCGGGAAATCAATTAATCCGATCGATTTACGATATGAGGGATTAATTCAACTAAGTACATAATTAAATTATGATTAGTGACACTAATCATACAGTAATACGATTACTTAACATTATTTATGCAAGACTAAAACAATTCATTAAAACAATGCATCCATAAGTATTTATGAAATTAAAAGAAAAGGAAAATACAAGAATACATTTCTAAATACTTTTATACAAAAAAAACATGAAAATACATGTATAATACATTAGGGGGTCGGCCATATAGGCATATGTCATTTAGTGGTTGACTTCAAATATTTTAATATTACTTTAAACACAATCATTTTGTTTAAAAGTGCACTCTACCTTTTCATCCCATGCCTTTCATCATTTGAAAGACCAAAAATTTCTCTATAAATAGAGAGGCATTTCATTCATTTTAAACACACCAAAAACTCTTCTTTTCTCTCTAAAAATCCGGCTATATACACACACATATCACAAATCTTTTCATTCAAGTGTTTTTCAAAAAATTCAAGTGTTCTTGGTGCATATCTTGCAAGGATTTCAACTTCTACTCAAAATAATATTCTAAATACTTCAAAGTAAGTAAATACTAACTTATTTCATCTTATATTTATGTTTATATAAGTCTTGCATAATATATATAATCACCAACAACAAGTTTCATAAAAACTCAAGTTTATAAATTTCTAGTTTTTGTTTTTAAGTTGTGTCTTTAAATGTGTTTATGAATATATGAACACATCATAAAAGTGTTAATATTATGAAAATAAGTGATATATGTGTTTTATAACTTTTATAACTTTCATACAAGTAGTCTTTGAATAAACAACAAGAATCATAAGTTATTTCAAGTTTATAAACTGCGGATTTTCGGCAGAAAATTTATATCGACTTTGAAAAATCATAACTAATCCATAACTTAACGAAATGAGTTAATTCTTGTCTCAAAAGTTACATCTATGTCTTAACTATAGATCTGGAAGTTTTCTTAATTTAGTTTGGAGTTTAAGACCTCCAGAAATTATTTGGGAAACCGAAAGTTTGCAGCTCAAAAATGGCCAACATAGGGTTTTTAACGAGCTTTTTCACCAATGTAAACATCTCGAAAAATGGGTGTTCTTGATTCTAAAAATCCTTTGTATATAGTAGTTTAATGTCCTAGAAAACCAAAGCCTAAAACATTTTGGAACTTGGTCAAAAACAGCCTCAAAGTAGGCCGAAAAACCTCCGAAAAAGCTGGAAAATTATAAATATATAAACTTGACGTTTTAAGTGGGTTTTATTTAAAAATTTGTAATGTTGGGTGATTTAAGACATAAAAATCTATAAATATACATATTATCATATATTAGAGATATTAAGCCCTTATTATCATTTAGGACTCGGTTAAACACATCCGGTTTCATCACCCATCAAACAACGCAAACTTGTATTTTTGCGCATATTTTGTCATCACAAGCTCGGTGAGTCTTCATAGCCCCTATTTTCATTATCTATTGGGGTGGAAATACATGCACTGTTTTCATATGGACATCAAAACTGTTTATTTCTTATATGTATTACATGTTTGGATCCATCAGCCCTCAAATCATGAACCGTTAATTGCATTTATTTGCAAGCGCGAATATATTGTGGATAGATCTATTGGGAGTCATGTCCCCCATTCGGGTTAGTTCGGGTTGGCTAACAACGAGTGCATATATATTCAACACATGGTATTACGTATGGGAATACTGCACAGGGCAAACTCATTTTAATTAAGCTTCGGTTGCATGATGGTTTATGTAATACATACACGGAATTTATGATTTTATAAATTCAACTCATCTGATAATGTCCATACAACTGGTCTTTTCGCGTAAACCTATGAGCTCACCAACAATTTGTTGACGTATTTTAGCATGTATTTTCAGGTGTTTGAGACATGCACATTTATCGGAAGTATTCCAAGGCTTCCGTTTATTTTGGAGTCGCATCGTTTTCAATCTCGGAGATTCATTTGCATTTTTCCTGATAAACTAAATTGTGTATCTACATCTTGGTATTTTAAGAACTACTTACGCTGTATTTTGGTTATGTAAAAAAATATTTATATTTGAAATTAAATCAATGTATTTTTGAAAAACGTCCATATAGTGGTCGTTCGTTATGATTATGGTTACGCTTCCGCGACGTCACGCTTCGTTGCCAACCGGGGTACGGGGTGTGACAGATTGGTATCAAAGCCATAGTTATAGTGAACTAGGTTGCATTAGTACCTAGACTATAACTGTTACAAAAACTAAACTTTCTTCAAGAATTGTGAACACATATATGGACCCTGATGACAATAACATGTCGAAATTCACCCCTAGGGAAGGGGTGTGACTAGCACAACGGGAGTCTATCCCAGTACCTGCCCATCAGCCAAGCCCACCGCAGTAGTAACGGGCAAGCATAGGACAGTGGGGATGGATGCCTCACACTCTTCAAGAGTGGAGAAACGAGGAGGGGATCCAAATCCAGTTTGAAGTCAGAACACCATCTTCCTCTCAAGTGCCGACACTTACCCAGAAACCTATGTAACAAACGATGCCCCTGTTGGTGGCAAGAACCGCCAGACACGACCTCCAATTTCGATAAAATCCACCAAGAGGACGGTGAGATCTTTGCAAGGATTAAGCAGGAGGCAATGCAAACCACCAATAAACCTTAGGCCAACCAGAATACCTAGGCAATTCAACAAGACGGAATAGACAAATTGTGACAGCGCCTAGCAGAGCGCAAAGCCCGTAATGTAGAACTAACCCAACGACTTAACGCTCTGGAGTACGAGGAAACCCCAGAGGCATCTCATACTTAGTACCCTTCTACCATTTTATAGTATTTATCTAGGCTATACTATCTGATATATCTTAGGGTAAATAAGGCTTAAGAATTTATCAGAAAATTCTGACCATATCATATACAAAGATTAAGTATCAAGAACTTTTATGAGGAATTAAGTTTTAACTACAACTCTGCGTAGGAGAAGATAAAGCTGTGACTATCTGCCTAATAAATTTCAAACCCGTAGACTTATCCTCTTACCCCATTAGATACCACTTATGCATTTCTACTATTTGATACTGGTGCTGATAGGAGCTTTATATCCACTAAGTTCACTAAGCAGATAAATTCCATTAAGTGCTACTTATGCTATTGAGGTTGATGACAGTGAGACGCTTAAGACAAATAATATAAGTCGAGGATGCTCCTTAGAATTAGTAGGCCGACTCTTTGAAACAGACTTGATACCCATCAAACTGGGAAGTGTTTACGTGGTCATAGGCATGGATTGGCTATTGAAAATCGTGTGGAAATAGTATGCAACAAGAACACAGTTCATATACCTTTAGCCAATAAGAAGGTCCTTACTGTCCAAGGCCAAGCAAGAAATACCAAAGTAAGCATCATCTCTAGCATTAGGACCCTAAAGTGTTGATAGAGAGGGAGCCAAAGGGAAAGCAGCTCGAAAATATTCTTATTATTTACGGTTACCCCGAAGTTTTTCCAGAACACTTACCTAAACTCCCAACATCGAGGCAAATCAAATTCAAAAATCGGCCTACTATCAGGTGTGGTACCAGTGGCTCAAGCACCATGCCGATTAGCCCCATCAATAGTGTAAGAATCGTCCAACCAACTGTAGGAGCTCTTAGATAAAAGGTTTATCAAACCGAGTTCCTCGCTTTGGAGGAGCTCCAGTTTTGTTCATAAAGGAGAAGGATGGAACTTTCGGGATGTGCATCAATTACCGAGAGTTAAATAAGCTAAAATAACCAATACCCACTTCCAAGGATCGATGACTTGTTTGACAAACTCCAATCATTAAGCTTCTATTCGAAGATCGACCTAAGGTCTGGTTATCATCAGGTTAGAGTTCGCAAGAAAGATATTCCAAAGACAGCCTTCAGATTCCGTTTCGGTCATCATAAATTCCTATTAATGCCGTTTAGATTAACCAGTGCCCCAACGATACTCATGGACCTCATCGGGTGTGCAAACCTTATCTAGACAAATTCGTGATTGTATTCTTGAATGACTTCTTAATCTACTCACGAAACAAGGAGGAGCACGAGCAAACATTTAAGACTGATTCTAGAGTTGTTGAAGAAAGAACAACTATATGCCAAGCTTTCTAAGTTTGACTTTTGGCTAAGATAGGTAAGATTTCTCGGTCACGTAATCAATAGTAAAGGGATCCAAGTCGACCCCACAAAGATCGAGGTTATCAGGAATTGGTCAACTCTTAGAACCCCCATAGGGATACGACAGTCATTAAGACTTGCCACTTATTATAGACAATTATCAAAAATTTCTCAAAGATCACCGAAGCTCTAACAAAACTGACCCGAAAAGACATTAAGTATGATTGGGGCAAGGATCAGGAGACATCATATCAGTTATTAAAGCACTATCTTTGCAGCACGCTTATTTTATCCAAGAGAAGCAAGAAATTTGTAGATTATTGTGACGCTTCACACAATGGGTTGATATAGAAAGATAGGGTCATAGCTTATACTTTATGAAAACTTAAGGTTCACTAGGTGATTTACACAATGCATGATCTGCATCTTGAAGCAGTAGTCTTTATCCTTGGAGACATTAGTTGTACGGTATGAAGTGTATTGTATTCACAGACCATAAGAGCCTCCAACACATCTTGAACCAGAAAGAGTCGAATACGAAGAAGTACCGTTGGATGGAACTAATAAGTAATTGCAACCGTGAAAATTCGTTATCACCTGAGGAAAACTAATGAGCTAAGCCGTTAAAAGTACAAGTGGATAAATAGTTTAGGATAAGGGCTAATAAAAATCGATATTTCATGAATAGAATCTGATTACTCTGTTTGGTGGAATAAGAAAGCTGGCTATGGATGAAGGACACAAATTAAGATATGTCGTTCACCCCGGATCCGATAAAATGTATCATGACCTTAAGGAGCTATACGGGTGGCCTATCATGAAGAATGACATCGCCACATCTGTCAGAAAATTCCTAACATGCTCTAAAGTTAAGATAAACCATCAGAAACCATTTGGGTAATAGTCGACCACCTAACAAAATCCACGCATTCCTACCAATCAAGAAGAACATCAGGATGAATAAGCTAGTCCAAACGTACCTCAAGGAAGTCGTCTCCGGACACGGAGTGCCTATTATAATCATTTCGGAAATGGATAGCGGATCTACATCTAAGTTTTTGGCAATTATTACAGCAAGCTTTGGATACAAACTCAGACATGAAGTACCACATATCACCCTCAGACCGATGGTCAGAATAATAGAACGATCGAAACCCTAGAACACACATTTAGAGCCTATGTAATGGATACTCAATTACGTTAGTGGAATTATCGTACTACAATAGCTATCACTCAAGTATTGAAGCTTCTCCGTTTGAGGCCCTCTACGGGCAAAAGTGTCGATCACCGATTTATCAGGAAGAAGTGGGAAATGGCCAAATCACTGGTGTTAAGATCATTCATGAAACTACCGAAAGGATAGTACAGATACGAAACTGACTAAAAGTTGCCTGCGATTGTAAGAAAGTTATGCAGATGAAAATAGAAAATCCCTTGAGTTCTAATTAGGAGGACGAGTACTGATGAAAGTCTCGCCATGGAAGGGTGTGATACGATTAGGAAAATAAGGAAAAACTAAACCCTCGATACATCGGCAATGCAAAGTCTTAAAGGGAATTGGACTCGTAGCTTATCGTTTAAAGTTACCACCAGAGCTTAGCAGCATGCACAATACTTTCCATGTATCGAATAAGAAGAAGTGTTTGTTAGAGGATACACTTGTTACCCCCTTGGAAGAGATCCAACTAACTGATAAACTTCGCTTCATCAAAGAGCCGGTTGAAATCATGGACCGTAAGGTCAAAGGATTGAAGCACAGTTGTATACCCATCCTCAAGGTCAGATGGAATTATAGACATGAACTAGAATTCACTAGGGCATGCAAAGGCTAGTTAAAGCAAAGATACTCTCATCTACTCTTAAGTAACAATACCCATGAGGAAACAAGATAAAATTTCGTGACGAAATTCCCTTAACAGGGGGAGGCTGTAACATCCGGCACTAAACCAGGTTAGCAACAATGACCTAATCTGTATTTAATAGCCAATTATAACCTAATCAGTGGTCATTATAAATTAATCAAGTGATTAACAAGGTTTATTAGAAAATTAAACTCAATTAGAATCAAATTCATCGGTGCGATGAATCAGGAAATTAATTAATCTGATCGATTTACGATATGAGGGACTAATTCAACTAAGTACATAATTAAATTATGATTAGTGACACTAATCATACACTAATACAATTACTTAACATTAATTATGCAAGACTAAAACAATTCATTAAAACAATGCATCCATAAGTATTTATGAAATTGAAAGAAAAGGGAAATACAAGAATACATTTCTAAACACTTTTATACAAAAAAAAAAAATGAAAATACATGTATAATACATTAGGGGGCCGGCCATATAGGCATGTGTTATTTAGGGGTTGACTTCAAATATTTTAATATTACTTTAAACACAATCATTTTGTTAGTGCACTCTACCTTTTCATCCCATGCCTTTCATCATTTGAAAGACCAAAAATTTCTCTATAAATAGAGAGGCATTGCATTCATTTTAAACACACCAAAAACCCTTCTTTTCTCTCTAAAAATCCGGCCATATACACACACATATCACAAATCTTTTCATTCAAGTGTTCTTCAAGAAATTCAAGTGTTCTTGGTGCATATCTTGCAAGGATTTCAACTTCTACTCAAAATCATATTCTAAATACTTCAAAGTAAGTAAATACTAACTTATTTCATCTTATATTTATGTTTATATAAGTTTTGCATAATATATATAATCACCAACAACAACAAGTTTCATAAAAACTCAAGTTTATAAATTTCTAGTTTTTGTTTTTAAGTTGTTTCTTTAAATGTGTTTATGAATATATGAACAAATTACAAAAGTGTTAATATTATGAAAACAAATGATATATATGTGTTTTATAACTTTTATAACTTTCATACAAGTAGTCTTTGAATAAACAACAAGAATCATAAGTTATTTCAAGTTTATAAACTGCAGATATTCGGCAGAAAATTTATATCGACTTTGAAAAATCATAACTAATTCTCAAAAGTTAGATCTATGTCTTAACTATAGATCTGGAAGTTTTCATAATTTATTTTGGAGTTTAAGACCTCCAGAAATTATTTGGGAAACCGAAAGTTTGACAGCTCAAAAATGGCCAACATAGAGTTTTTAACGAGCTTTTTCACCAACCTAAACATCTCAAAAAATGGCCGTTCTTGATTCTAAAAATCCTTTGTATATACTAGTTTAATGTCCTAGAAAACCAAAGCCTAAAACATTTTGGAGCTTGGTCAAAAACAACCTCAAAGTAGGCCGAAAAACCTCCGAAAAAGCTGGAAAATTATATATATATATATATATATATATA
>JAANYP010000704.1:0-10909 GCA_020465985.1 Centrapalus pauciflorus | reverse complement strand
AATTTTTCCATCACAAGCTCGGTGAGTCTTCATAGCCCCTATTTTCACTATCTATTGGGGTGGAAATACATGCACTGTTTTCATATGGACATCAAAACTGTTTATTTCTTATATGTATTACATGTTTGGATCTATCAGCCCTCAAATCATGAACCGTTAATTGCATTTATTTGCAAGCGCGAATATATTGTGGATAGATTTATTGGGAGTCATGTCCCCCATTCGGGTTAGTTCGGGTCGGCTAACAGCGAGTGCATATATATTCAACACACGGTATTACGTATGGGAATACTGCACAGGGCAAACTCATTTTAATTAAGCTTCGGTTGCATGATGGTTTATGTAATACATACACGGAATTTATGATTTTATAAATTCAACTCATTTGATAATATCCATACAACTGGTCTTTTCGCGTAAACCTATGAGCTCACCGACAATTTGTTGACGTATTTTAGCATGTATTTTCAGGTGTTTGAGACATGCACATCTATCGGAAGTATTCCAAGGCTTCCGTTCATTTTGGAGTCGCATCGTTTTCAATCTCGGAGATTCATTTGCATTTTTCCTGATAAACTAAATTGTGTATCTACATCTTGGTATTTTAAGAACTACTTACGCTGTATTTTGGTTATGTAAAAAAATATTTATATTTGAAGTTAAATCAATGTATATTTGAAAAACGTCCATATAGTGGTCGTTCGTTATAATAATGGTTACGCTTCTACGACGTCACGCTTCGTTGCCAACCGGGGTACGGGGTGTGACATTGCATCTCGGGGACAATGCCTTCCTATTATAGGAAGTAGAAGCCGCTGCCTCATCAACGGTTTGGTTAAATGCCTTACACTCCTGCTCCACCCAATCTCCGGACCAGGTGATGTCAGTAATGGCCAATTGGGCCTCAGATTTGTTCTCATACCCACATTGGGTAGACCCTTCGTTGCCTACCCCAATCTCCAAATTAAAAAATTGGCGAAGGATGCGAGCATCCATCGCCACGTCCCTACCATGGACGGTGCCTATCAATCTCAGCTCATTATATGAAGTACCCGTCTCCCTCCGTAGGGTAGACATCCACTCCAGTACATCGGCCTGGTGAATCAATGGGCTGCCTAAATCAAACACACCCTCCCATCCCAAAAAATCAAAAAGGTATGGAATCCCATGGTCCTCAAAATCTGACCTCCTTACTCTCTTTTCTACTAACACCTTGTTAGTATAACACCTTACTTTTTATTTGCATTTCTAATTTTTAGTAATTTTGAGCGATTTGCGTAAAATGATGTAATTTCGAGTTTTGGTATAAATAGGAGCCGAGAGTTCATTTTCCTCATTTCTTGCAAACCAAATTCCTTTTTCAGAGCTCCTCTCTCTAGAATTGAACTTCTCTCTAGCTTTTCTCCCAAACCGACCGGCCAAATCTCGTGTTCTATACGTTAACGGAAAGATCTCGAAGAGTACTACGTGAATCTCCTATTGCATGTACGATTTCATACGGATTTGAGGTAAGAATCGATCTTTTCGTTTTCTGCATTTTCGGTTTTGAAGATATGAGATTCGAGTCTATCATTTACAGGTGATTTAAAGCTAATTTCGCATGGGTTTTACTAGAATATGATAGATTAAGTATAGTATACTCGAACCGAGGCTTATTACTTAACTTATTTGTGATTTGTAGACCTGAAATGCATGTTTAAAGCTGTAACTTATGAACAAACTCGAGTATGCTTAGAACAGACTCGAATAGAGCTAAAAGACGAACTGGAGGTTCGAATCTAAGCTCAGATTCGAGGGATGGTTCGAGTTTACCCCTCCCCTGTTCGAGTCTGGCTTCGAATCTAACCCAGTTCGAGTCTGGCTTCGAGTTTGATACTCAGATTCGAATCTGACTTCGAGTCTGATGCTCAGATTCGAATCTAGCCCCTAAATTTCGAATTTAATTGATAAAATTTACGAACAACGCATAAATTAGCAAAATAAATAGCAAAATATTTAGCTAGAAGTTATGGCTTATAGATATTGGAATATTGAACTAGCAGTATTAATTTAGTGCATGTCCTGTAATATTAAACTTCAGATATTATACATAAGCTGTTTAGCCCAGCTGCGAGTCAAAGCCAGTGCCAGTATATATATTGAGCCTAGATAAGCAAGTGCAAGCGTTATAAAGCAATTTAAAGTGTAAATAAGCCCGAGCAAGCATTTCAGAATATTTCAAGCATTTTCAGTACAGTGAGTAACAGTTATTCTTGTTTACGTGTTTTATATGAAATTGAGACATAAATTGTTTCTATATGATTTATTTGGAATTCAATAGACTTTTGTGAGTGAAGGCGAACACTGTGGTACAGGTGATGCCCAGCTTAGCCGGATCTTACATTTGATCTATTAATATGCATATTTATCTGCTATCTGTTTATTGTTCTGCATACTATACAGCAAACCTTGTGTTAGCGTTTCTTTGTGCATCTCATAAGCATTATATTTAGCGAGCAAGCAATTCTGATGTTCACCACTATCCCTTGAGCATTATGCGGGTAGCTAGCCCCGTATCACAGATTGATCATCTGTCAGCGGTAAACCCCTAGTGGTGGCATCTCCGTTCTGCGTGAAATGTCTCAATCGTGCAGCATTCTTTCTGGGTATTAAGCAAACAAGCAAAGCAAGCAAGCAAGCATAACAGCCTTTATAGGCACTTTCGCCTCATATTTTACATGTATTCATGAATATCTGTTTACTCACTAAGCATTAGCTTACAGTTGCTACTTACAATTTTTACAGGAAAAGGTAAAGAACAAGCTGGACCTTCTGCTTAGGTCTATTATCTGATCAACCCAGAGGACTTAGCTCATTTTCAGCTTGTGGTATAGCTTTATGATGCCTTGGGTTCTGGGTAGCTGCTTTTATTTTAATAGTGATGTTTTTAGCAACTTAATACTGTAACCTTGTAGCACGTGTAGTGCAAGACTTATAATGTTTTATTTAGCTTTATGCATTTATTATTATTCCTGGGATAAGCAAGCATGTTTTAAAGCAAGGATGTGACAGGATGGTATCAGAGCATTAGTTTGAGGGATTCAAGTGTTAGCAATAACACTTGGACTCAAACTTTTAAGCAAAGATATTAGCTTCGAATGTCTAGGCTTTAACTTGACCTGAGATAGGCTTTGACTTTGCTTTAGGAATTAGGAAATGGGGTAGAATAGGAGTTATGCCTATTCTTATGCAAGTATTATTTATATAATTTCAGAACATGTCTGGATCTGGTGAAGGAGCTGGAGGTGGACTCACTCCTGAACAGATCATGCAAATAATGCAAACAATGCTTAACGAGAATAATGAGCGTCAAGCTAAGTTCTTGCAAGATCAGTTTCGTGCTCGTGATGAAGCCGAAACTAAGTGTAGAGAAGAACGTAGGAAAAAGCAACACGATGACACTGGACGCCACAACGATGACACTGACGAGGAGGAAGCTCCTGTAGTCCCTCCTAAGGGCTGCAACTTCCGTTACTTTAAGGCTTGCGGAGCTCAACCTTTTAAGGGTGTTGCAAATTCGATCGAAGCGCTTGAGTGGATCACTGGCATTGAGCGGATTTTTCTCATTAGTAACTGTGCTGAAGAATCCAAGGTCAGCTTCGCTACTACACTGTTCGAAGGTGGCGCAGTTATGTGGTGGAGGTCTCAGGAAAACATGCACGGAGCCAACTGGATTAAGTCCCTATCTTGGGATGAATTCAAAGTTATTTTCTTTCGTCAGTACTGCCCAGCTGATGAAAAGAAGCGTTTGGAAGAGAAACTGATGTCTCTTACTCAGGGAACCAAATCGGTGACTGAGTATGAGATAGAATTTACCCGATTAAGCTTGCTGTCTGACTATCAAGTCGCTACTGAAGAGCGAAAGATCGACCGTTTTCTGATGGGTCTGCATCCTGAATATCAGAAGTTCTTGAAGCACCGGGGATATACCAATTATGCTGACTGTGTTGAAGCTGCTCGAATTCTCGAGCAGGATTTTATTCGAGCTGGAGGAGTTCCTACTTCCTCTGTTAACCCGACATGTCCATCACCGCCAAAGAAATCGCGCACCGGAAGCTATTCTGGATCTTCATCCAGATATTCTCAGCCACAGCAGTCTCAGTACCGACAGTTCAGCTCGCCTCCGGCACAGCAAACTCGATCTTATGCGGTACATTCTGAGCCGAGGCAGTGTCGCCGCTGCCAGAAGTCACACATTGGGCGTTGTAACCCCAATGATGTGAGGTGCTACGTGTGCAATGAAATAGGACTTAGCAGTGAGGAATGTCCTAACAAAGTTAAAGTTTGCAACAACTGTTTACGCTCTGGACATAATGAGCATGCATGTACGCATCCGTTCAGCATGATTTACCCGAGTGCAGAGCATCATCCGCGATTGCAGCAACAGCAATACCGACCCCAGCAACAACATCAACATCAACAGCAAAGACAAAATCAACCGGCCTGGCATAGCACATCGCGAGGAGGTTCTAGTCGCCGTAACGAGCCTGCTCGGAGTCAGAATCGCGCATTCCAAATCACGGCTGAGCAAGCAAAGGAAATACCAGATGTGGTATCTGGTATGTTTCTCGTTAACTCTATACCTGCTAGAGTTATTTTTGATTCAGGAGCCAACCGTTCCTTCATATCAAATTCATTTGCATCTAAACTTGGAATTGCACCGTCTACTCTACCTGTTATATTTGATATCGAAACGGCTAGTAATGTAAGTGTGTCTACCGATAAAATTTACCGTGACTGCATTATTCTGCTCGACAACTGTACCTTCCAACTGGACCTTATCCCGATGGACTTTCATGAATTCGACGTCATCGTGGGTATGGATTGGCTTGATCATCATGACGCCAGCATTGTCTGCAAGAAGAAGTTGATAAATCTCACTGCTCCGGATGGCCGCAATATTTGCATCTACGGTGACAGAAAGACAGGTGAAATATGTTTAATTTCTGTAGTCAAAGCTAGGAAGCATATAGCTAAGGGTTGCGTGTCATACTTAGCATATGCGATAGATGCTAAGTCAGAAAAGAAAGCATTAGCCGAGGTTCCGATAGCCTCTGAGTTTCCCGATGTCTTTCCCGAGGACATCTCTGGACTCCCGCCAGACCGTCAGGTGGAGTTCAGAATTGATTTAGTGCCCGGCGCGGCACCAATTGCTCGAGCCCCTTATAGACTTGCACCTGCAGAGATGCAAGAAATGATGAAGCAATTGCAAGAATTGCTAGATAAGGGACTCATACGACCAAGTTCATCTCCCTGGGGAGCTCCTGTTTTATTCGTTAAGAAGAAAGATGGGACTCTCCGGATGTGCATTGATTATAGGGAGTTGAACAAGGTAACAATAAAGAACAAATATCTGTTGCCCAGAATAGACGATCTTTTCGATCAGCTTCAAGGAGCCAGTTACTTTTCGAAGATCGATCTTAGATCTGGGTATCATCAACTCAAAGTTCGTGAAGAAGACGTTCCTAAAACGGCTTTCCGTACTAGATATGGGCATTACGAGATTCTTGTTATGCCCTTTGGTCTTACAAACGCTCCTGCGGCGTTCATGGATCTGATGAACCGCGTTTGTAAACCAATGCTCGATAAGTCCGTTATCGTCTTTATAGACGATATTCTCATCTACTCAAAAACTGAAGCTGAGCATGCTGTGCATCTTAGAGAGCTGCTAGAGTTGCTGCGCAAGGAGCGACTTTACGCCAAGTTCTCTAAATGCGAATTTTGGTTGCGACAGGTGCTTGCAATCTCGATTTATTCATTTTTAAGCTATTCTTTTCTTAAATTTCATGTTCAGCGTTAACTTGCAAATTTTGTATCTTATCAGATACAATTCCTTGGTCATGTGATATCTGGTGAAGGAATCTCTGTGGATCCTTCTAAGATAGAAGCAATTCAAAATTGGGAAGCTCCCAAATCAGCTACCGAGATCCGAAGTTTCTTGGGATTGGCGGGTTACTACCGTCGATTCATTAAGGACTTCTCAAAACTAGCCATGCCTCTTACATCTCTTACTCGCAAGAATGTTCCCTTTATTTGGGAAGAAGCTCAAGAGACCGCCTTCCAAACTTTAAAGCAGAAACTCACCGAAGCGCCTATTCTGGCCTTACCCGCAGGTAATGAAGACTTTGTAGTCTTCAGCGATGCTTCATATCAAGGGCTTGGGTGTGTTTTGATGCAAAGAGGCAGAGTCATAGCATATGCTTCTCGCCAACTTAAGGATCATGAAAAGAGTCATCCGACTCATGACCTTGAACTTGCTGCTGTGACTTTTGCGTTGAAAACATGGCGTCATTACCTCTACGGCACCAAATGTCAACTGTATACGGATCACAAGAGCCTTAAGTATATTTTCCGCCAGAAGGAGCTCAACATGCGCCAGCGACGCTCCATGGAACTCATCAAAGACTATGACTGTGATATTCTGTATCACCCTGGCAAAGCGAATGTGGTGGCCGACGCATTGAGTCGTAAATCCTATTCTGCTAAATGTCTCTATACCTTTACTCATACTTCGTTTTCATCAACTTTGATCGATGAAATTCTCGTTGCTCAAGCCGAAGCCCTAAAAGAAGAAAACCTCAACTCTGAGGACATGAAAGGGCAACTTCAGTTCTTAACCGATAGCCCTCGTGGCTTAAAGCTTTTCAAAAATCGTGTCTGGGTTCCCAAATTTTGTGATGTTCGACAGAAAATTCTTTCGGAAGCCCACTGTTCTAACTTCTCGGTACATCCTGGCAGCACCAAGATGTACAACGATCTAAAAGCCGAATATTGGTGGCCCGGTATGAAAAGAGACGTAGGTCAATATGTCGATAATTGTGTTACTTGCCGATTGGTCAAAGCGGAGCATCAGCAGCCTTATGGCAGTCTACAGCCTCTACCGATTCCCGAGTGGAAGTTCGATCACATAACGATGGACTTTGTGACGAAGCTTCCGACTACGCGAAGACAGCACGATGCAATATGGGTGATCGTGGATCGTTTAACCAAAGTTGCGCACTTCATTCCGATTCGCGAGAATTACTCACTAGAGAAGCTGGCTAAGATTTATATAGACGAGATTGTTACTCGACATGGTGTGCCTCTGTCAATTGTTTCCGACCGCGACAGCCGGTTCACTTCAAGGTTCTGGAGTGCACTGCAAGATGGTTTAGGCTCCAAGATCACAATGAGTACGGCGTATCATCCACAGCCTGATGGCCAAAGCGAGCGCACAATTCTTACACTCGAAGACATGTTGCGGGCATGTGTTCTCGAGTTTAGCGGTAATTGGGCTGACCACTTGCCGTTAGCAGAGTTTTCTTATAACAATAGTTACCACTCATCCATCAAAGCCGCAACTTTCGAAGCCTTATACGGACGCAAGTGCCGAACTCCTACGTGTTGGCATGAAGCCGGTGAAGCACCAATCGCCGGTCCCGAGCTACTTCAACAGACTAATGACAAGATCAGAATTATCCGCCAACGCTTAGAAACTGCTCAATCTCAACAGAAATCGTATCACGACCGACGCCATAAACCTTTAGAATTCCAGAAGGACGACTATGTTGTATTAAAAGTCTCGCCGATGAAAGGTGTGTTCAGATTCGGCAAGCGTGGCAAGTTAGCACCACGATTTGTTGGTCCTTTCAAGATCACCGAGCGTGTTGGAACTCAATCTTATCTGTTGGACTTGCCAAGCGAACTGTCCAACATACACCCCGTGTTTCACGTTTCGCAGCTTAGGAAGTGCAAAGAAGATGACAGAGAAAAGTGGGCCGATCATCTAACTTACAAGATTAACGAGAAACTGCAATGTGACGAGCCTGAAGTTATTCTAGAAACAAAGATGAAGAAGCTGAGAAATAGAGAAGTAGCAATGGTGTTGGTGCAGTGGAGGACTTCTCACGAAATTTCTCAGACCTGGGAATCTGAGGAAGACATGAGAGTTCGATATCCGCATCTGTTTGAGCCTTAGGTACTTCGAGGACGAAGTGCAAGCGTGGTGGGCTCATACTATAACACCTTGTCTTTTATTTGCATTTTTATTTTAAGTAATTTTGAGCAATTTGCGTAAAAAGATGTAATTTCGAGATTTAGTATAAATAGGAGTTGAGTGCTCCATTTTCACACTTTTGCGAAACCCGTCTAGCATTTTCAGAGTTCCTCTCTCTAGAACCCGAACTTCTCTCTAACTTTTCTCTCAAACCGACCGGTCAAATCTCGAGTTCTATACGTCATCGGAAAGGTCTCGAAGTGTACTACGCGGATCTACCATTGCATGTGAGATTTGATACGAATTCGAGGTAAGAATTGCCATTTTCGTATTCTACATTATTTGGGTTTTTGAAGGAAGCTTCATATTTCATTTTTGATTCGATTTTTAGCCATTTAGCTTGAGTTTTAGCCTGATTATGGTAGATTATGTATAATATAACTAAACTGAGGCTTATTACTTAGCTTATTTGTGGATTTGAGGCTTGAAAATGCATGTTTAAAGCTGTAGTTTATGAACAAACTCGAGTACACATAGAACAGACTCGAAATGCCAAGAACAGACTCGAATAGAGCTAGATTCGAGAATGAGGTTCGAATCTAACCCCCTGGTTCGAATCTGTCTTCAAATCTGATGCTCAGATTCGAATATGACTTCGAGTCTGATGCTCAGATTCGAATCTAACCCCAAAATTTCGAATCTAATTGATAAAATTTACGAACAACGCATAAATTAGCAAAATAAATAGCAAAATATTTAGCTAGAAGTTATGGCTTATAGATGTTGCAATATTGAGCTAGCAATATTAATTTAGCACATGTTCTGTAATATTAAACTTCAGATATTATACATAAGCTGTTTAGCCCAGCTGCGAGTCAAAGCCAGTGCCAGTATATATATTGAGCCTAGATAAGCAAGTGCAAGCGTTATAAAGCAATTTAAAGCGTAAATAAGCCCGAGCAAGCATTTCAGAATATTTCAAGCATTTTCAGTACAGTGAGTAACAGTTATTCTTGTTTACATGTTTTATATGAAATTGAGACATAAATTGTTTCTATATGATTTATTTGGAATTCAATAAACTTTTGTGAGTGAAGGCGAACACTGTGGCACAGGTGATGCCCAGCTTAGCCGGATCTTACATTTGATCTATTAATATGCATATTTATCTGCTATCTGTTTATTGTTCTGCATACTATACATCAAACCTTGTGTTAGCGTTTCTTTGTGCATCTCATAAGCATTATATTTAGCGAGCAAGCAATTCTGATGTTCACCACTATCCCTTGAGCATTATGCGGGTAGCTAGCCCCGTATCCCAGATTGATCATCTGTCAGCGGTAAACCCCTAGTGGTGGCATCTCCAATCTGCGTGAAATGTCTCAATCGTGCAGCATTCTTTCTGGGTATTAAGCAAACAAGCAAAGCAAGCAAGCAAGCATAACAGCCTTTATAGGCACTTTCGCCTCATATTTTACATGCATTCATGAATATCTGTTTACTCACTAAGCATTAGCTTACAGTTGCTGTTCACAATTTTTACAGGAAAAGGTAAAGAACAAGCTGGACCTTCTGCTTAGGTCTATTATCTGATCTGCCCAGAGGACTTAGCTCACTTTCAGCTTGTGGTATAGCTTTATGATGCCTTGGGTTCTGGGTAGCTGCTTTTATTTTAATAGTGATGTTTTTAGCAACTTAATACTGTAACCTTGCAGCACGTGTAGTGCAAGACTTATTGTAATGTTTTATTTAGCTTTATGCATTTATTATTATTCCTGGGATAAGCAAGCATGTTTTAAAGCAAGGATGTGACAGTTAGAATATATTTTGTAAAGAAATAAGTGTGATCTAACTTCCTCGGGGTGTTGGGATAATAGTAGGTTAAAGGTCCAGTCTATTGGCACATTAACGGGATGAGATCTTTGGTGTGTTCTTCTTGCCATCTACAAGTTACCAATCAAAATATGTATGAGATAAATTAAACAATGTAACCTATAATTACATCTTTCTCAATTACGCTTAATATGTATGTTAGATGCATATATATAAACTTTTACGCTCAATTTTGCACAACTCTTATATATAGTCTATAATTTGCCATTATTTTAAGTGCCAAAGATATACCATATGTCAATAAAATCCATTTAGCACATAAAATTCATTTTCTAGCTAATTACCCAAACTTTATAATTTATAAATTATATGCACATTTAGGCAACCAACTTCATAAATCCAACTTTATTTCCTAGAAATTAATCATGGCAAATTAACTAAATTAACAACTAAACATATATCTCATCATACATGTATCAAGGTTATCATCAAATTCATGCAATTTCACATACTTTTGACTCTAAAAAGTCAAAATCACCATGAAAACTCCATGGATGACCATGAAGGTCAAACTCTCATTTTGCTCAAAAAGTATGAAATAACTTGCATTTTTAACAATAAAAACACTAACATTGATGATTGGAAGCTTAAATACGGTAGAAATCGAACTTTTTCTTTGCCCACTTCTACACCTAAAAATTCTTCAAGATGAAAATGCCCACCAAGAAGTGAATTTTAGCCTAGATTTTTGTTATATGTGGTAATGTTAGTGCTTTGGAGCTTGGATTTGTAAATTTTAGCACAAAAATGGCACAAAGGAGGTGTAACCGCACTTGAACCGTAGGGTGAAGTGAACTAGGGTTTGTGAAAAATGAAGAAGGAGCTGAATTCTTCAATTTAACCATGATGGGGCGTAGGCTGGGCGTAGCCCTGCGCCCCACCCCCCCACCACCCCCTGGGCCCATGCTTTTTGATTTTTGATCTTTTACTGGCTTTCGGCACGCGGGACAGCATATCTGTAGGTCCCGAGAGGTTCCCAAAGTATATAGTTATAAGCTGTAG
>JAANYP010000703.1:72500-208676 GCA_020465985.1 Centrapalus pauciflorus | reverse complement strand
TTGACTCATGATAAGATTCAGCTTGTCAGAAGGAACATCCTTGAAGCTCAAAGCAGGCAGAAGTCGTATTACGATAATCGTCACAGATCGATCAGTTTTGCAGTTAACGATTGGGTGATGTTGAAGGTATCCCCAATGAAAAATGTGGTTCGGTTCATAAAGAGGAACAAGCTAGCTCCGAGATTCATCGGCCCGTTTAAGATCGTTGAAAAGGTAGGGAACCAATCTTACCGTCTTGAACTACCAACTGACTTAGCTGGAATACATCCTGTATTCCATGTTAGTCATCTACGAAAGAGCCTAGCTGATGAAAGAGAGGTAAAGATACCACACGTTAATGTGCAAATTGATGAGAAGCTTCGAGTGGTTGAAGAGCCAGAATGTATTCTGGACTCGAAGACCAAAAAGCTTCGTAATAAAGAGATACAGATGGTGCTCGTCCAGTGGAAACACCACAAGGGTTCGCATCAGTCTTGGGAACCGAGAGATGTCATGAAAGCTACCTATCCAAGTCTGTTCGAACATAGCTAACTTCGAGGACGAAGTTTATGCGTGGTGGAGCCCATTCTGTAACAACCTAGCTTTTTAATTAACTTTAATTCTGTCTTTGATTCAATAATGTAATTTTATTACATTATTTGTATTGTAATTTTAATTAGGTAATGAGAATATGTAATCAATATAAGTTATATTAGAAATGATAAAAAGTAAAGATAAGTTAGTTAACTAAAAAGAATCAGATATTGAGGGATCAAAAGCGACAATTTCATAAAGTTGAAAATAAGAAGACATAAAGTCTTTTAATTCCTCATTATCACACATTAAGCAAAAATCAATTCTCTCTCTTCTTTCTCTCACTACCATACGGCCAATCTCCAAAATTGATCAAAGAGTTCATAAGTTGTCCATTAATTGAAGATTCAATACAAGAAAGAGTTACAACAATCAACAAACATCATCAAACTACAAAGATTTGAGGTAATAAATTCTTTAAATTTCGAAATATATGTATGTTTAGTTCGGTTTGTGTAAAAACCGAAAACAAGAATTTAAAACATGAAAATTTGTAATGCATGTATAGATTTTTAGTAGATTATGATAAATCTAAGTTATTAGAAGTAGTAGAAACAAAAATCAGTGATTAATTCGTCCAAATGAGTTCAAAATCTGAGTTTTTGTGCAAAAAGGGTGTTCTTAAAGAAAAGTGTTGAACTTGGATGATTTTGGACGGATTAAAGTGTTTCGATAGGGAAAAATGATATAAAAACAACCCAATAATGATAATATATCAATATAATGCATTGCATGTTAATATAAATGAATTTAGTGAATTTTATGTAAAAACCCGTATGCATAAAAGTTAAGAACATGAAGAACAAAGCTGGGAAAATATGAACATGTGGGATCCGAATTCGGCTGAGTCCGAATTCGGATAAGAAGCACCAATTCGGATATGATGCTCATTTTCGGACCCATGATTTCGGATAACCAATTTCGGATGAAACATTTCGGGTGAAAGGTGGTCCGAACTCGGATAACCGAGTTCGGATGGTGTATTTCGGATCACTTATATTCGGTTCAGCCCGGTCCGATATATTTTGATATTTTAATTAAATAAATGATTATATATATATATATATATATATATATATATATATATATATATATATGTATATATATATAGAAAGCTTTTGACAATATAATGAAACAAAGAATATAAATAAATAAAAGATTTATAAGATTAACAGTTATCAGAATCAGATAAAATTAAAGATTTTATGACTAAAAGATGATGAAATTCCATGATATTGATATGATAAATTCTGGACATGTTCAGATAACTCTGAACAAAAGATTGAAAGATATTGAAAGTGGGTCATTGATTAGAAAAGAAAAGCCAGAGATCAGATAGATCAAGATTAAAGATAAATCCTGGGATAACTCAGGTGGTGGATTATAAATCTGCTTGATAAAAGACTACAGAAACTGTGAGTTATAGATATTCAGTTTTTGCATGCTAGACTTCCGATTGAGATATATTGTTGATGATAGATTATTTGACATTCATGAATGCTCAGCTGGATTGTGACCTGTGCACACCATGGTTCGGTGATGCCCTGTGGATCATGATAGCTAATTTGACTTATCATTTCCATGACAATTGTATTTATAGTTCATTTGCATATGTTATTGCTATCATGACTTTGATCACTATGCTTTCTTTATTGATCGCATCATTTGACATATTGATTCAGCTTAGAATAATTAGCTTTATCGGTCTATTGTTCTAGACCTAGCTATGTCACCAATTCTATTGAACTTGGTATTGATATTCCGATGTTCCCCCATGAAGACCGCTGGTAGCTAGCCCAGCATGAGTGGATAGCTTCCACTAAAAGCGTGAGCGTGGGCTGAACATCATCCAATTCTATGAATTCTATGTCTCAATCATGAGTGGCTGTAGCGGCAGTCCAGACATATCACGCTTTGACCCATGATCCGCTTGATTAATGCATGTGAATCTGAAAATCTATATTCTCACTAAGCTTTGCTTACAGTTGCTATTTGACCTTTTTACAGGAAAAGATAAAGGAAAGTCACCTGCAGGACCTAGTTCTTAGGTCTTACAAGATCAAGATTGAAGTATTCTATAGACCACTACTCAACAAACCCTTCGGTACTGATTGGCAGATGATAATTGTGGTGGTCTGGGTAGATGTAATTTGATTGTATGATGACATGTATTAGATTAGATCTGATACCCTTTATTAGTTTATTTTAAAATTGTAATCTGAACTAAAATTGTATTAAACTTATCCTAATGTTTGTACTTGTAATCTGAAATTCCGCAACTTAAATTACTCTATCTTAGTTATGATTGATATCGTGTTGCATGATGTGGGACCTAGACTCTGAGGACTGCCCCGTAAGGGGAGGTCTTCACAGGATGGTATCAGAGCCCATAGTTTGAGTGAATCAAGTATTACGTGAGTATACTTGGTCTCAAACTGAAGCAATACATATGTATCAATCATCTAGGTGGTTTGAACTGAGATAGGATGTACAGACTGTTAGGATGGGGAAAAAGGGTACATAGATCTAAGTCTATAAACTGATAGTTAAATGATTTTAATTTTCAGTAGAAGATGTCAGGATCAGGATCAGGTGACATACCAAGCAACATGAACCCACAACAAATGTATGAAATGATGCAACAACTACTAGCTCATCATTCTGAACAACAAAATAAGTATATGCAAGAACAGCTTCAGGCTAGAGATGAGGCCGAAGCAAAAAGACGCGCTGACAAAAAGAACAAAAGAAAAGATAAACAAATCCAGAACGATGAATCTGATTCTGATAACTCTACTCCGAATGCCCAAATTGAGCAGCCGAAAGGCTGTAAGTTCAAGGATTTTAAAGCTAGCGGTGCCCTTAACTTCGAGGGTACAGTCAACCCAATCCAGGCGATGGATTGGATAAGTCACACTGAAGAAATTTTCAGAATCTCCGATTGCTTGGAGTCCAAGAAAGTGAGTTATGCATCTGCTCTGTTCGTGGGTGCTGCCCGTGCCTGGTGGAAGACCCAGAGAAGTATTTATGGTGAGGAGGTCATCCAGACTCTAGAATGGGACCAGTTTCTTGAAATGTTTAACGCGAAGTATTGTCCTGCTGACCAACAAGACAAGATGGAGGTTCAACTGATGCAGTTAACCCAAGGCACCAAGACTGTAGACGAGTACGAGCACGAATTTTCACGGCTCTGTGGATATTCTTCATATCAGGTAGCTACAGAAGAAAGGAAGATGAACCGATTTCGTGGAGGACTTAACCCGAAATATTGACACCCAATGAGCGCAATAAAGTACAATTCGTATCTCGAAATGGTTGAAGCGGCAAGGCAGATTGAGAGAGGATATTTAGAATACGGTGATCAACTCTATGCTCCATCAATGAACCCGACTTGTCCATCTCCCCCAAAGAAGCAAAGATTCGGCAGATTCTTTAAGCCCAACAAGTCTCAGTCCCAGCAACCCCAACAATCTCAGCAATACAGTTCGCCACAGAAAGTCCAAGCTTATTCGCTTACAAATGAACCACGGTTCTGCAAGAGATGCAGAAAATCGCATATGGGTTTGTGTAATCCAGACGATGTCACGTGTTATGTGTGTAGCAGAATCGGCCATAGCAGAGAAGAGTGCCCCCAACGAGGTCTTGGTTGTGCTAAATGCGGAAAGCGTGGTCACTTCATGTATCAGTGCCACAGTGGACAACGAGGTCAATCACAGTCATCAGCTGGAGGTTCTACAATGAAAAGCTCAGCTGCAACTCCAACTGTTAGGACCCGCGCCTTCCAAATAACGGCGGAGGAAGCGAAAGAAACCCCGGATGTGGTTACCGGTACGTTTTTATTAAACTCAATACCTGCACGTGTGTTATTCGACTCCGGTGCAAGCTGTTCATACATCTCGACTACTTTTGCGCAAAGATTATCTATGTTTCCTTCAAAGCTTCCTGTTATACTTGACATAGAGACAGCCAGTAACAATTACGTTGTGGCTGATTCCGTTTATCGAAATTGCACATTACTCGTTAATCACGTTGTGTTTAACCTCGATCTTATCCCGATACCGCTAAAAGAGTTCGACGTTATCATCGGCATGGATTGGTTAACGAACAACGAGGCTACTATTGTCTGCAACCGCCAAATCATCCGAATCAAGACTTCAGACGGCCGAGTGTTAGAGATTAAAAGCGACAAGCGTAAAGGTGCTCATTGTTTTATATCGGTTGAGAAAGCGCGTAAATATCTTTCTAAGGGTCACGAATCTTATCTTTGTTATGTCTCGTCTGAATCCACCCCGGAAGCCAACAAGAAATCAGTGTATGATATTCCGATCGTCTGTGAGTTCCCAGACGTATTCCCTGATGACATTTCTGGAGTGCCACCGGAACGACAAGTTGAATTCGGGATCGACTTAGTTCCTGGTGCGGCTCCCATCGCTAAAGCTCCCTACAGACTTGCGCCTGCAGAAATGCAGGAAATGTCAAAGCAATTGCAAGATCTGTTAGAGAAGGGATTTATCCGACCGAGTTCATCTCCGTGGGGTGCACCTGTCTTGTTCGTAAAGAAGAAAGACGGAACTCTCCGAATGTGCATTGACTATCGTGAGTTGAACAAAGTCACAATTAAAAATAAATATCCTCTGCCCAGAATTGATGATCTATTTGATCAGCTACAAGGAGCCAGCTATTTCTCAAAAATCGATCTTCGTTCTGGGTATCATCAGCTAAAAGTTAAAGAGGAGGATATTCCAAAGACAGCCTTCCGAACAAGATATGGTCATTACGAATTTCTCGTAATGCCTTTCGGATTAACGAATGCACCAGCGGCGTTCATGGACCTCATGAATCGAGTGTGCAGACCAATGCTGGATAAGTCAGTTATCGTATTCATAGACGATATTCTGATTTACTCCAAAACGGAGGCTGATCATATTGTTCATCTACGTCAATTGCTAGAGTTATTGAGAAATGAAAGACTCTATGCAAAATTCTCAAAGTGCGAGTTTTGGCTCAGACAGATTCAATTCCTTGGCCATGTTGTATCTGGCGAAGGCATCTCCGTTGATCCATCCAAAGTCGAGGCCGTTCAAAAATGGCAAACGCCTCGCAATGCCTCCGAAATCAGAAGTTTCCTTGGATTGGCTGGTTACTACCGGCGATTCATTAAGGACTTTTCGAAGATTGCTGTGCCACTTACAATGCTAACACGAAAGAATACACCTTTCGTATGGGCCGATAAACAGCAAGAGGCATTCGACATTCTGAAGCAGAAACTCGTTCAAGCGCCAATCCTAGCCTTACCAGAAGGCAATGATGATTTCGTTGTCTATAGCGATGCATCTGGTACTGGTTTAGGATGTGTCCTCATGCAAAAGGGAAAAGTCATTGCCTACGCTTCAAGGCAATTGAAGGATTATGAGAAAAGTGCACCAACTCATGATCTTGAGTTGGCTGCCATTACCTTTGCATTAAAAATCTGGCGGCATTATCTCTATGGGACTCGGTGTCAACTTTACACCGACCATAAAAGCCTCAAACATCTTTTTACTCAAAAGGATCTAAACATGAAACAGTGTCGGTCCTTGGAGCTTATCAAGGACTATGATTGCGAGATCCTATATCATCCCGGCAAAGCCAATGTGGTCGCGGATGCATTGAGTAGAAAAGTCTATCCGGAAAAGTGTTGCTATGCTCTGACTCCAATTGTATTCTCTTCTGATCTCATTGAAGATATTAAATCTGCTCAAGCCGAAGCCTTGAAAGAAGAGAACATCTGTTATGAAAATCTCAAAGGGCAACTTCAATTTCTGTCTATGAATCATTTGGGACTTCAATGTCTCAAGGGAAACCGAATCTGGATTCCTAAATATGGTTCTATTCGCAACACTCTTCTATCCGAAGCCCATCAGTCCAAGTTATCCATTCATCCTGGCAGCTCAAAGATGTATTTCGATCTGAAAGCGGATTATTGGTGGCCAGGAATGAAGAAAGACATCGGTCAATTCGTTGAAAGCTGCATAGTATGTCAAATGGTTAAGGCAGAACACCAGAAGCCCTTCGGGGATATGCAACCACTGCCAATTCCTGAGTGGAAGTGGGAGCATATAACCATGGACTTTGTCACGAAATTGCCAAAGACCAAGAGACAACACGACTCCATCTGGGTAGTCGTGGATCGATTAACGAAGTCAGCACATTTCATACCGATGAAAGAGACATACTCCCTTGATAGATTGGCACAGATGTACATCACCGAAGTTATTTCACGTCACGGTGTGCCAAAATCTATCGTCTCTGATCGTGATAGTCGTTTCACTTCGAGATTTTGGAAAGCACTGCAAGACGGGTTGGGTACTCGAATCTCAATGAGTACAGCCTATCACCCTAATGCAGATGGCCAAAGTGAACGCACTATCCTAACTCTGGAAGATATGCTCCGTGCCTGCGTTCTTGATCTGGGTGGTAACTGGGATGACCATTTACCCTTGGTCGAATTCTCATACAACAACAGTTATCATTCCACGATTAAGATGGCTCCTTTTGAAGCTTTATATGGACGAAAGTGCAGAACTCCCACCTGTTGGCGCGAAACAGGTGAATCGCCTTTAGCAGGTCCTGCCCTTCTACAGTTGACTCATGATAAGATTCAGCTTGTCAGAAGGAACATCCTTGAAGCTCAAAGCAGGCAGAAGTCGTATTACGATAATCGTCACAGATCGATCAGTTTTGCAGTTAACGATTGGGTGATGTTGAAGGTATCCCCAATGAAAAATGTGGTTCGGTTCATAAAGAGGAACAAGCTAGCTCCGAGATTCATCGGCCCGTTTAAGATCGTTGAAAAGGTAGGGAACCAATCTTACCGTCTTGAACTACCAACTGACTTAGCTGGAATACATCCTGTATTCCATGTTAGTCATCTACGAAAGAGCCTAGCTGATGAAAGAGAGGTAAAGATACCACACGTTAATGTGCAAATTGATGAGAAGCTTCGAGTGGTTGAAGAGCCAGAATGTATTCTGGACTCGAAGACCAAAAAGCTTCGTAATAAAGAGATACAGATGGTGCTCGTCCAGTGGAAACACCACAAGGGTTCGCATCAGTCTTGGGAACCGAGAGATGTCATGAAAGCTACCTATCCAAGTCTGTTCGAACATAGCTAACTTCGAGGACGAAGTTTATGCGTGGTGGAGCCCATTCTGTAACAACCTAGCTTTTTACTTAACTTTAATTCTGTCTTTGATTCAATAATGTAATTTTATTACATTATTTGTATTGTAATTTTAATTAGGTAATGAGAATATGTAATCAATATAAGTTATATTAGAAATGATAAAAAGTAAAGATAAGTTAGTTAACTAAAAAGAATCAGATATTGAGGGATCAAAAGCGACAATTTCATAAAGTTGAAAATAAGAAGACATAAAGTCTTTTAATTCCTCATTATCACACATTAAGCAAAAATCAATTCTCTCTCTTCTTTCTCTCACTACCATACGGCCAATCTCCAAAATTGATCAAAGAGTTCATAAGTTGTCCATTAATTGAAGATTCAATACAAGAAAGAGTTACAACAATCAACAAACATCATCAAACTACAAAGATTTGAGGTAATAAATTCTTTAAATTTCGAAATATATGTATGTTTAGTTCGGTTTGTGTAAAAACCGAAAACAAGAATTTAAAACATGAAAATTTGTAATGCATGTATAGATTTTTAGTAGATTATGATAAATCTAAGTTATTAGAAGTAGTAGAAACAAAAATCAGTGATTAATTCGTCCAAATGAGTTCAAAATCTGAGTTTTTGTGCAAAAAGGGTGTTCTTAAAGAAAAGTGTTGAACTTGGATGATTTTGGACGGATTAAAGTGTTTCGATAGGGAAAAATGATATAAAAACAACCCAATAATGATAATATATCAATATAATGCATTGCATGTTAATATAAATGAATTTAGTGAATTTTATGTAAAAACCCGTATGCATAAAAGTTAAGAACATGAAGAACAAATCTGGGAAAATATGAACATGTGGGATCCGAATTCGGCTGAGTCCGAATTCGGATAAGAAGCACCAATTCGGATATGATGCTCATTTTCGGACCCATGATTTCGGATAACCAATTTCGGATGAAACATTTCGGGTGAAAGGTGGTCCGAACTCGGATAACCGAGTTCGGATGGTGTATTTCGGATCACTTATATTCGGTTCAGCCCGGTCCGAATCCAGGTCCCCAATCCGGATTGATCCGAATCCGGGTTTATCCGAATTCAATATATTTTGATATTTTAATTAAATAAATGATTATATATATATATATATATATATATATATATATATATATATAGAAAGCTTTTGAGAATATAATGAAACAAAGAATATAAATAAATAAAAGGTTTATAAGATTAACAGTTATCAGAATCAGATAGAATTAAAGACTTTATGACTAAAAGATGATGAAATTCCATGATATTGATATGATAAATTCTGGTCAGGTTCAGATAAATCTGAACAAAAGATTGAAAGATACTGAAAGTGGGACACTGATTAGAAAAGAAAAGCCAGATCAGATAGATCAAGATTAAAGATAAATCCTGGGATAACTCAGGTGGTGGATATAAATCTGCTTGATAAAGACTACAGAAACGGTGAGTTATAGATATTCAGTTTTTCATGCTAGACTTCCGATTGAGATATATTGTTGATGACAGTTTATTTGACATTCATGAATGCTCAGCTGGATTGTGACCTGTGCACACCATGGTTCGGTGATGCCCTGTGGATCATGATAGCTAATTTGACTTATCATTTCACATGACAATTGTATTTATAGTTCATTTCATATGTTATTGCTATCATGACTTTGATCACTATGCTTTCTTTATTGATCGCATCATTTGACATATTGATTCAGCTTAGAATAATTAGCTTTATCGGTCTATTGTTCTAGACCTAGCTATGTCACCAGTTCTATTGAACTTGGTATTGATATTCCGATGTTCCCCCATGAAGACCGCTGGTAGCTAGCCCAGCATGAGTGGATAGCTTCCACTAAAAGCGTGAGCGTGGGCTGAACATCATCCGATTCCCTGAGTTCTATGTCTCAATCATTGAGTGGCTGTAGCGGCAGTCCAGACATATCACGCTTTGACCCATGATCCGCTTGATTAATGCATGTAACCTGAAAATCTATATTCTCACTAAGCTTTGCTTACAGTTGCTATTTGACCTTTTTACAGGAAAAGATAAAGGAAAGTCACCTGCAGGACCTAGTTCTTAGGTCTTACAAGATCAAGATTGAAGTATTCTATAGACCACTACTCAACAAACCCTTCGGTACTGATTGGCAGATGATAATTGTGGTGGTCTGGGTAGATGTAATTTGATTGTATGATGACATGTATTAGATTAGTCTGATACCCTTTATTAGTTTATTTTAAAAATTGTAATCTGAACTAAAATTGTATTAAACTTATCCTAATGTTTGTACTTGTAATCTGAAATTCCGCAACTTAAATTACTCTATCTTTGTTATGATTGATATCGTGTTGCATGATGTGGGACCTAGACTCTGAGGACTGCCCCGTAAGGGGAGGTCTTCACAGGAGTTGAGAAAGAAGTGGAAATTGAGTTATCTGATGATGATGATATGTTTGATATGAATGAAATATCTTTGAGAGCTGAAAGGATTAAGGAAGAGGAAGATCTGGTGCAAGAAATATTTAAAGATGATCAACCGACACCGACGGTTGAAAAGCCTGAGGTAACGGTTACTATAAAAGAAGAGGTAGTTGAGCCATTTCCAATGGAGAATGTGATGTCTCAAGTGATTAAGGAGCTAAATGAAGTTGAGATCATGGATAAATTCTTTAATGAGTATATTTTGGCTGATGATTCATAAAGACAACATCAGTTGAGGTTTGAAGCACAGAGGATTGTTCAGAAAGAAATCAGTGATATGCTGATACTTCTTAATGAATATGAACTAAGTAAGAAGAAGAAGATAAAAGTGTTGGATTTATCTGCAAAGAAATCTGCTGAGTACATCAAGAAAAAAAAAGCTTCCTTATTTAGAAGATCACCTTGAAAAGAAGAATTTTTATGAAAAGCAAGCGCCATGCACATTTTTGAAGTTGTTTAGGGTGCTAGAGCCTAATATGCCAAATCTAGCAAATTATGCTAGTTTCCTACAAAATAAAGCTCAAACGGTGGATAAGGTCCGACGTGAATTCAGGATTGTAGATCTGGTAAAGATTGAGAAGGACCGATTTATGAAAATCTTTTATCCTACTTTCACCGTGACCAGAACTGATGGAAATACATACGTATTCACCGAGGCAGATATGTTTGGAATGCATTTGGTGGATTTTGAAGATCTTTTTGACGAGTTGTGCAGAAACAAAAGAAATGAACATTGTAAATTTGCACTTAAGACACTGTTTCACTTCATGCACACCATACTGGTGCTCATGTCAGTGCAAGATTTACAAATTGGCGTTGAAAGAGGTATGAGGAAGATAAATATCACTACGCCCAACCGATTTATCAAGTTTATGGAAAATTTGAAAGAGTTACAAGTAGTCATGGCCAAGCATCCAGTAGCAATCTATAAAGACAAAGATCAATATGTGAGGGCTATGCGGAGCATTGATTTGAATAAGTTCTGTGATGGAACTTTACAAAAGGTGATGACAGGATTGAAAGTAAAGCTATCCGCCAATAAAAAGAAAAAGACAAAGAAGGGTGCTCTGAGCATTAATGACAGAAAGCTGATTGTAGAATTTATTTCAAAGATCAATTGGAGGCTATCAAACAGGAAGAGTATCCGACGTTTTGAGATGAAGCTTGGGTTATCGAACTGAAGAGCGATTATACTTCATCAAAGGGGGAGAATGTTGGAATCTATTTCAGTTGATGAAAATAATTAGTCTAGGGGTTATTTTGTGATTAATTCATAGATAGTACTTTGTGTATAAATAGTAATAGTGTATTGGACATGATACGAATCTAACTTTTGGCATTTAGTTTGGCATGGAATTTGATAGTTAGGGCTACAGTGTACGTCTTGCATATTCTCTCTGTAATTCCAATTTTGGTGCAAAGAATCATTTGGTTAGTGTTTCATGTGTTCTTAATTGTTTGTGATTATATTTGTGATTGATTAAACTGAATTCACAGATTTCCAACTAATCATCATGAAATACTTAGAGTAAGCACCACTATAGTTGTTCCATCTTTGACACAATAGACAAGCAAATTTTGTCACACAGACATGACTCGATAAGTGTCCTAAGAGGTGTATAATCAATAAGCTCTAGACACAATGTGCAATCAAATGAAATTCGGTGACCGGAGCGGATGTTTTCCTGTTTCAATATCAATTACCTCCAAATGAGAAATCAATAGCATATGAGGTTAATCTCCGTGAGAATTGAAATAGTATCTTTTTGAGAAACAACTAAGTAGCTAGCTATGAGGGGTTTTGTGCTTGCGTCACTGGGTCCATGACGTCTTCTTCAAAACCAAATCTCAAATAATAAGATTCGATAGCATATGTAGGAAACCTAGCTATTTGAGTGTGGATAGGATTTTTCTTTTCTTTTTAATCTTGTCTCTCCCCTCAAGCTTTCAATATCATTTTTTTTCAAGTATTGCTCCCTCCGACTCACTATAAACTCTAAAGCATGATTTGGTGCACCCCCATCTACTTTCATTTTTACCCCTATTATATTAATTTTACCTCTGCTCGACCCGATCAGCATCCCACTGTGTTTAATCATTCTCAACTAGATATGGAAGACCCTCACTCTCATCTATTGGAAGAATTACTCCATGGGTAGGTCATCTGGTTCTGGGTAGACCATAGGAGTGATATATATGCCTATACGCTCAAATGGTGCATCGGATACAATAGATTCATCTAACTTGATGAACTTAGAGTTGAGACATAGCAGTTATGTTCAGATGCACTGCCTAAGCGATATGCAAGTGAACTCAATGAAATGAATCTGAAAAGTATGAAGATGAGGGAATGAATCTGAATGAGATAATTCAGAATGAATGAAAGATTCAGATACGAAAGAATTCAGATATGAATGAAGATTCAGAGAAACGAGAATATGTCATAGAATTGAGATCTTGAGATCTGATCAGTCAGAAGGAATCAGAATAAGAAAATCAGAATGAATGAAGGTATTCTGATTTGCATGAAGAATTGGTAAGACTTCAGAATGAAACCAAAAAAAATTACTCCCCCTTAAATGATGAATGGATAAAGTCCAATATAGTTTGCATCATTTTGGGTCAAAAAAAGCTTTTAAAAAACTTTTACTAAAAACACTCCCCCTCTAAGTGTGCACCAAAAATGTTTTCTTTAAAAGATTTGCATACTTGAATAGTGAAAAGACAAGGAAAATTTCTTCGATAATGCATAGATGCAAACTTCCCCTACAGATAAGAACAAATATCAGTCAATAAAAAGTAGAGGCACAAGAAATGTATGAATTCTATGCTCCCTGTTGTCGTTTCGCCCGTGATGTTGAACAGAAATTTTGATATGCACGTCAGGATGGGAGTTTCAGAAACATTATAGCACAGGTTCTAACTAAAGACCAGGTTCTGCTCTGAAGTAAGTAGAAGCCATGACATTGATGCTCGGGTTCTGTACTGAAGCGCACAGAAACCATTTTTTTGAAGCACGGATCCTGAACTGAAATGAACAGGTTCCATCTACCTGCAAAATAATCATGTAACTTTTGGTATCCATTGGAATTTGGGTCCAATCAAATTAGCTTTAGGTAACCATCTTTGAGTTATTACCTTCTTCTCTGCCTTAGGCAACCATTTCCAGTTTGGTTCCTTTAAGACATTCTTAGGTACCCAGCAGAGAATGAATGTGGTACCTTTTTGTTCACACTTATGAACATGATGTTTCACAGGCTTATGCCTAGCGTTGGATACACAAACATTTATCACAGGAGAAGAATGACAATGTTTAGTAGGATGCAAATCAAAAAGCTGCTTTAAAGAGTATTTCAATACAGATTTATCTGACACTAGAGCATCACATGAAGCAGTCTTTTGATTAGCAACTACTACAACTTTGTTATTCTTTATAACAACTTATAACATGAGCAGCAGAAACGAATGGTTGTGAATCAGTTTGATTCTCAAATCAATTTTTCACATGAGTATATGAACTTGACGAGAAGCCTGAGTCGTTACGACTAGAGAACCAGTTATGCGTGTTGTTGGATTTTCCAATCTTTTTGTGGCTTTCGGGAACTCTCTGTACTCTTAATGTATGAGTATATTGAATTCCTTACAGCTCTTTGAAATCAGATTTAGAAGATTCGCCGTTGTAAATCTTGATTGGAACTTCCAACATTTCTTTGCCCTTCTTGATCTCAAGAAGATGTTTCTGTTTAGGAGCATTTGTTTTCTGATCAGAAACTTTTGAGGCCTTTGGAATCTGACTTTCTAAGCCTTTGATTATGTCGAGAGGTTTTATCTCTTTCACTTTCAAAGAACTTAGAGTCTATTTTAAAACTCTGTTCACGTATTGAAAACACTCTTCTTGCCTCCTTAAATTTAGTTTTCTTTTCTATGAAAATCGACTCTGTCCTTTTCAAACAACTCATTCACTTCCTTAAGTTCTCTTTAGCATTCAAGTTGTTTTCAGAAGGCTCGAGTTTTGGGTTGCTTTGGAAAGCATTTAAAATATCATTGTACAACCCGTTGTAATGAATAGCTTGAGCTGCATATTCAATTACTTCGCTCTTATACTTCACCACATTCTCATTAAGAGCATCATGGTATTCAGAAGCTTCTTTTTTAGATTGTTTTATCTTATTTTTCTAGAACAACAATTTTGTGTTCTAAAACAGAGGTAGGAACACATGGGTGAGGTACGAGAGCCACCGGTTTAGCATTCATTTTCTCTTCTGAGTAATTGTGGAAATAGTCATCATCTAAAGTTGGTTTTCTAGATGAATAACTTTCATTCAGTTGCTCATACGTCATCAAGGTTTGGGTATTCTTTATGTTTTGCCGGCTAAGATCCTCTTGATTCAAAGCATCTTCAGATGATCTATGAAAAATAGCTTTGTATCCCGACCTCATGTAATTGAAATCATACAGAGTGGGCAATATCATCGACACTTTATGAAGAGTTTTTGGATTTTCAAACACCGATGCCTTCCTTAGAGTGATAAAAACGAGTCTGCTTAGGGTTTTTCATGTGAATGGTTTGATCTGTTTGTCCGCGTTTGAGAAATTTATCATCAAGCTCTTTGATACAGACATACAGATCAACTCTTTCCTTTTCAGTCATTTTGAATTTTTATTTGCTATCAATATTCTCATAATGCAACAACTCATCATGTTTTGAAAGATCAGATAGCTCAGATTCCAATGAATCCTTATTCTCGTTTGCATTGGTTAAACAACTTTTGAGATTAGTATTCGCATCATCAATCTTAGCTTTTTCCTGAAGAAGTTCTATAAACAGATTATATTCATGCATCCACTTATCATGAAAAAATTTAGATTGAACCTTTTCCGCTTGAAGTTCGTTATTAAGAGCACACAATTTGGCATTCAAGTCATTAACTTCATTGCAAGATTGAATATCAAGAGAAGAATGTACAGTATGTCCTGATTGCTCAACATTCACCTCATTTGTAATTGTCGTTTGCTTCTCAACTAAAGACATCTTTGAGACTTTATGCTTGATTGGATCTTGAAGATTACAGATTGATTTGAATATTTGAACGAAACGAGTTCAATGCTGATAGAACTCGAGTCAATACAAAAACAAAAATAAACTCGAAAGAAAAAAATCAACAAAGAAAACAAACTCACACTTAATAAAATACAAACTCAGAGAAAACAAAAATAAAATAAAGAAAAAAATATCAAACTTGGTAAAATATTCTTTTTTTTTTATAAACTCGGACTTTAAAAAAATTTCAAAATTGGTCCGAGACTTAGTTTTGGAATGAGTCCAAAACTTAGAATATGATAAACTTAGTTTAGGTATAAATAAAAAAAACTAAAAGACTTAAATAAAACTAAGAGACTTACAAGACTAAGAGACTTACAAAAAATTAAGAGTAGCTAGACTCACAAACATAAGAGACTTAAAAAATAAACTAAGTGACTTGAGAAAGAAAGAAGTCTGAGACTTAAGACCCGAGACTTAAGAAGATTAAAAAAAATAGACTCACACAAAAAAATAAGTTCCGAAAACGAAGATCCAAGACTTAAGAAAATAATAAAAAATTAAGACTCACAAAAAAATAAGTTTCGAGACTTAAGAAAATAATAATAAAAAGTAAGACTCATAGAAAAATAATTTCCGAGACTTAAGAAAAAAAGTTCTGAGACTTACCTTAACACTACTAGAATGAGAAAAACATAAGAGACTTAAGATAATTAAAAGTTTCGAGACTTAAGATCCAAGACTTAATTTTCTTTAGCCTTAAAATGAAACAGTTTCGAGACTTGAACAAGAAACTAAAGTTCTGAGACTTGAAAAAAACTAAACATCTGAGACTTGGAAAAAAAAAAACTAAAGTTCTGCCATTTGAAAAAAAAAACTAAACTTCTGAGACTCGGAAAAATAAAACTAAAATTCTGAGACTTGAAAAAAAAAACTATAAGTTCTGAGACTTGAAATAAAAAACTAAAGTTTTGAGACTTGAAAAAAAAACTAAAATTCTGAAACTTGGAAAAAAAAAACTAAAGTCTGAGACTTGGGAAAAAAAAAACTAAAGTTCTGATACTTTAAAAAAAAAACTAGAGTTCTGAGACTTGGACAAGAAACTAAGGGCATGTTTGTTACATAGAAATGAAGACCGAGAAATGGAATTGGAATGAATTCCCTTGTTTGTTTAGGTTTGAGAATCACAAAATGAGAAATAAATCAAGTCCATTTCTCTACTTTTATTTCTCTCCCATATGTAAAGAAATTGAGAAAATTAAAAAATTGAACTCTCTGAGAATTAAAAAAAAAAAAAAAAACGGAGACTTACAGCTCCAACTTCCCCCCCCCCCCCCCAAAAAAAAAAACCATCTGGAAACATTTCATTTCAGCATCCCACCTTTGAAAAAAAAACCCAGAGCGATTTTGCTCTTCCATAATCGTCGTTCGTTCTAGCAGCCATCCTCTCCATCGTCGTAGTTCCAGCAGCCATCTCGGCGGCGGTGACAGAAACCCTAGAGGCGGCATCCATTCTCTTCCATCTCCTCCCTCCAGCAACGGCAGTGGCAGAACGACAGTGGCAAGTGGCAAAACAGTTGCGCTCCTCTCTCTCTCTCTCTCTCTCTCTCTCTCTCTCTCTCTCTCTCTCTCTCTTTCCTTCCTTCAGCAGCGACGCTTCTCTCCCTCCCTCTCTCTTTCCTCATCGGCGGCGACACATACACACTCAAAGGTATCTATTGCTTTCTTTCTTGATATTAAATCTAAGATTGTCTCTTTCTTTTTGTTGTTTATGAATCTCAGATTGATATGAAATAGTTGTTAACTGTTAAGTCCCATCTTGTTTTACATTATTTAGTTCATCGTAAACTAGTGCTGGATAAGCCTTGTTCATCGGTATATTGTTGTCCAAATTAATATGTGGTTCCTTTTGTGATATGATATCATTGGCTATTCATATTTCATTAATATGATATCTGGAAGAAAATTTTCTCCCTATTTGCTATTTTGGTTCAATTTCATGTAGATGTATGGTGTGATTGATGTGATTGGTTCAATTTCATGTAGATGTATTGTTTTGTACCTGAAACTTGTAAAACGAAGGACCTATTATTGAATCTTCCTCCTGCAAGTTTCTATATGATCAAAGGTTACTACTTACTACAATAGATTGCAATAATTTTTACACATGACCTGCTGCAGGTACTCTTGTATACAACATGGATATTTATTCTTAATTAGGAGTAACACAATATTTAACAGGAGCCTGGAATATGAGTAGCTGCTCATACTCATCAGTGCTCCACCCATGTGCAGTCCATTACTCCATTTACCAGCACAGTGCACATATATGTTACAACTTATACATTCATATATTCTATAATATTGGTGATGGAAAAGTACAAATTAGTTAAGTTGTTTTAAGATGATGAACAACTACAAACTAATTGTTAAAAAATAAACATGTTAACGAAAATTTAAATCTTTAAGTACTACCACTCATTAATGCAGAGGCTAACTTGGTAACTTCTATGGAGTTCTTACAGCTGAAAAGTTTTGTGAAATCTCTCTTTCTTCACAGAAGTCTACAAGAGTACTGTTTCTGAATTCAGTACCATGATCTCTTCTAAGCTGCTTAACTTGCGCAGAGTCCAGCATCTCCATCTTTTTTATAAATCCAAAGATTTCTCTAGCAGCCTCTCCTTTGCTCTTCAGAAAGATCACCCATGTAAACCTGCAGAACTCATCAACCATTACTAGAGTGTATCTTCTACCTCCTAGACTTGGGACACTGACTGGTCCAAACAAGTCTATGTGGAATAAGAAGAGAGGAGTATCAATAGAGAAATTATTAGATTTAAAAGATGTTTTTCTCTGGTGCCTTTCTCACAAATTGTGCAGCGTTTATCATTAACAAAGGTTATAGAAGGCAAACCTGTTACCAACTCTTTCTTACAGAGTTTGTTGATATTCTTAAAGTTCAGGTGTGATAGTCTTTTGTGCCATAACCAGTTCAGGTCTGCATTACATATGGAGATAAAGCAGGTTTCAATTGTGGGATCAGCAGATTTCAAGTCCACAACATATACACATTTCTTCTGTTGTGCACACATCACAACTTTCCCTTAGGAATCCAATATATAACCCAGGTGCTCATCAAAGTTAACCTTGTAACCAGCATCACACAGTTGACTTATGCTTACAAGATTATGTTTCAGCCCACACACATAGGCTACTCTTTTGAACACTGCAGCACCAGCTTGAAGAGTTCCATTTCCTTCTGTGGATCCCTGTACATTGTCACCTAAGGTGAGTTTTGGCCCTTTTTCAGGGCTGAGATCACTTAGCAGATCCTTATAACCTGTCATATGCCCTGAGCAGCCACTTTCCAAGTACCAAACGCGGGATGGTTGTTTGTCCTTATACATCATTGTTGGGTTCCAGTTCTCCAAGCTGCTGAGGGCTTCAGCTTCAGCCAGGTCTTGTTTGAAGTTGCTTGTTGATGGGACATCAGTGTTGGCCATCAGACAGTTGTTATCTTCTTCATCTGATGATGAGTCAGATTCATCCTCAGACATTTCTTCCCTTTCATCATCAGCCTGTTGATCAGATTGTGTGAACACATCCAACAACAGACCAGCAGGTTGTCTCACGTTGGCCACTAAGGTAGCACCTCTTTTAGACATTTCCAAGGCATTTCTTTTCTGTTGCCTTGACTGGTCATCATTTAGTAAGGATCCATACAAATTTACAAGATCCATACCTTTGATGGTGCCTGAATTTCTTAAGATAGTAGGAAAATAATTCCATTCTTCAGGCAGAATGTCTAAAAATTTGTTTACCAGGGTTAGGCTGTCCTTGGTGATCCCAACAGCTTTGAGATCATTGATTAGAGCAGTGAACCTGGTATAGGTTTCTGTGAGAGACTCCTTTGGCTTTGCCAAGAAGAGTTCATATTGTCTAACAAGATTGTTGATCCTGTTGTCCAGTGTGATAGTGGGACCGTCATAGACGATACACAAAGTATCCCACATCTCCTTTGCAGTCTTCATTTTCTCAACCTGTTTGAACACATCATCAGGAAGAGAAATGACAAGGTTATTCATGGCTTTTGCATCAAGAGCAACCAGCCTTTTGTCTTCATCAGACCATTGAGCTTTGGCTTTCTTAAAGGGTCTGATCTCTAGGGCAGCTCCTTCAGCAGTAGGAGTGATAGTGGTAACAGAGGTTGGCACATAGGGACCCTCCATTACTATCTCTGGAAGTTGTACATCAAGATTCTCTAAGTAGAGCATCATTCTGCACTTCCAACCAGAGAAGTTTTAATGATTGAACTTGGGGGGTTTGGCCATATAACCATTGTCATAGTAGGAGGAGGAACTGGCAGCCCTGTTGTCCATGGGAAAGTAAGGAGAATGAGAGATCTAGAGTTGACACACACTCTATCTGCTCTGATACCAGTTGTAGGTCCCAAAAGGTTTCCCTAGTGTATTGTTCTAAGCTGTAGAGGGCGGGTTGAATACAGCAAATTAAAACTCAACACTCTTTTCTCAATGTTTGTGTATATTATTAACAAGTGTTAATTACAAACAAGCTTGACTGTGGAAAGGTTCAAGCTGAGATGACAGATACAATTGATGTTTAACTAGTCTAGGACACACTCTGACTAGATACAATGAAAACACTCACTAAGATGAACTCACTGTTTTACAAGACACAGATGGACAGCTTGAATAAGAACAGCTTGGACACATGTTACTGTTTTATTCAAGCAGACTTGCATGCATGGAAAAACACACTTCTATGAACGATTTGAATTTCTAACTCTTAGTTGTCTCACAATCCTTAGAAGCTTCCTTTTATACTCTCACTGAGAATCGCAGTGAAGCTTCTTCATTGGACGATGAGATAGCGGGATGTCTTTCCAAAAAGCCAAAACAACTTTTCTGCACATTCTGATAAAGCAGACTTGTCTTCATGTGGCAGAATCTTTGTCTTTTCCTTTTTGTCTCTGTTGAACAAGGCTTTAACCAAAAGAGGAATGCCAACTTTGAATCTTTCTTCTTTTGTGAAGGCCATTTTGATATAAGAAATGGTCTGTCACCCATTTCAAATATCCACTTTGTCTTCATGTAACAAAACAGCGTAGGCAGCTTTCGCATCTTCTGTTTTCCACATTGTCTTCGACTTTGTAAACTGATCTTGTAGTCCAAAACAATACATGAGGACTTGGAAACACATTCCATAAAGTGTTTAACATGTTCACAAAGAATAGGTTCTGTTTACAAAGAACAAAACACTTAGATATTGTCCAAGCTGCTCAACAGAATAGAGCAGCGTAGACAGTTTATGTCCAGCATGTTCAACCGAATGAACAGCTTGGGCAATCTGCCTTAGTTGCAACGAATGCAACTGTGACACCCTTGCCACAACAACCACCAATTACAATACACCCAGGATTGATCATCAACATGCAACAACATAATGATCTGATAACCTAAATTAAGTGCGGAAGCATTAAATACATAAATAAAGTAGTGCAATAGTGTCAAACACCCTACAGTGCTATAAGGTACCGAGTCTAAGTCTACACACCCATTACAATTAATACAATCATCCAGAATATATTACAACATTGTTTCATAACATAATTACCGATTAAATAGTACCAAGTCTTCCAAATCTTCCCAAATGACCTAACTAGAAGTTCCGGCAGCTGATTTACCCCTTTCCTGTAAAAATGAAGGCAACTGAGGGGTAAGCGAATGCTTAGTGAATACACAGATTTACACATTTTATAAATCCTTATGATGCCCACAAGAGTAGCACCGACGACACACGCGTGCACTCTCCACGTACACAAAGTACGACCACACAAGAGTCGTCGCTCTACAAGCCCAAAGCTCGGCCTTTAAAACATACTACTGAGACAGACATAACATCGGGGATGACATACTGCCTACCGGACCTGGAGGGATCAGCTCCAGCATCATATAGAGCAGTAACATCAGAGTAACAGATGCGACCCACGGGTCCATCGTAGATGCACAACAAACGAACGGACATGCATCAAATAAGAATGTGCATCTAAATTTACGCAAGTTAGTAGAATTCCAAACGAAAAATGAAGCAACATGTCTCAGTAAGCAAAAGCAATCATAAAGCAGATATAAACATGCGAAATCATATGTACTCACAGTGGGTGCGTAGTTAAATGTTAACCAATTTTTATTTCTCCTCGGGCTTTCAACCGGATCCACCAAGTACCCCACTGTGGGTTAAACAACACCACAAGGGACCTGTTATATTAATTACAACAATACCTCGTATCAATAACCGTTTAAATCATAAAACCAAGTTTCGTAAGTTTTGCAATATTTTTCCCATTTCGGGTCCATGTCTAAATTTGTACCATAATTAACTTTTGAGGTTATCTCATGTTCATACATTGTCCTTTGAGTAACCCTTGCCATTTTATGTGTTGTTTATGAGTTTCATTCAAAATACACGAGTTTAGAGAGTATATTTCTCAATTTTAGGCATTAAACTCAAATTTAATGGGTTAGATTCGAACCCATGCATCAGATTCGAACCATATGCTCAGATTCGAACCAAGATTCGAATCTATAGGTAGATTCGAACCCCATACCTTCGAATCTAGTGTTAGATTCGAAAACACACTCGAATCTAGTACCAAAATCGAGTTTGTTCTTGCATTTCGACACTGTTCTTGGCATATTCGAGTCTGTTCATCCTTATAACTTAAATCCATCATTCTAAGGCCTAAAATCATGAATATGACAAGTATCATGCCTAGATTCGATCCTATTATGCATCTACTATCATAATCTTGCAATATTTTGAGCAAAACAAGCTCCAATTTACATAAAATGACAGATTCGAAATTCTAGTTCTTCAAAGCCAAAACAATAAACTTAAAAAGAGTCGATTCTTACCTCAATTCGTACGAAATCAAAAATCCGTTTGTAGATTGTTGTTGTACTCCACGAGATCTTTCCGTTGACGTATAATTCTCGATAATCGGACGGTCGGTTTGTGAAATAACTTAGAGAGATGTAGAGAGGAAATTCTAGAGAGAGAGAGTGTAGTGAGAGAGTGAAATAATAAAAATGAAGTCTTTTGCCTTATTTATTCCACTTTCATCATTTTTGCACTTTTCACCATTCAACTTAACCGGTTCCATAAAATACTGATTTATTCATAAAATTATCATTAATAACTTTTAAATTCATAATATTCCATAAAAATGATTCAGAGTTCAAATTTTCTTAAAATAGCAACAAACTTCTAAATAACCCAAATACATAATAATTGCTCAAATTTTACTTAAATATATATTTTTCCAATTAATTAACCAAAATACAGTAAATTAAATCCGAGGATGTTACAGCAACAGGGTAAACAGCTTTGACTTATATTTCAAATCACTTTTGAGGTTTCAATAAGGCATTAACAGGCCTTAAATTATACCTTTAAGTGCATCAAACAAGTTTGATTAAAAATCTCTCCCTAAGATGTAGAGCAGGTTTAAGTGAGGCCTTTTTGTGCCTAACAAAGGACAGATATGATAAATCAGGAGAGAGCAGTGGCAAGAAAGATGAGAAATATGAAAAATCTGATAAGCCTGCCAAGAAGGATTCTGAGCAAAAATGCTATAACTGTGGCAAGCCAGGCCATTTTGCAAGAGAATGCAGATTACCTGTCGTTAAGAATTCAGAATATTACACTCGCAAAGCACTACTAGCAAAAGAAAAGGAGGACGGTAAGGCTTTGATGGCTGAAGATGATCACTAGCTCCAATTATCTAAAGATGAAGATATTCTAGATGAAGATGCACACATTTGTCTGAAATCTGAAGTTTTTAATGATTCTGAACTTAGTGAGTCTGCAATGATAGCTGAAGATGAGGTTTGGGTGGGTTTGACGGATGAGGAAACAGAAGAGAAAAGGGAGTCTGATGAAGATAAGGAACTGACAGAAGAGATATCACTAATGGTAATAGGAGATACTGGATGCAGCAATGAAAAGGAAGATGATGAATCAGATTCAGATGCCTCAGAAAGTTCAGAGACACCAGAGGTACAATCTAATTCGGATTATGATGATGATAATTCCTGTATGCTTGAACAAAAACTGACTCAAATGGCTTATATGTTAAAGAAATTTGAGAAATCCTTAAAGCTGTAAAGAAAATTGTCCATTCCTTGGAAAACAAATTGAGTCAAGAATATGCGTTAGTGTTAGAGTTTTCCAAGGATAAGGCATTAGCTTTAACAGCTGTATCAGATTTACAAGATAAATCAAATGAACTTCAAAGTCAAATTCAGAAACTGAATAGCAATATATTTGACATAAAAGAAAAACTGAATTTAGCTGAATTAGAAGCATCAAGTTATCCTCTGAAATATCATGCTATATTTGATGAAAGAACAAAACTTTACGAGAAAATTAAATCTTTGGAAGATGAGTTTATAAAACGAGGTCAACAGATCAAACTATATATTTGAACCAACCTAAACATACCGAATTTTATAATTCAAAATCAGGTATAGGTTGGACAAATCCTAAATATCTGACAAAGCAATTTCAATTTCACCAACTATATATGATGTCAGAATTATGAATTTAGGATTACAAATGGTTTTTATGAAAGCTTCGGATGAAGTAGAATCAGGTGAAGATTTAAAAAGGTTGAGATCTGATAAAATGCAGAATACAGTAGATTATAACAGATTAAATGAGAGTTATCAAAATTCTAGTATTTCTGAGGAGTATATTCAGACTTATTCTTAATAGGATTTATCTGAAAATACTACTCATTCTCAAAAGCCATATATACCATATTCAATTCTTTAGAAGATAAATTCTGATCTTGAGTTGAAAATCAAAACTTTTGAGTCTGAAAATGATAATCTTAAGGCTGAAATTAAATCCTTGGAATTAAAACCACAAAATCAGCCTGAAAACAAATCTCAACCAGCTCAAAATCTTTCAATTAAACCTGTATCTAATAATTTTTTTTAAACAAGAATTTGATCTGTATATGAACTCAGATTTCAACTCATTGGAGGAGATGTTTATCAAGATAGATGAATTTGTTAAGCCGTTACATGACAAACAAGCTGAAAAACCTAAAGAACCTGTAAGTATTCTGAAAAGAATATCTACAGAATCTAAGATTACATCAGAAAATTCACCTGTTTTACAAAAGAACAAGAAGAAAACAAAAGTTCCTTTTGTGACTCCAAAATTTGAAAAAGGTGAATCCTCTTCCTCAAAGGATTCTATTGCAAAGAAGGTCCATACTTCCCAAGGTAAGAGAATGTTGCAGAATAAACAAAATTCTAAATTGACTAATTCTCGTGTTTCTATTATGTCAGATTATATTGTGAAACGTTCTCGGAAGAAAGAATAGAGAAAGAAGAAACAAGCAACGAAACAAAAGATATTAAAACAATATTGGAGAGTTAAAAAGAAAATTTTGTTACTGATAGGATTAGTAAAATTGATAATTCGGTCTGTAATAAATCGACTGATAAACGTTGTACTAAATACTCTCGAACTGATTTGCTTGCTTTAAATTCTACTCATTGTCATATGTTGCATGCTAAATTTGATAAGATTGTTTGGATACCGAAGAAAAAGGTTCCTTCTTTTAAACAGGAAAAAATGAATTTCAAAATCAGTTCCACACCAAACTGTACCAAAATGGATACCTAAACAAACTGTTAAAAAGTGGGTTCCTAAATCAAAGAAACTAAAGACAATCCACATGATTTACCAAAATCCAAAGTACCCAACTATAAGTGGGTACCTCACGTCTTTTTTCGTCTTATAGGTAAATCATGTGTGGTACCTTGACTCCGGGTGCTCAAACATATGACCGGACAGAGAGAAACCCTCACAAACTTTGTTGATAATTTCTGTGGGACAGTTCGTTTTGGAAATGATCAATTCTGTCCGATCAAAGGGTATGGGAGTCTTGAGTACGACAAGTTTACAATTCAAAAGGTTTTCTATGTTGACGGTCTAGGTCACAATCTGTTCAGTATTGGGCAACTGTGCGACAAAGGATTAGAGGTCAATTTTAAAGCTAATCGGTGTAGCATTAGATCTGGGGAAGGGAAGGAGATTCTTGTAGGGAATAGGAAAACAAACCTGTACTCTATAGACTTAGCCAATATAAATCTGAAGAAAGATGTTTGCTTATTGTCCAAAGCAACATCTAAAGTATCATGGATATGGCATCGCCGTATTTCACATTTGAACTTCAAATAATTAACCAACCTTGCCAAAGGTGGGTTAGTCAAAGGGCTTCCAACCCTCAGATTTTAGAAGGAGCAGTTGTGTGCAGCCTGTGAAAAAGAGAAGATGGTGCGACCTACTCACAAGCCAAAGGTCGAACATTCTTCAACGAGAGCTTTAGAACTTCTACATATGGACTTGTGTGGGCCTATGCAAGTACAGAGCATTAACAAGAAGAGATATGTGTTGGTGATAGTTGACGACTATTGGAGATATACATGGGTATTCTTCCTGCGATCCAAGTCTGATGCTACCGGGATCATAATCGACTTCATTCGCAAAATTCAAGTGAAGTTGCAACTTTCAGTCAAGTCATTAGATCTGATAATGGGACAGAGTTCAAGAATAAGTCACTCGACACGTTTCTAAATTCTGTGGGTAACTCGTCAATACTCAGCAGCTCGTACTCCACAACAGACCGGTATAGTCGAACAATGAAATCGCACCCTTGTGGAATCTGCAAGGACGATGCTGGCTTATTCAAACCTCTCGTTATTCCATTGGGCTGAAGCTGTAGCAACGGCTTGTTTTACTCAGAACAGATCTATCATTAACATGAGATTCGGAAAGACTCTGTATGAACTGATCAATAAATGAGTCCCTAATGTGAAATTTTTTCATGTATTTGGATGCAGGTGCTTTATTCAAAATGACAAAAACAATTTCGGAAAGTTTAATAAGCGGACGAAGGCATCTTCATTGGCTATTCAAAAGAGTCTGTAGCTTTCTGAGTCTACAATAAGAGGACAAAGACTGTTAACGATAGCGTCAATGTTAAATTCGACGAAGGAGTTGTAATGGCTTCTGAACATACCAGTTCAGCACCCGAACTTAAACAGCCGACTTCTATGAAGTCATCTGAACAGACTGCTGAAACGAATGATCTAAATAAATTGTTTGAGAATTTTTAGGAACACTACTTTGAAAAGACCAAACATATTGTTTTAAATTTGGTTCCTGACAGGATTACTGAAGAACCAGTCGTAGTCTCAGATCATTCGCACCAACCGATATCAGAAGATACTGGAGAGGTTTCAACGATAGACATACACTTACACGTTGACAGTGTACAACCTATCCAAGCTCCAGAATCTTTTAAAACCCCCTTGACTTCTGAAAACTTAGAAACCCCCGTCTCAGTTGATATACCATCAACTTCTGAAGTAAATCCCCGAATTCCCTTCCTGGATTTGAATCCCAATCAAGACCAACTTCAACCTTACCCACATACATTCAAATGGACAAGGAATCGCCCACCTGAAAATATAATTGGTGATCCTTCTGCTTCAGTTAAAACCAGAAGAGCTACAATGAACGAGTGTTTATTCTCAAATTTTTTGAGTAAAATTGAGCCAAAGAATGTGAAAGAAAATCTACTGGATGCTGACTGGATAGTGGCAATGCAAGAAGAGTTGAATCAATTTGAAAGGTTGAAGGTCTGGAGATTGGTGGAGCGACCAAAAGACAAATCCATCATTGGCACGAAGTGGATCTTCAAGAATAAGAACGATGAACACGGTGTCATCATTCGAAACAAGGCCTCATTGCCAAAGGATATAGCCAGCAATAGGGAATTGAATACGACGAAACATTTGCTCCAGTTGCTAGGATTGAAGCTATTCGGATGTTTTTAGCATTTGCTGCACACAAAAACTTCACTGTATATCAAATGGATGTGATAACTGCTTTTTTAAATGGGGAATTGACTGACGAAGTATATACATATCAGCTCGAAGGGTTTACCGATCCTTCGAAGCCTGATCATGTATATATTTTGGACAAATCACTGTATGGCCTTAAACTAGCACCACGTGCTTGGTATGTTGCATGACGGGCCGTTGTTGTGACCGGCAGACTTAGTCCTTAAATCACTATTTAGCTAGAGAAATAAGGGTCGAATCCACAGGGAGTGTGGTCGTAAATAGGATTAGGTTATTGGCCTTATAAGTTTATTGAAAGCATTTAATTTGTGAATTTGTGGATTTGAATGATATGTTTAGAGTAATGATTTGCTATCGCTTTGTAACTTGAATTAATGGCAAAGTAACTAACGTAGAAGATAAGCAATCAAGAGACGAATAACCATTCACGGGATCACCACGACATAAGTATTACTCACTATAATTTCATGCAACGATCACATAGACATAATCAATTGCGCGACTAAATTAATCAAACATGTCTTGACCAATAACTCTCGGCATAGCGTATGCAATATTAATACGTGTCTTAATCCCTACGCTAATGGACTCGGCACAAATAATAGTACCACAATAAACTATCTTTCTATTACCAATCAAAACATACAATCATAATCATAGTCGAATGCTTATCATTTGCACACACATAATAGATCTCATTTAATACAAATACATCAAAGCACGAGAAATTAAAGTAGAGTAAACTTAGCCGTAGATCCTCCGCAAACGGCTAATGGGATTAGCCGCTCATCGTATGCTCTTCACAATCGTAGATCTGAGTCATAGCGTAGCTTGCAAATCACCGTCTTCGTTATCGTATTGTAGATCCACTCCGGCAGGACTTGTATTTATAGGGAGGTCGAGATTAAGGTTCCACAAGCTGTATGCAGCTAGGGTTTAGCTAGCTTGCGCTGGAACGTATCTGGATAGTTGGGACTCCTTGTGGAGCGCAGGGTGGCGCAGGCCTGCGCCCCCTTCAGCTCGGTTTGCTCTGAAATCTCTTGAATTGCTTCTTTTTAACATCATGGCCCTGAAAACAAACTTGGAGTAATAATATGGATTTTACGAAGTATCAGTGCTTAAAATGATCATAATATGACTCAGAAACCCCATAAATTATAGACTTATCAAATCTCCCCAACTTAACTATTGGTCGTCCCCGAACAAGCTTTTGGAATCAGAACTAACTAAGTAACGAGCATGTATTGGCAGTGAGTCTAGGAATTTTATGTTAAGCTAGCCTTCGCACTAATGCATTAAAATTCTTAACATTTAAATTGAAGACGTTTTCAGTTAAAATATACTTCTCTTAGAATTTGTATAATGTATCTCACTTTTGAAGATACCCTTTTAGCTCAAGGTTTCGATACTTAAAACATGTGGGTCTTCCGACCATCTTTTCCTCTTTGCATGTTTACGACAAATTTTCTTTTTAACACCATGCTTCTATCTATATTCTTTTCACTAGATTAGCTAGATGGTCCATGTAACGAGATTCCGGTCAACCGCTCCCAAACCAAATGGATTTAGGGGATTAGGCATGAGTGATACCCCTACGGACTTAGTTTCCTGAACCATCTAGACTACATTTAACTCATTTTTTAGGCTAAAACATGATTAAGTTCTCCCCCTTATTGCATGGGTTTCCAAAATCTTTTGACACAAATTATATTTAAGCCCAAATAAATTTTAACGTACTTGAATTCATTTTACATGGCAAAAGTTTTAATTATTACTACGACTCTTTTCTTAATTATAAAATATCATGTGAACACTAGTCAATTCACTCGCACATGTATTTTCTAAGTATTGTCATGTTCCACGGCCTGATCGGCAAACAAGACTCGATTTGGGAAGAAATGACAGACTATATAAACATTAAAAACTCTAAAAAGGACTCGGCTAAGAACTAAAAAAATAAATGAAAATTACGATAACGAAATTAAATGCATAACAAAATAAAATAAAAGACAGAAAAGTAAATAATAATAAAGGATAGTACCCGATCAATCAAATGGAGGAGGACCGAAGACGCTCTTGAAGAAGTTGGTATACGGATTCTGGCCATAGGTGAACTTTGCAGTCGGCAGAACCAAGTGAGGAGGCATCGGGTCTGGGAGGTCCTACCTGCCATGCGCCGGATAAACCTGATAAGTATTTACGGCAGGGTTATAGGCCTGGTATTCGGGCATCATTTAATCCTCATAAGACTGATATGGCATACCGTCTACAGAGTCCTCGTGGTGTCGGACTCCCTCCCAATATGCCCAGTCATGGTGCTAGTAGTAGGCATTTTGGTATGCCAGGGCTCTCTGCCCGTCCTATAAATGATCTACCCGACCCGCTAAGTGATCGACCCTATCATAAATATGGGTCATACACCCATTCATCTCATCTAATCTCAGGGTCACATCCTCTCGGAACTCACCCTCACTCACTGCTATATCCTCTATCCGCCTCCTCAAGCGGTCAAAATCAAAACTGTCATTACCTAGACTGCACGAGGTAGATGCATCTAGGTTCGGCTCAGCATGTCGAACTCCCGCCTCATTGGCGGCCTTCTCCTCTCTCTCTCTCTCCTCTCATCCTCAGTATAGTCCTCGATATACGACTCATTTGTCTCTTTGTCGAATATATCGAACCCTTCGTCAACTTCCCTAAAAATCAAGGTAGGGAACTTGGCGGCCGTAATGAACGTCGCCGAAATGGGGGATAGCAGGGAATCGGGCGAAAGTGAGCCCGTCCTCTCACGGAACTTAGAGATCAACCAAGAATGGGGGATGATCGTCCTCTCTCTCGTATCATACATAGCTCATAGATCATTCATAATTGACCATGCAAAGGACAGTCTGAGCTTACCCTTAAGAAGGGCGTGAAGGACTGTGATATCCCTATGCCTGACTTTGGTCAGGTCGATATCACGAGGCAAGATGTTGTTCACAATAATCTTGTGAAGCACCTTACACCTCGGAGACAAAGCCTTTCAGCTGTAGGAAGCAGAGGACTTAGACTCCAAAATGGATGGAATAAAAACTCTATTAACCTACTATGTCCACTCCCCTGACCAAGTCATATCAGTGAAGGCCAATTGGACCTCATTCCTATACTCGTACCCCTTCTCGTTAGACCCTTCGTGGCCTACCCCAGTATCTAAATTAAATAATTGGCGAAGGATTTGTGCATCCATCGCCACGTCCCTTCCATGGACGGTACCTATCAACCTAAAGTCGTTCGCTGAACGAACCGTCTCCCTCCGTAGGGTAGACATCCACTCAACTACATCGGCCTAATAAATATCGTGGCCGCCCAACTCAAGGACACTTTCCCACCCTAAATAGTAAAAAAGGTATGGGATCCCGTAGTCCTCAAAATCACTCCTCTTAACCCTCTTTTCAGCTAACACTTTATTTGAATATATCTTATACAAAAACAAGTGTGTTCCATGTGTTCGGGGTGTTGGGATAATAGGAGGTTTGGAGACCAATCTATCGGGACATTAACATTTTGAGTTCGTTGCCTCGTTCTCCTCGACATCTACAATTTGTGCCTGTATGAGATAAATTAAGTAATGTAACTTATAATTGCAAATTGCACAATTACACTTACTTAAAAGATGCATTTATATATATACTCTTTTACGTTCACATTTTGCATCCTATATATATAGTCTATAATTTGCCATTATTTTGAACACTAAACATTTATCATGTTTTAATAAAAACCATTTAGTACATACAATTAATTTTAAAGCTAATCACCCAAGTTTTATGATTTTAATAATATATGCACATTTAGGCAAGAAGGTTTGCTCGGAGAAGGAATAACAACAAGCTGAAGAAAAAAGGAATTCTTTTCCATGGGGGGAAGCTAAAGTAAGCGACTCAGAAAGGTCAGGAATCATATCATCCGAAGAAACGGAAAATACCAAAAAGTTCGAATTCACAGCTAATAACATTGATTCAATTGGCATTGACATAATAGGAATATTTCGTCTATTAAGGAGGATTCCCCGAATACCTGAAATAGAGATGATCCAACTTTTTAAATTCAAATTAATTTCTAGAAATTAACCATGACAAATTAACAAACTTAACAAATAAACACATATATCATAAATCATACATCAAAAATATCATCAAATTCATGCAATTTCACATACTTTGACTCTAAAAAGTCAAAATCACCATGAAAACTCCATGGATGACCATGAAGCTCAAGCTTTCATTTTTGCTCAAAAAGTATGAAATAAGTTGCAATTACTCAATAAAAACACTAACCTTGATGATTGGAAACTTAACTTGGTACAAATCTAGATTTTTTCTTCACCACATTCTCTACCCAAAAGTCTTCAAAATGGATGAAACTACTCTTAAAGAGGTGATTTCTAGCCTAGATCTTTAAAATTTATGAAAATGTGGGTGTTTTGAATTTTAAATTTGCAAATTTTGGGCACAAAGTAGGGTTTTTTTCGAAGGAGCTGCATACCCAAGCGTAGACTAATGTTCTAGGGTTGTGAAAATGATGAAATGGGGCTCAAATTTGCATTGGCCTGCGCCCCCCCCCCCCCTGCGCGCAACACTGCTAAAATTTAATTTTTTTACTGTTTTGGTATGCGGGGCTGTAAAACTTTCTAACTTTTGATATAGAATGTAGTCTAATAATTTTTGTGAGGACTAAATTATTAATTCATTTTATCGTTATAATCTACCCTCCCCAACTTAGACTTTTGTGACGTCCTCGTCACATCAAAATTAATTCATCGGTTAAGATCATAGAAAGATAGATCGGTACATATTCCTTATCCATAATAATTAAAATTAAACAAACAAATAATAAACAAACAAAATTCGACTTTTATGATTCAACTTAAAATAAACATCACACTTTAAAATTAAAAATAAAAGTAAAGTACTATTACAATCCAAATAAACGTAAATAACCAAACCAAACCAAACAAACCGAACAAACCACCACATCAGAAATAATCAAACCATACTTAATGTTTAGCACGCATAATTAAAATTAATATTCAAATAATTATAGAATCAACATTCGGCCGGAGGTGCGACAATCTCTTCCAACTCTCCGACAGTGATCTGAAGATTCGTGAGACAGTCCAAGTGCGTGTGAAACAGTTGATCATTCTTCTTTTGATTTTCCCCAAGCATTTGTATATCCTTAAGCAATATATTGTTTGTGTTTACTAACTCTCCAACTGTCTCCTTCAACTTGTGCCCTTGATCCCAAACGAGATCAACGGTCTCGACCCTCTTCCATGGCCTCTGATCTTCTTCATCAACTTCAATTCTGGCTTTCACTTTATTACTCTGTCTTTCAGGTATGGGTTTTGGGGCTTTGAAAGGGATTTGGGTCACTTTAGCAGATTTTGAACAACGAATTTGGAAACCTCTCTCAGTACGCTCAAAAACTAGCCCTACCATGGTAAACCTTGTAAACCATGTGGTATTCAGGTTAAGGATCCGTATGGGTAATTCCTCGGACACAGCCTTTTCTATCACGAATAATTCAGTCAACATTCTACAATGAGGGTAATTTATCCCTTGGCCTAAGACATGGCATTCCCACAAATTTTGCATAATAATGTACCCTAAAGATATGGTCGGGTATCCAATCATCAATGCGTGCACTAAGAGTATTTCTTGTGGTCTCACATATGTGGTGTCTTGATGATGCGGAAGTATGTTATAAATAACAAACATCCACATATCTTTTGCTAACAGGCATAAATCACCTCTATTGAAGACGGTATAGGTCCGGTCAGTTCTAACCGGATTTCCAAAAACAGTTGCTATCATTTGATCCCATTGATTAGTCCATTTATTAACCTTGTGCATTCTATCCCCTTGGGTATTGGACAATGTCCAGAACTCCTTAGGACGAGGTGTTTCATTGTCAATTAAGAACTCATCATACAATTTTTCTTTAGAAACGAACACCTCTTTGTTCCCCACCATCCCCACTAGTTCGAAGTCATGGTCTTCAGATTTTTCAATCCTACGCATCGTGGCGAACCACTGTTGAATTAAACTAGTATGGATATATGGTAATCCCCACATGACAACCCTAGCCCATCCTAGACGCTCAAATGACTCAATGATCTCGAAATCATCAAAGTCAGACTCTTTTAGGGTACGCTCTATGAGAAACCTAGGGGGTTTAGCATTGTTTGTGTTCGGGGGAATTTCATGGAACTCCGCATTGAAGGGTTTCTCAAAGCGGATGTCCCTAGGATCGTGGGTTCTCATCCTAGGTTTTTGGGAATTTCTGGGACGGTTCCCGTTTGCATGGAACTGGGTTGACATCTAAAAATAATGCAAAGACAAAGGATTATAAATATGGGGTTTTTACGTAAATGATGCATGATAATTTTAAACACCCTTTTTTCAATAATAAACAAAGTAATCCTAAGTCTCACCAACAATGTGAGCCCAATCTAACCCTATCAAATGTATGAACTTTAACAATAAATATTTTAACAATAAAAACATAACCTTTTACGACAAAAAGTTTCAAAATATAATAAATACGGAAAAATGCATAATTTTTTACAAAAGTTTTTCAAAAATAATTTTATAGAAATTAAATGAATATTAGAAAATTATTAATAACCTTTTTTTTATTAAAAACCATGTAACTCCCAAAAACCTCAACCCATTCATGCGTGATAAATCTTTATGAAACTAAGGTATAATGAAGTTGAAGGGGTTATAGGGAGTAAACCTTGCTAGTAATTGAGAAGAACTAACCTCGGATTGAAGATTTGACGTGAAAAAAATGAATTTTTGAAGGTTTTTAGGCTTAGAAATCAAAATCCGCCGTTTCTGGAACTGAAATTAGGGTTTTGGAGTTATGGGGACGATCAGTACTATTTTTATAAGATTTTGAGCGCGTCGGGCCGCAGGGCAAGCGCAGTCCTGTGCCTCCTGCGCCCGGGCCTCTGGATTCACGATATGGGTCGTGCACTGATCTTGAAACCTTAATTCTTTAATTTTTTAATTTTTACGGGTATTCTCCCCAATTTACTCTTGTATTATCGGGTTAAACTAACTTTGCTACGTGCTTAAAGTTTTTATTATTTCTTATGCGGGGTTTTATTATTTAATTTAAAACCTAATTTCTAAACACAACTAAGTTCAGGAGGATGATCCTCCCCAACTTAATTGGGTACACGCAATTAAGCAAATAAACACACTTAAAAACAATTAAATTCAAATAATCAAAATACTCTGGGTTGCCTCCCAGAAAGCGTTAAGTTTTACGTCTTCAGCCAGACGTACTGCTCCTAAACTAATTAATTAACCTTAGGATCTTGTAGTCTGATGAGTTCCGATACTAACAAATCGTTGGTAGCCCATTGAACATATAATTTAAGTCTATGTCCATTTACTTAAAATGGTTCACCACCTTTTAGGTCCTGTAATTCTACCGCACCGTGTGGGTAGGTATTCGTTATAATATATGGACCTGTCCATTACTTTTTAATTTACCAGGAAATAGTCTAAGTCTTGTGTTAAATAAACAAACTTTATTTCCTTTGGTAACTATTTTATTTTTAATCATTCTGTCGTGGAAAACTTTAGTTTTGTCTTTATAAATTCTGGCGCTTTCGTAGACTTCTCTACGAATTTCTTCCAGTTCATTCAATTGGAATTTCCTGTCAACACTGGCATCATGTAAATTAAAATTAGTGTTTTTGATTGCCCATAGAGCTCGGTGTTCTAATTCCACTGGGAGATGGAAAAGCTTACCATACACAAGTCTATATGGGGACATACCGATTGGTGTTTTAAATGCGGTTCTGTATGCCCATAGAGCATCCTCTAATTTTTGTGACCAATTTTTACGATCATGTCTGACAGTTTTTTCAAGAATTCTCTTGATCTCTCTATTAGAGATCTCGACTTGTCTGCTTGTTTGCGGATGATTAGGCGTTGATATTCTATGGTTAACTCCATACTGTTTAAGGAGTTTAGCAAAATGCTGATTGTTAAAATGTGATCCTCCGTCACTGATGATAGCCATTGGAATACCGTGTCGTGCTAAAATATTTCTTTTAACAAATTTGCACACAACCCGGTTATCATTAGTGCGTGTAGCTTCTGCTTCCACCGATTTGGAAACATAATCTACTGCAACTAAGATGTAATCGTATCCAAATGATTTAGGGAATGATCCCATAAAATCAATGCCCCATACATCAAATATTGCGACAATTAATATCGGGGTCATAGTCATCTCATCTCTTTTCACGATGCCACCAGTTTGCTGGCATCTTGTGCACCCTTTTACAAACTCGTAGATATCCTTAAATATCGTGGGCCAAAAAGAACTCACACTGCAATATCCGGTGGCTAGTTTTCTTTGCGCTGAAATGGCCACCGCATGCATATGCATGGCAGTGTTTAAGAATATCTTCGTGTTCCGAGTTAGGGACACATCGTCTTATAATTGGATCTGCTCCTATTTTAAATAAATCAGGCTCATCCCAATTGTATTGCCTTGCTTGAGCATAGAAATATTTTCTCTGTTGTGAGTTCCAGTGCTTTGGCAATCTTCCAGTTACGAAATAGTTAACTAGATTCGCAAACCAGGGAATTTTAGATACAGATAATAATTGTTCATCAGGGAAGGAGTCCCTGATTTGATCAGTTGAGTTTGTTGGGATTAATTGAAGCCTTGATAAATGATCGGCAACAACATTTTCTGTGCCTTTTTTATCTTTAATTTCTAAGTCAAATTCTTGTAATAGAAGGATCCATCGAATCAATCTAGGCTTGGCATCCTTCTTTGTCAATAAATGTCTTAAAGCGCTGTGGTCAGAGTACACGATTACTTTTGCCCCCCAAATATAGGATCTGAATTTATCTAGGGAAAACACTACAGCTAGTAATTCTTTTTTCGTAGTGGTGTAATTGATTTGTGCCTCATTAAAGGTTTTACTTGCATAGTAAATCACCACTGACTTTTTCTCAAATCTTTGTCCTAAAACAGCACCAACTGCATAGTCACTCGCGTCGCACATGATCTCAAACGGTTGAGACCAATCCGGAGATTGTAGAATTGGCGATTCGGTTAATTTTGATTTAAGCTTCTCAAATGCTTACATATAAGCATCATCAAAATTAAACTCGGTGTCTTTTGAAAGAAGATTGCATAACGGCCTTGAGATTTCACTAAAATCTTTAATGAATCGCCGATTAAAACCAGCGGGGCCTAGGAATGATCTTATTCCTTTAACGTTGGTATGGGGTGGAAGTGAGGAAATTAGTTGAACTTTCGCTTTATCTACCTCCATTCCTCTTTCGGGCACAATGTGACCTAAGACTACCCCTTCCTTTACCATAAAATGGCTTGTCTCCCAGCTTAACACTAAGTTGGTTTCAATGCATCTCTTTAGGACCTTTTCTAGATGTCCTAGACAATCTTCAAATGTTTTATCAAATACGGAGAAATCGTCCATAAATATTTCAAGAGAACCACCCACCATATCTGAAAAGATAGCCATCATACATCGCTGAAATGTGGCAGGTGCATTACATAGTCCAAATGGCATCCTTCGGTAGGCAAAGCTGCCATAGGGACAAGTAAATGTAGTTTTCTCTTGATCCTCTGGATGGATTGGGATTTGATTGTAACCAGAATATTCATCCAGGAAACAGTAAAACTTCTGTCCTGCTAATTTTTCCAATATTTGATCTATAAATGGTAGCGAAAAATGATCTTTGGAAGTAGCAGCATTGAGTTTCTGTAGTCGATACAAACTCTCCACCCAGTTACAGGGCGAGTAGTTATCTTCTCTCCTTCTTCAGTATTAATGACTGTAATTCCCGATTTCTTGGGCACAGTTTGGGTTGGACTTACCCACTTACTATCAGATATAGGATATATAATTCCAGCGTCCAACCATTTTAATACTTCCTTTTTAACTACCTCTCTCAAATTAGGATTCAATCTCCTTTGTGCATCCCGAGCTGGTTTAGCTTCTGGATCAGTAATGATTCGGTGCATACACAAAATGGGACTGATTCCTTTTTAATCAGCTATCGTCCACCCTACTGCTTCTTTATATTTGACTAATACTTGTAGTAGAGCTTTCTCTTGCTCTTCAGTCAGATCTGATGAAATTATGGCAGGTAAAGTGTCATTCTGACCTAGAAAAGCATATTTTAAATGGGATGGTAGCTCCTTCAATTCTAGGACAGGTGGTTGCTCTATTGAAGGTTTGGCTGACTTAGGTAAATCAGTAGGTAATTTTTTAGTCCTATGGCTCCACGGTGGTTGTTTTGATTCTAATGTGGATTCCATGACTACTTAAACCTTATCACACTCAGTAGGATTTAATTTGGCTAATTCATTTTCAGCAAAGAATAACTCAGTAGCATCTTTGGTGTTGATTAACGAACTATGCTGTTGCGCCAATTCGTCCACCGTGTCTATAAGATAACATTCTGAATCAATAGCAGAGACACTTGAAGCATTAAATACAACTAGTCTTAATTTCCTATTAACAAAGGCAATATCCACTGCGTCCTATAATTAATTTGTGCATTAATCGTGGCTAAGAAAGGTCTGCCTAGGATAATAGCCGGTTGATTATCTCCTATTGAACTTTCAGTGTCCAATACTAGGAAGTCAACTGGATAGTAAAAATCTTCAACTTTTACTATGACATCTGATAAAATACCTCTTAGGCACTTGGTTGACCGATCTGCCAGCTGTAAGATAATATTAGTTGTCTGTAACTGACCTATATCATGTTTATCAAACAAGTTTCCAGGTAAAATATTAATACTAGCTCCAATATCAAGCAGTGCCTTCTTAATCTGCATATTGCCTATTGTCAGTGGAATCAATGGTGATCCAGGATCTTTCAGCTTAGGAGGTAGAGAACTAGAAACTACTGCACTCAACTGTTCAGTTAGATTGATCTGGTTTGGGAGCGAGACCTTATACTTTCTTTTCTGAGTACAAAAATCTTTCAAAAATTTGGCATAAGATGGAACCTGTTGAATGGCCTTTATCAGAGGAATATTGATCTTAACTTGATTGAATAAGTCCCAAAGATCATCTGGTTGTGGGCCTCTTTTTCCGTAAGGAGAAGATTTTGGATTTTCTAAAGCAGCATGATAAGAATGAGGAATTGAAGTGTCCTGACTCTTATCCGCCTCCCCAACTTTAGGTGTTGGAATATCTGCTTTAATTGGCTCTTCAAAAGAAACCTTCTTAGGAACCTCCTTCTTCTTTGGATCCTCTTTCTCCTCATACACGACTTCAGTGTCGGTATCTTCTTCTGCCTCTCTCTCTTTAGGCATCTCAATATTATTGTCTAAAGCTCTTCCACTCCTTAATGTGGTTATCTTAGCTACTTCATTAACTTCGTTAATCTCATGTTTCTTATCTTTGTTATGATGATGGGCGTGTGAAGGATTGGCAACTGTATTGCTAGGAAGCTTCCCCTCCTCACGCCTAGTAAGCGACTCAGCTATCTGACCCATCTGGTGAGTTAACATCTCTATGGTCTTAGTACTGATAGCTGATTGTTGTTTCATAAATTCAGCAAACTCTGCGAATTGCGCAGAAGTCATATTTGTTTCCACTTGGAATTGTGGTTGATCACGATGATTTGACTTATAATATCGCTCATCCTTAGCTGCTGAAGTTGAACCATATTGATATTCTCTCTTTGGTGGTTCATATCGTGGTTTGGATTAATGATCGGTAGGCTGATCATTTTTGGTTGGGATGGTTTCTCCACCCCGGATTGTACTTTTCCTAAAATGGATTATCCCTCTCTTGATGAGCTCTAAATCCGTAAACTTCACTAGTGAATTCCTCAGTGGATTGAACTTGAGGACATGCTTCGGAATGATGTGTTGGATCTCCGCATGTAACACAATTAAGTGATACGCTAGGGTTTGAAAGACCCTTCATCAATTGATCCATTTTCTTTCCTAATTCTGAAATCTCACTTTTAACCTCACGTTTACAGGCATTATCTTTACCCATAACTTGAACACCTATGCTATTTTCAGAACCAGCTTGGACTTTAAGACCTTTACCGAGTTGACTAAGCAACTCCCAAGCTTCATCGTCTTCTTTAAATAAAAATGTGCCTCCTGTGGCAGCTATAATCATATTACGACTTTCTTGACTCACACCATCAAAGAATGTTTTGATAAGCATCCATTTGGGTACCTCATTGTGTGGACGAGCTCTTAGTAATTCGTTCATACGATCGAACGCTTCGTAGAATTGTTCGCCCGGTTTTTGTTTAAATCCGGTGATTTCCTTTCTTTTCTCAGTTGTTCTACTAATGGGGTAATATTCATTAAGGAATTCTTGTTTCATTTGATCCCATGTTGTAATACTATTGGTTGGTAAGGATACGAACCAATTCTTTACTTTCTCTTTTAACGAGAAAGGAACTAATAAAGTTTTAAACCGTCGGTGGTTATACCTCGAACATGGTGGGCTTTACAAATAGCTGTGAACTCAACTAAATGTTCGTAGGGTTCCTCACTTGGCATCCATCGAAGATCGAAAGAATTTGGAATAATTGAGGACAAACTTCAGGTTCGTTCTCGTTTTCGGGATAAAGAATTGGAGAAAGGTCGGGCACATCACCTGGGTGGTAATGCGACTCAACCGTACGCCTCGGTTGATCACCCATTCTAGAAGCTATGCGCTCAGGTTCTTCTCGATCACGATTTCGCTGCGAAATCGAAGGGCTTTCTAAATTAGGAATCTCTAAATTGGGAATTTCTAAATCAGGAATTTCTTCCTCTTGTGTGTTTAGATTCTCCGTGATTAATTGTTGATTTTGAATCCTGACAGTCTTTCGGTTTGATCTCGCTACTTTTTCGATCTCAGGTTCGAATTGTAGCGGCAATCCTTTAGTCGATCGACGTGTATGCATACACTAAATAAAATACTTAAATAAAATACTTTAATTAAACTAATTATATTTTTGGTGTTAAAGTAGAGGACTACAATTACCTTTTTGAATTTTTAAATTTTTTATTTGATTTTTTTTAATAATAAAATAAAGACTAAAAATAACCAAAGAAAGGAACTTAAACTTAATTACTTAAAACTAAGGCAACAAGCTAACTTTAAACCTTAACTACTGTTACACTCCCCGGCAACGGTGCCAAAACTCTGACGGGCCGTCGTTGTGACCCGCATACTTAGTCCTTAAATCCACTATTTAGCTAGAGAAGTAAGGGTCGAATCCACAGGGAGTGTGGTCGTAATTAGGATTAGGTTATTAGCCTTATAAGTTTATTGAAAGCATTTAAATTGTAAAATTTGTGGATTTGAATAATTTGTTTAGAGTAATGATTTGCTATCGCTTTGTAACTAGAATTAATGGCAAAGTAACTAACGTAGAAGATAAACAATCAAGAGACGAATAACCATTCACGGGATCACCACGGCATAAGTATTACTCCCTATAATTCCATGCAACGATCACATAGACATAATCAATTGCGCGACTAAATTAATCAAACATGTCTTGACCAATAACTCTCGGTATAGCGAATGCAATATTAATACTTGTCTTAATCCCTAAGTTAATGGACTCGGCACAAATAATAGTACCACGATAAACTATCTTGCTTTTACCAATCAAAACATACAATCATAATCATAGCCGAATGCTTATCATTTGCATACACTTAATAGATCTCATTTAATACAAATACATCAAAGCACAAGAAATTAAAGTAGAGTAAACTTAGCCATAGATCCTCCGCAAACGGCTAATGGGATTAGCCGCTTATCGTATGCTCTTCACAATCATAGATCTGAGTCATAGCGTAGCTTACGAATCACGTCTTCGTTATCGTACCGTAGATCCACTCCGGCAGGGCTTCGACACACTTTCACACACGTCGGGACTCTCTCCAAAGCTGCCCCTCGACTTGTATTTATAGGGAGGTCGAGAGTAGGGTTCCACAGGCTGTAAAACGCGTTTTTGCACCGCACTAGCACAACCAAGGTGCAGGCCTGCGCCCCCCCCCCCCCCCCCCCCCGCCCGGATGCGGCTAGGGTTTAGCTGGCATGCGCTGGAACGTATCTGGACAGTTGGGACTCCTTGTGAGCGCAGGCCTGCGCCCCCTTCATCTCGGTTTGCTCTGAATTCTCTCGGATTGCTTCTTTTTAACATCATGGCCCTGAAACAAAAACTTGGAGTAATAATATGGATTTTACGAAGTATCGGTGCTTAAAATGATCAAAATATAACTCAAAAACCACATAAATTATAGACTTATCAATGCACTTTCAAATTATCTTTTGAAATGTGAATTTAACAAAGTTGCAATGGATACAACCCTATTTATAAAACTTCAGGGTCCAGATATCATAGTTATTCAAATATATGTAGATGATATAATATTTGGGTCTACAAATCCTGAGTTTTGCAAGAAATTACATTCTTAATAACCCAAAAATTTGAAATGAGCATGATGGGATAAATTAACTTTTTCTTGGGTTTACTAGTAAAACAACTGACTGATGGCATTTTCATCAATCAGTCCAAATATATTCAAGACGTGTTAAAGAAATTTAACATGGTCAATAGTACACCCAAGTAAACTCCCATGGCTCCGGATTCTAAATAGAAACTCGATGAGGACATTTAAGGGAAACCTGTAGATGTAACTCATTATCGAGGCATAATTGGGTCATTATTGAATTTAACTGCAAGTAGACCGGATATTATGTTTACTACATGTGTTTGTGCTAGATATCAGGCACATTCTAAAGAATCACATTTGGCTGCTGCCAAACGCATCTTAAGATATCTGAAGGGAACTCCAAACTTAGGTTTGTGGTATCCTCGGAAATCCTCATTTACATATCACGCAGGTGACAAAATGGATCGAAAAAGCACATCAGAAGCATTACAATTCCTAGGTGACAAACTCGTCTGCTGGGCATCCAAGAAACAACATTGTGTATCCCTGTCAACAGCAGAAGCTGAATACGTCGCAGTATCGTCGTGCTGTTCACACGTGTTGTGAATGAAGAGCCAACTCAGATACTACGGGTTTACACCGCAAAATATTCTCATTTATTGTGATCTCAAAGTGCAATAGTTATAGCTTCAAATCCGGTGCAACATTCAAAAACCAAACACATTGACATCCGGTATCATTTTATAAAAGATCATGTAGAAAATGGTAATATAGAATTACATTTTGTACCCACTGAATATCAATTAGCTGATTTGTTTAGCAAAGGCTTAGATGAAAAACGATTTAATTTTTTTGGTATACAAATTGGGTATGTTAAATCGTTAGATTTAAACATTCAGTAGTTACAAGATATATAATTTTAAATTTACATTTTTTATTTGATTAAATATGTTGTTAATCTCATGTGATTTTAAAATTTAATTTTTCAGAGTTTAATAGATTCGGATTGTCATGTGCAGGGGGAGCAGACAGATATTTTATCTGATTTTTAAAATCTGGTGAATTTTTATCTGATTTTTTTTGTAGGGGGAGCTGAAATTTTAAGAGATATTAATCTGAGGGGGAACTATCATGCAAAAATCAAGGGGGAGTAATTTGTTTTATCCTTTATTTTTTTTTAGTTAGTTAAAATTTTTTTAGTTGATTTTTTTAATAGTTTTTGTTTGTTATTATTATTTTATTTTTTTTTTGTTAGTTGTTATTTGTTTTGTTTTTTTGTGAGTGTGAATTTTTTTGTGTTGGTTTGTACTTAAATGGGTTTAAAAGGAGAGAATGGGCTTAAATGATTTTCAAGTGGGCTGAGTTTTAGTTCAAAATTGCAAATTTTGTATAAATTTGAAATTTGAATTTCAAATTAACTTTTTCACAAAACCGGTTACTGTTCCCCTTCTTCTCTGCCAACATATTTTCTCAAGTTTTCTTACCATCGAAGAAACCTCAATTCTGATAAAGAATTTCAATTAAGTTTAATTTGTAAGTAGTTTACTGTTTTTCCTATTATTGGTTTATTTTTCAGAATGTATTTTCGTGGTTTATGCAAATATAGTGTACTATGTGTGTGTTCGTGGTATGTGTTCTAGGTGTATTTCTATTTTGTCGATTCTTCGTTGAACATATGAAATTGATGGTGTGTTTAAGTTCAAATGGATATTAAGGACTTGTAAATAAAATTTCAAGTTTCATTTCCAAACACACGACAATAATTTTGGATTTAAAGTTTTTAAAATTTTGAGTTTTTTGAAAATCTGAAATTTTGATTTTTGGAATGAAATGGTTGTTTCTGGACAAAGTTCAGTAAACAAATAATGTTTAAAATCAAATTTCGAGTAAGTATCAGTTAAAGGATAGTCACAAATGTCCATAAAATGATTATTGAAATTTTTCAGTGACATTCTGGACTTGGAAAACTTTAAACTTGTTTTCTCGATCAACACTTCATTCGAGAAATCTTATGTCTTGATCGAGTTGCATGAAGTTCCATTCGAGAAACTTTTAGTTTCATTCGAGTTAGGTACTTCATGATTCGAGAAACTTGTATTTGTTATTCGAGTTGGATGTTTTAAAGGACTTAGAAAATTTTTCAAACCAGTCTCGATAACAACATCATTTGAGTATATACCAATTTCATTCGAGTTGGATTCATGCGTATTTCGAGAAAGGGTCAATATAATTCGAGTTGGTCAATCATCTCATTCGAGTTGATTAGTATTTCATTCGAGTTGCCTGATAATTCATTCGAGTTGTTTGGTTATTCATTCGCGAAATTCCTTATTCAATTCAAGTTTCATACTTAAGTCATACGAGTTGAATCATGTGTCATCCGAGACTTTTCATGTGTCAATCGAGTTTCACTTCAAAATTTTACCAAGTGTTGAGGATTTCTAATTTTTCAGAAAAATTTCACATTTTTCAAGAAATTTTTAAAATCGGTGCTTTTCTAACATTGGTCTCTTAACGATAGACTTTGGAATCCTAAGAATAATATTTTAATATTATTGTCTGTAATCCCGATGCTTTAAACAGTAAAACACAAAATTATCTAATTTCTAGCAAATTGTTTTATTTTTCTATTTGCAGGATTTCATTTGTTTATCTGCTGTGTCTAACATATCTATAATTTTTCACAGGTTTCAAATGGCTTCCCAAGCTCAATCCCAACATTCAAATTCATCTGATTCTCATTCATCCTCAAACCATACACTGGTATCAAAACCAGTGAAATTAGCCTTTGTTACCCGACCTTCACCTTCATCACCCATCCCAGATACTCACCTCGTCAAAACCAAACGTTGCCTACCGTTTCGAGACAACAACCACAGACTTGACCCTAAAATAATCAAAGTTAGTCATCCAATTATTGTGGACATTCTTAAAAGTGTAAGGTCGCCTTCCTATGGATCCTATCTTGACGCAACACCGTCCAACGAGTGCGGAATCCTCGTTAGCGGCTTGATGGATAGACCACGCACACGAAACATGAAGACACACTGTGATAGACGAACAATGGAACGTCCCGACACGTGATTCTCTCCAAGAACAAACTCTCTGACACTTGCAAGTTTGAGATCGCCTTTGCTAAAGCTTTGATTAATCTTCTGTAAAAAAACTTAATTAATTAAACGAATTAACCCTTAATTATAACATCTGGTTCGAATTTGCCTAGGACAAGTTCGAATAAACCCAAGGCCTTTCGAACTTGTCCACCACAAATTCGAATCCTATGCTTTGAACTTATGTTTGAACTTATCTTTGAACATATGTTTGAACTTATTGTAACACATTACACCAAGTTCAAACATACATACAATCAATAACAAACATATACAATCAACCATATATCAAACACTTGTTAATATGCAATAACTAGTAAATTGACTTTTACAAAATATTGTCTATACTTAGACTGCTATCGTCACACAGGATGCACTAACAGACTCCCCCTTGACGATAGCTTCTAACTATTTATATTTTGTCTAAGTACTAGGACTATATAAACTACTACCTGCAAACAATCTCTGATCTATACAAACTCTAACTATCTTTTGGAACTTCTTACCTTCAGATCTCCAGCCTTCATGGAAGAAAATTGGCTGATCATGAAGCTTTTGCAGGTCATACTTGGATAGGTTGATCAGTGTTGGGAAAAATTCTAAGTAGTTCAAACTGTTAGTTAGACTTCTCAGAATGTTAGTAGAATTTCTGTGTAAATACAAAGTCCATGCTGTTAGTTAAAGAATCTCGAGCTGCTAGTACAAAAGTTCAAGCTGCCAGAGTAATTTCACTCAAGCTGCCCTGCTCAAGCTGCTAAGTGTTTCAAGCTGCTCAACGGCTTCATAAACAGAAAGTACTGATATTCAGGAAAAGTTATCTACACGAAGATTCCAGCATATCTACTACCAGATAAGTCAGAGTCCTTCAAGGAAACAAATCAGAAAGCATTATAAATACATAGAATAGGTTTTTCTATTGTATAGGAAGTTTATGCGTAATCAAATTGTAATTGCTTTTTGTTTAAGTTTTCATAAGCCTCTAAGGTTGTAAAACCCTAAGAACAATTTGTGTTCTTCGTCTAATCAAACAGATTAGAGGTGATTGTAATCATTCTGATTCAGTAATACAAGCAGTTTTGATTATTACTTGTGTTTATTTGTTATTGATTCTGAAAGCTTTTATAAAAATAATTAAGTGTTATTCCGCAAACTTCTTAATTAGACTTTGATTTAATACAAGATTATTGGTTTACACTCTGGTCAATTCAAATAAGTTAATCTTAGGTAGTTAAGTTCAGATCCTGACAAGTGGTATCAGAGCCACAGGTCGTTCTTTGTTTTTCAAAGTCGAAAGCTTTCTTTTAAATTGTTAATCTTTTGCAATGGAATTTGATAATAGCAGCAGTGGATCTGGGCAAGGACTCAAAGTGCCTATGCTCAAGCCCACTGATTTTGAGATGTGGAAACTCAGGATTCAACAGCATATTCAATTCATTGATTATGCCATATGGGAAGCTGTTGAATTTCCTCCTGTAGTTGATCCAGAACTTGATGATGAGGGAAAACCAGTTAAAACTCCTCCAAAAACTGAACTTGAAAGAAAGGCTAGAATGAGTGAAGTGAAAGCTCTTACACTTTTACAAATAGCCATTCCTAATGCTTATCAACATCAGTTCAAAAAGTTTTATACTGCTCATTCTCTTTGGAATGCTTTAGAGAAAAGATTTGCTGGTAATGCCAGTACCAAGAGAAATCAAAAGGATCTATTGAAACAGCAGTATGAAAACTTTTCTGGTGGCAAGAATGAAAACCTTACTCAAATTTTTGACAGGTTCAACAAACTGATAAGTGAACTGGAAAGTGCAAAAGTCGGCCTGGATCAAGATGAGGTCAACAGAAAGTTTCTCAGATCTCTTGGAGAAGAATGGACAGTTTATGCTGCTCAATGGAGAACAAAAGACACTCTTGATGAAATAGAACTGGATGATCTGTATAACAGTCTGAGAGTGTTTGAGACTGAGATTGATACTAAAAAGAAATCTCTTTCTTATAATCACAATACTGCACTTATATCATCAGAAAAATCTAATTGCAGTGATTCCTTTTCAGGTGGTGATGGTAACTCTACTGAAGCTCACTATGAGGCTTTTGTTGCCAATGATGGATTGTTTGCACTAAATGCTGAAGATCTAGAACAGATTCATCCAGATGATCTTGAAGAGATGGATCTGAAGTGGCAACATGCAATGCTGACCATGAGGGCCAAAAGGTTTCTTAAAAGAACTGGCAGGACCAACTTTCAAGCCAGAGTAGAAGGCAAACCAGCTTTTGATAAGTCAAAAGTTGAGTGTTATAAATGTCATAAGCTTGGTCACTTTGCCAGAGAATGCAGATCTCAAATTCAACAATCATTAAGGCCTCAGCAGACTAATCAGGCTTCATCATCACAAGCTTTTGTCTCTCAAGAAGACAATGTGTTTGACTGGAGTGATCAGATAGAAGAAGAGTTTCAAAATCAAGCTCTAATGGCAGAAACATCAAATGTCTCCTCCACTGAACTACCATCTGAGGTAAATTCTAAACTCTGCTCTCAAGCATGCAAAAATATGGTTAAAAAGTACAGAGATCATAATGAGAGCATGTGCAAAACTCTAGCTAAGATGGAAGAGAGGAGATATGAATACATGCAAGCCATAGAAGATCTTGAAAAACAGATCAATGACTATAAGGATAATGAGATTCAAATGGGACATGGTAGAACATATCATGAGTGGGAGAAAAAGGAGCTAAATAAGAAAATAGAATCCCTAAATAAAAAGGTAGAAGAGACTGAACAAAAGGTGTTAGAGGCTAATAAGAAACTAGAATCTGTCAATATAGATCTAGGTAACTTCAAATTGGCTAATCAAAAGCTGGAACAACTAATGGAAGTCCAATTTAAAGATAGGGTAAAATCTCACGTTAATCCCAAAGAAGGCATAGGCTACAGAGCTACTCCACCTCCATACAACAACAAGTACATTTATCCAATGAGTGAGGTTGCTGATAGGCTTGTCAATGAACCAATAGATGAGTCTATGACTACTGTAGATCCTATCCTTGATAGCAGTCCTGAATCTAAAGAAGATCAGATTCAAATTAGAGACTGTGAGGGCACAGCGGTTGAGAAAGAACACAAAACAATGAGTGCACCTATAGAAATCCAATCCCCCAGTAAGAAAGGAAAGGAGAAGATGAGTGTGTGTGCAATGCTGCTCCACAGGTTTCTGTACCTTCTAACTGTAACACTGCATCTTCTTCAAAGAATAATAGAAAGGGTAAAAATGTTCCAGTCTGCACATGCCAAAAGCATGGTGTCCAAAAGTTTCCCAAACAGCAGCAGGTAAGGGGAAATCAGAGGAACAAGAACCAGAAATTGTCAAATAAAACTGGTTCTCAAATTCAAACAGTCAAAAAATGTTTTCATTGTGGCAGAAAGAATCACTTGGCCAGAGATTGTTTTTATAAACCATCTGTTGCAAAACAGAATGTGAAACATTCAAAGAAAAACTCTCAAAATTCAAAAACTCCAAAGGCCAAACCTTCTACTGCATCAGTTCCAAAGAAAGCAGTAGATCACAGGTTCACAAAAGTTAATAAGAAACAGTCCACACACCAAAAACAAGTTTTAGCTAAACCAAAGGTATATTTTAAACAAATATGGTGTGTCAAAGGTACAAACTCAGGTGAACCTGTTGATAAAAATGTTGAAACTGCCAAGTCAAAAGTTGAGACTGCTAGTGCAAATTCTCAAGCTGTTACCACTACAGACTCAATTCAGACTGGTAAGCTCAAAATTGGGACTGGTAATGGATCATCTGAGACTGTTACTGAAAAGGATGGACAAAATACCTGGATACCTCATGTGCTAACTAAGTACTCTCCACAAAATCCATCAGTGGATCTTACTAAGTATAAGAAATCCAAGACAGTATTTAGTTATGTTAATGCACAAGGACAACCCAAAACCAACTTGGTTTGGGTTTACTCCACTACTAACTAAGCTGTTATTTGTGCAGGGCAACCACAGGTCACCACATAAAACCAGATGGCATTTGGACAGTGGATGCTCTAGGCACATGACAGGCAATTTTGAGTGCTTGTCAAATTTCAAAGGCTTTGATGGAGGATTTGTTGCATTCGGAGGCAACTCCAAAGGAGGTAAGGTTACAGGTAAAGGTACTGTTAATGCAGGAAACATGATTTTTAATGATGTTTTGTATGTTGAACAGCTTAAGTATAATTTATTTAGTGTCTCTCAAATCTGTGACAAACAAAATATTGTTTTGTTTACAGATTCTGAGTGCATTGTCCTTTCAAAAGATTTTACAATTCCTGAAAATCTTGTTTTACTAAGAACACCAAGAAAGGACAATGTATACTGTTTGGACACAGAACTTTTATCCAAATCAAGTACCTTAAGCTGTTTGATATCCAAAGCATCATCTAATGAGTCTGCTCTTTGGCATAGAAGGATGTGTCACATGAACTTCAAGTCCATGAATGTTTTAGTCAAAAAGAATCTGGTAAGAGGTTTACCACAAAAGGAGTTCATATGTGCTAATCATTGTGTAGCATGTCTTAAAGGCAAGCAACACAAAACTTCTCATAAGGCCAAAGAAATAAATTCAATCTCATCTGCTCTTCAGCTGATTCATATGGATCTATTTGGTCCAACATCTGTTTTGAGTTTAAATAAAAGGGCTTACTGTTTAGTTATTGTTGATGATTTCACCAGATTCACTTGGGTTTACTTTCATAGGTCTAAAGATGAAACTGCTGAGCTAGTTTAGTCATTTATTCTTAAGATAGAAAACCAATCCAACTCAAAAGTCAAGGTGATAAGATCAGACAATGGAACTGAGTTTAAAAATAATATTCTAAACAGCTTTTGTGAGTCCAAAGGTATTGCTAGGCAATATAGTGCACCAAGAACACCACAGCAAAATGGTGTAGCTGAAAGAAAGAACAGAACATTAATTGAGGCTGCTAGAACCATGTTAGCTTATTCAAAACTGCCAATGACCTTTTGGGCAGAAGCAGTCAACACAGCCTATTATGTTCTAAATAGGGTTCAGATTGTTCAATCTTAAGGGAAAACTCCATATGAGTTATTCCATAATAGAATACCCTTAATAGCCTTTTTCAAGCCATTTGGCTGTCCATGCACCATTCTTCACACTAAGACTCACTTAGGGAAGTTTGAAAGTAAGGCTGAAGAAGGTTTCTTTGTAGGATACTCAAATCAAAGCAAAGTCTATAGAGTATATAACAGTGTGTCTAAAACCATTGAAGAAAGTGCTAATGTTGAATTTAATGAAAATACTGCAAATGTCAAAGGCACTGGTCCTGATTGGTTGTTTGATTTAGATTCACTAACAAATTCTCTGAGCTTTGTTGAGTATACTGCAGAAGCTGATGCAAACAGAATTGAAGCTGTCAACACAAATTCTCATGCTGTCAATACAAATTCTCAAGCTGTTGGCACAAAGTTTCAAACTGCTGCAAATTCAAACTATTGGGATGAGTATACAACTATACCACTTCTGTCATGTGACCCTCCAGGGGTTCTGAATGCTCACCATGATACAAATCCAGACACTGAAGTGCCACTCCCAAGTCCTGAGAGAACAGCTCCAACACAAAGGGAAACAGTCCCAGATTCAGGTCAAGCTGTTCCAGAAGCTGAACCATCCACTGGTCCTGATGGAGATGATACAAACCTTGGATCTTTCTTTCAGACAGAAAGAGAGCCTACACTCAGAGTTCACAAGTATCATCCTCTCAATAAAATAATGGGTGATCCACATACACCTGTGCAAACAAGGAAAATGGTTCAAAATGAAACTGCTGCTGCTGAACAAGCAGTTCCTCAATTCAGTCTAGCTGCTTTTGAACATGCCAGTTTCATGTCTCAGCTAGAACCTAAAAAGGCATCAGAAGCATTGAAAGATTCATCCTAGATTGAGGCAATGCAGGAAGAGCTGCTACAATTCAAGATTCAGAATGTATGGACACTTGTTGATCTTCCTAAAGGAAAAAGAGCCATTGGTACAAGATGGGTGTTCAGAAACAAAAAGGATGAGAGAGGGATAGTCATCAAGAACAAAGCAAGACTAGTAGCACAAGGGTACACTCAAGAGGAAGGCATAGATTATGATGATGTATTTGCTCCAGTGGCAAGAATTGAAGCCATCAGACTGTTTTTGGCTTATGCAAGCTTCAAAGGTTTTAAAGTGTATCAAATGGATGTGAAGTCTGCTTTTCTATATGGCACAATTGAAGAGGAGGTCTATGTGTGTCAGCCTCCTGGTTTTGAGGACTACAAGTATCCAGACAGAGTCTACAAGCTAGACAAGGCACTCTATGGACTCCATCAAGCCCCCAGAGCATGGTATGACACTCTGTCATCATACCTTCTACAGAATGGGTTCAAGAGAAGCACTCTGGACAAAACACTTTTCACAAAGTCCATCAAAGCTGAGATTCTGCTTGTACAAATCTATGTTGATGACATCATCTTTGGCTCAACAAATGATTGTCTGTGCAAAGAGTTAGAGGAATTAATGCACAAAAAGTTTCAAATGAGTTCAATGGGAGAACTCACTTTCTTTCTAGGATTGCAGGTCAAGCAGAAGCCCACTGGTCTCTTCATCAGTCAATCAAAGTATGTTAAAGACTTACTGGAAAAGTTTGGGTATCAAGACACCAAAGTTGCAAGTACTCCAATGGATCCTCACAAACAGCTCCATACAGACAAAGATGGAATAGATGTGGACATTCATTTATACAGATCTCTTATAGGATCTCTTATGTATCTAACATCTTCTAGACCTGATATTATGTTTGTTGTTTGTGTGTGTGCTAGGTTTCAATGCTCTCCAAAGGAATCTCACTTGGTTGCTATTAAGAGAATCTTTAGATATCTCAAAGGTCAACCACATTTAGGCCTCTAGTATCCTAAAGACTCTCCTCTTGAACTAACAGCCTATTCTGACAGTGACTATGGAGGATGCAACATTGACAGAAAATCCACAACTGGTGGATGTCAATACTTGGGAACAAGATTGGTCTCTTGGCAGTGCAAAAAGCAAACAACTGTCTCCACATCATCTACTGAAGCAGAATATGTAGCAACTGCAAGTTGCTGCTCCCAAGTGATGTGGATTCAAAATCAACTGAGAGACTATGGTATGAATTTCCTATCCACTCCCATTTATATTGACAACTCAAGTGCAATCAGCATTGTACAAAATCTAGTGAAATTTCCCAAAACCAAGCATATAGAAATTAGATTTCATTTTATAAGGGATTGCAATGAGAAGAAATTAATTCAAGTTACCAAAATTCACACTGATGATCAGTTAGCTGATCTATTTACAAACCCATTTGATGTAGGAAGATTCACCTTCCTAGTATCAAATATTGGTATGGTTAATATGGATTAATTTGTTTTTCTTTGTGCATATGCTTGATTAAGGGGGAGTCACTGTTTCATTCACAGTCGCCTAATTTTCAACTAACAGCTTGAGTATTTTCTCAAGCTGCTAGTTCATTTACTCGGACTGTTAGTTGTTTCCCTTGATCTGTCAAAGTGTGCAAGGTAATATGGTCATTTCCATAAGTATGTGCGCGGGTTTAGATATTTTCGAAACCTTTAAAGGTTTCAGTTTCGTTCTATTCTAACTACCAGTTGCAAAATATCTTCTTAAACCCTTCTTGATTCTCTGAAACAATTTCCACGCACATCTCTCAAACCCTAAAATCTTCGTTCGTTCATCAATGGAGTTCGTTAAAGAACACAACTGCCTACCCTACTCTCTCAAGCATACTGATCTTGCACCGTTCCATGACATCATGGAATTCCTTCGTAGTTCACATATCAATCATGCCCTGAATATCAATCCCACCATATACATATCCCATATTGAGCAATTCTGGAACCGTGCTACAAACCATCAATGGAGTCACTTCTTTGAGATCCAAAATAGATGGCACTCCCATCACAGTGACTGAGGACTCCATTCGCCAACATCTGCATCTTCAAGATGCCTCAGGTATAACAGACCTATCCCTTAACGAATTACATACTGGTCTTTATAATATTGGATATAGGGGTCCTGCTGACTCTTTTACTTTCTTTAAAGCACATTTTTCTCCTAAATGGAAATATCTAGTGCATATTATTCAGTAGTGTATGAGCCCTAAAAGAACTGGTTGGTCTGAATTTTCATCAAACATTGCCACTGCCTTGGTGTGCTTTTCAACCGGCCAACAGTTCAATTTTGTAAATATGATTTTTCAGGGGATGTTAAGGCATCATTCCCTAAAGAATGGGAAATTTTTGATGTATCCTAGATTTTTGGCAGAAATAATTGCACACACTTGCACAAATTTTAATATACATAAGAGGATACATGTTTTCCATAGGCATTCACTATCTTCTATTAAAAGGCTTTTAAAGCCAAGTGCCAATTTTTTGAGTGTAGATGTTCCATTGCCTTCTGCAATGATGAACATCATTCCAAGAAACAGAGGAGAGGGTCCTGAGCAGGCTCAGCCAAACATTACTGCTTCACCCCCAGGACCCCAACCCACTCCTCATGATACACAAATTCCCTCAGTTCCTTTTGTTCAGCCCTCATCCCCACTACTATCATATAAAAGGAAAAGAGGTCCAGGAGATCCTTCCTCCTCAGGCCTCATACAAGAGCCATATAACCCTGTGCAGGAGGACACTTCTGCACAGAACACCCAAAGGGAACCAATTGAGGACACTCCCAACCTCATTCACGAGGTGGACATCTCACCAGAGATGGTCCATATGGGTTCTGTGGCTGGCACTACTGTTGTCTCTGCACAAGAGGCCCAGGACAGTGCCAACATCATTAAGACCACACCCATGGCAACAGCAGGTGTGCAAGCACCAGCTGGAAGTCCCCAGAACCAAGAACAGAGGGGCCCAGAGGAATCTACGTCTGGTATTCATGCCAGTGATAGATCACAAGCACCAACTTCATTTGCTGATCTTGAGGCTAGTCTGCAACTAATGATTTTAACGGATCCTAAGCTGCAACTTGTTGTTGCAATGTTGGAATACCAACAATCCATCATTGCTGCACAGGGGGCACAAATCAATGCACTCAGGCAGGCAGAGGCGGCTCAAAATCAGAGAATGGATTATTTGCATAAAGGGTTTACCCTCTGTGGGAATAAGATCATTCAATTAGAGCGTTTTATTCAAACCCATGTGGCAAAGGTTGTAGGTCCTCCTGACCAAACCAATGCTTTCAAAAAGGGGGAGAATCAGGAGATCCCAGAAGCAGTCCAAGCAGCTCCAACAGAATCAGTCCAAGCAGCTCCAACAGTCCAAGATTCTAGGCTAGCAGTCCCAACAGCTTCTCAAGTTGTTAGCCTAGAAACTCAAGCTGCTAGTACTAAAGCAACTGGAGTTGTCATAAAAGAAGGTTTCCAGGCTCCCAAAAGTTCAGTCCAAGCTTCATCTTCTGCTACAAAAGATAAGGGCAAGGGCATTCTTATAGAGCCTCCAAAGCACAAATTTTCTTCCAAAGAAGCCCAGATTGCCTTTGATGCTGAGCTTGCCAAAAAGTTAGCAGAAGAGCAGGATAAAGCTTTAGGCCAGCAAACCCATGCCCAAATGCAAGATGATGAAACCTTAGGAGACTACCTAAGAGGGTTTGTGGTCAAGCAAAGTGAAAGGAAGAGAAATATGCCAACAGGGCATTCAAAGGCTGAGCATAGAAGATTTTTGATTAATTTTGCCTTTGCTGCTGGTATCCCAAAGAAGATGGCTAATTCCATGAGCACAGAAAGGTTGCAAGATATACATGATAAGGAAATGGAAAAACAGAAGAAAGCCAAAGTCTCCCAAGAAGTCCAAAGATCAAAAGATTCAGCTCAAGCTGCTGCCAGTGATCCTGCTCCTTCTGATCAAGCTGTTGCTCCTCAATCAGAGCCAATCTCACAAGCAAAGCTTGATCAGGTCAAAAAGGTGCTTTTTGAACATCAGCTGCAACAGGTTATGGAAATAGAAAAATCCCTCGACCAGCATGATTTCTCCAAACCTCTTATTACTTATTGGTATGCTAAGTCAATGGATAACATTGACTTAAGATATCATTTTGTAGTAAGAAGAGAAACTGGTTCTGAGGAAGAATATAAAAGCATAATGCATATGGCTGAAAGGATGACAAGAGATGAGCTTACAAGGATGTATCAAGTTCGGACTGCTACTCAAGTCAGATCTTCCCTCCCACAAGTCAAGCAAGCCATTAAAGATTTACAGAGTATTTTTGACCCTGAATCTATAAGAAAAGATATAGAAAATGCAAAGGAGATGAAGGTCAAACAGGTTGATCTGTTTGTTAAATCAAAGACCTACAGAATCAGATTTACAGATGGTTCTGGTATGTTCTTCAATTTTGAGTTTCTTGATCTTCCAAAGGCTATACTTCTTCAGATGCTATCTGCACGGATATATTATGATAAAGAGGATCTAAAGAAAGAATTTTTGAAGGCTGTAAGTCAGAAACTTGCACAGTTGTAAGTTTTTGAAAGTTTTGGTTTGTAAATAACAGTTTTGCTTTGATTATTTTCCTTATTTGTATAGAACTTAAAGTCTTGTATAAAAGAATTTAAGTTAGGGGGGGATTGTTGGGAAATATTCTAAGTAGTTCAAACTGTTAGTTAGACTTCTCATACTGTTAGTAGAATTTCTGTGTAAATACAAAGTTCATGCTGTTAGTAAAAGAATCTCGAGCTGCTAGTACAAAAGTTCAAGCTGCCAGAGTAATTTCACTCAAGCTACCCTGCTCAAGCTGCTAAGTGTTTCAAGCTGCTCAACGGCTTCATAAACAGAAAGTGCTGATATTTAGGAAAAGTTATCTACACGAAGATTCCAGCATATCTACTACCAGAGAAGTCAGAGTCCTTCAAGGAAACAAATCAGAAAGCATTATAAATACATAGAATAGGTTTTTCTATTGTATAGGAAGTTTATGCGTATTCAAATTGTAATTGCTTTTTGTTTAAGTTTTCATAAGCCTCTAAGGTTGTAAAGCCCTAAGAACAATTTGTGTTCTTCGTCTAATCAAACAGATTAGAGGTGATTGTAATCATTCTGATTCAGTAATACAAGCAGTTTTGATTATTACTTGTGTTTATTTGTTATTGATTCTGAAAGCTTTTATCAAAATAATTAAGTGTTATTCCGCAAACTTCTTAATTAGACTTTGATTTAATACAAGATTATTGGTTTACACTCTGATCAATTCAAATCAGTTAATCTTAGGTAGTTAAGTTCAGATCCTGACAATCAGATGCAGAGGATCGTATACCTTCAAAATCACCTTGTCTTCTAGATCCTCCATGACTGCTTCAGCCGTTTCATTGTCTACATACCACCACTTCATGTTTCCAAGAACATCCTATGGAATAGACTTCAATGGTACTCTCTTCAAACATTGGACTGGCTTATAAACCATCCTAGCCCAAGGTTTACCTGTATGGGGATCTATTCTTATCACATCTTCAACTCTCTTGCCTGACCTCGGCTTTATCCTTTCAAACTTTCCAGACCTCCCCTCCATTCTAATGATTTTTGCTATTACTTCAGGGTAGGGGTCGTCTCCCAAGTTAATAAGCTCCTTCCAGGACAGTTCCTTTACTTCACATTTGGGCAATGTATTAAAAACCTTCAAGGTTCTCTTCAAATACTGAAGCCCGTCTCTTCTTTTAAGCATAAATAGCTGCAGTTCTCTATCAAAGAACCAGCTTAATATTCCACCTGAGAGGTTTCCAGAATTTGGTACTCTCATCCTCTTCTTCATCTTCAGCTCTGATTTCTTTTCTTCCTTTCGGAACCAAAGATTTATCAATTCCTCTCTGCTTTGCTCTTTGTCAGCTTTCTCAAATTCTGAATCGTCCATAGATGCCAACTTAATTTCATCTATGTCAATCACATTTTGATTATTGTGCACATACTGTTACGTTATAGGCTGTGAAGGAATGATTACTTCATCTACATCATCGTCTTCGTCTTCCACAACCTCTTCATCAGATTTCCATTCTGTAACGTCTTCAGGGACGAACTCTCCTTCTTCAAGGTCTTCAATCTCATCTTCAAAATCAAACATTACCTCTTCTTCTTCAGTATCCATTAGAGCTTCAATCATTTCGCTCTCAACAATCTTTGAAGTTTCACCTTCAACTCCTTCTTCCATTCTAGACTGACAAAGCTCCCCCTGAATTGATGCTTGCTGAGTAGTCGAAAGATCTACTAGCTCACCTTCTCTTCCAGCATCGGGATCATTGCCTTCATCATCTTTCCTCAAGATTTCAGCTTCTCTGCAGCTACTCTCCCCCTGAGCTTGTAGTTTTTTCATTAACTGCTCCAGGAGAGTCTTCATTGTCTTTATCTTAGGCGCTTGATCTGCTACAGTTGTTTTCAACTCAGCGTTTTCCTGATCAAGTCTGGCATTATGGGCTTGAAGTTCTGTCACTTCTATAGATAGCTGAAAACTTTGGACTGTCTGGAAATCCACCTTTCCCTTCAGCTCTGTAAACCGCTGATTGTCGGTGAATGTCAATGATGTTGATGGAATGGACGTAGATGGTGATGGAGCGATGGGTGGTTGAGCAGCTAGTATTACAAGTTCAGGAGCTGAGGTGGATGTAGCTCCCTGCATAAATCGGTGCCTCCTCGCCCTATGCCTAGGCACGATTGGAGTTTCATCTTCCTCTTCGAAATCTGAATCTTCGGTCTCTTCATCAATCAGAGCCGGTCTTGTTTGTCTCCTTCTGTTTACCATTAACCTTGATCCATATCTAGTGATTTGAATATTTGGATCCTTGCTATCAGAACTAGACTCTGAGGCATTTTCATCGAGCCCCTCAGTCTCATCCTGTGCTCCTGCTTCTTCTCCTTCACCTAGGACCTCAGTGTCCATTTCCTCACCCTCGGGTGGCTAATATTCAACAACATCTCTTAGAATATCATGGAGATCAGTTGGAGGCTCCAAAATATCATGAACCAGTTCAGCTGCGATATCTTGCTAGGCCTGAGTTCCTTGAGCCCATATTTCTTCTAGGGTCTCTGCTCTTTGATCAATTTTTGGGGCCAAAGTTGAAGGGCCTGCAGCGTCCGTTGATGGACCTGCTGCCGTGGACTCTGAACGTCTGCTGGAGGATGGCCTTGATGACTGAATTTGTCTCGCTGGAGCTCTTTGCCTCCTACGCGGTTGTTGTTGTGGTTATTGTTGTAGTGGTGGCTGTAGCTGCGGTTGAGGAGCTTCTCCTGCCCAGCTTTCTACTTCCAGAGCCACAAAATCTGGGTCGATAACTGCTCCGAACAGAGGTGCCACGTGGGGCCTGACCTGCTCAGCCCTTCTCGCGTTATGCGACTGGCAGTCAGCAAAAATTCTCTTATCTATAATGGCTACGCCATGAGTGTCTGGAAGTTGAGGCAGATTTGGCAAAAGTGGCGTATAATCATCATTGCGAAGCGCGGGTACATCAAAAATCATTCACGGACTGGAGCTGTGATTTGATGCACAAACTCAGCAAAGAACATCTCTGAAAAACTAAACCGCTTGTTATAACAATGCTATCACCGCTAATTGCATCTTGGATATGATGTAGTCAAAACCGGCCTTTTTTGGCGCAAAGCAAACCATGAACACATGCACCAAATAACGTCATTGCCCAATTAAGCCACTCTTCACATACAAGGCTTTGGTTATATCTTGGGCGTATCTCATACGTAAAAAGGCCGTTTGCCTTATATTGAATGGAAAATCAATGGGCCCCGCCTCCTGATCTGCGGAGCCTAGCTGAAGTATCTGACGAAGCATATCAGCTGAGAATACAATGGGCTGCCCCCCAACTCTTGTTCGCAATAATGTCGGCGTCACAGAATAGTCTACTTGGAGGTGCTCCCAAAATTGTCGGACATATGGCAAGATTATCTGCAGGTTATGGGTCAATGCATAAGCAACCCTCGAATGCGTCAAAATTCAACCATTTGTCGGAATGGTTGAGCTTCAGGAAGCTCTCTATCGACGGATGTAACATCCAGCATTGAACCAGGTTAGCAACGACGACCTAATTAGTATTTAATGGCCAATTATAACCTAATCAGTGGTCATTAGAAATTAACCAAAGTGATTAACAAGGTTCATGAAGAAATTCAACTCAATTCGAATCAAATTCATCGGTGCGATGAATCGGGAAATCAATTAATCCGATCGATTTACGATATGAGAGATTAATTCAACTAAGTATATAATTAAATTATGATTAGTGACACTAATCATACACTAATACAATTACTTAACATTAATTATGCAAGACTAAAACAATTCATTAAGACAATGCATCCAAAAGTATTTATGAATTTACAAGAAAAGGGAAATACAAGAATACATTTCTAAATACTTTTATACAAAAAAAAATATATAAATACATGTATAATACATCCATGGCCAGCCATATAGGCATGTGTGTATTAGAAGTTGACTTTTATTTTTTTAATATTACTTTAAACACCATCATTTTGTTTAAAAGTGCACACAACTTTTGTCTCCCATGCTTTTCATCATTTGAAAGACCAAACACTTTGCCTATAAATAAGACCTCATTTCTCACTTCTTTTCCACACTTCAAACAACAAAAACCTCTCCTTTTATTCTCTAAAAACCGGATTTATACACACACACACCACAAAAATTCTTCATTCAAGTGTTCTTCAAGTGTTCTTGGTGTTCTTCAAGAGTTTTGGTGCATACCTTGCAAGAATTTCAATTTCTACTCAAAATCATCTTCCAAATACATCAAAGTAAGTAAATACTAACTTATTTCATCATACATTTATGTTTATATAAGTCTTGCATAATATATATAATCACCAACAACAACAAGTTACATAAAAACTCAAGTTTATAAGTTTCTAGTTTTTATTTTTAAGTTGTTTCTTTAAATGTGCATATGAATATATGAACACATTATAAACATGTTAATATTATGAAAACATGTGTTATATGTGTGTTATATAACTTTTATAACTTTTATACAAGTAGTCTTTGAATAAACAACAAGAATCATAAGTTGTTTTAAGTTTATAAACTACGGATTTTCGGCAGAAAATTTATATCAACTTTGAAAAATCATAACTAATTCATAACTCAACGAAATGAGTTGATTCTTGTCTCAAAAGTTAGATCTATGTCTTAACTATAGATCTGTAAGTTTTTCATAATTTATTTTGAAGTTTAAGACCTCCAGAAATTATTTGGGAAACCGAAAGATTGACAGCTCAAAAATGGCCAACATAGCGTTTTTAACAAGCTTTTTCACCAACCTAAACAACTCGAAAAATGGCCGTTCTTGATTCTAAAAATCCTTTGTATATAGTAGTTTAATGTCCTAGAAAACCAAAGTCTAAAACATTTTGGAGCCTGGTCAAAAACAGCCTCAAAGTAGGCCGAAAAACCTCCGAAAAAGCTGGAAAATTATATATATATATATAAACTTGACGTTTTAAGCAAATCTTATTTATAAACTTGTAATGTTGGGTGATTTAAGACATAAAAATCTATAAATATACCTATTATCATATATTAGTGATATTAAGTCCTTAATATCATTTAGGACTCGGTTAAACACCTCGGGTTTCATCACCCATCAAACAACGCACATTGCATTTTTTGCGCATATTTTGCCATCGCAATTCCGGTGAGTCTTCATAGTCCCATTTTTCACATTATTATGTTTTGGGATGAAATACATGCTTCGTTTTTATATGGACACAAAAACTTCTCGATTCTATTATGTATTACATATGTGATCTCCGCCCTTATATCATGAAATCGTTAGTTGCATTTGTTTGCAAGCGCGAATATATTGTGAATAGATCTATTGGGAGTCATGTCCCCCACTCGGGTTAGTGGTTTAGCTAACTGCGGGTGCATATATATTCAACACACGGTATTTTGGGAATACTGCTCGGGGCAAACTCATTCTAATTAAGCTTCGGTGACATGATGGTTTATGTAATACATCTCATGGAATTTATGATTTTATAAATTCAACTCATCTGATAATGTCCATACAACTGGTCTTTTCGCGTAAACCTATGAACTCACCAACAATTTTTGTTGACGTATTTTAGTATGTATTTTCAGGTAATTAAGGCAAGTGTGCCTTCGGATACACCAACTTTCAAGCTTCCGCATTTCATGGAGTCGCATGCATATTTCGAAACTAACGGAGATTTGACTGCATTATTTTTGGACGCATTAATTATGTATCAGAATCTCTGTATTACGCGAACTTCATTCCTTTCATTTTGTAAAACATTAATACATTTTTAAATTTTAATGATGTAATATTTCGAAAACGTCCATATAGTGGTCGTTCGTTATAATTATGGTTACGCTTCTGCACTCGTCACGTCTCGCTGCCAACCAAGGTAGCAGGGTGTGACAGATTGGTATCAGAGCCATAGTTATAGTGAACTAGGTTGCATTAGTACCTAGACTATAACTGTTACAAAAACTAAACTTTCTTCAAGAACTGTGAACACATATATGGACCCTGATGACAATAACATATCGAAATTCACCCATAGGGAAAGGGTGTGACTAGCACAGCGGGAGTCTATCCCGGTACCTGCCCATCACCCAAGGCCGCCGCAGTAGTAACGGGCAAGCATAGGATAGTGGGGATGGATGCCTCACACTCTCCAAGAGTGGAGAAACGAGGAGGGGATCCAAATCCAGTTTGAAGTCAGAACACCATCTTCCTCTCAAGTGCCGACACTTACCTAGAAACCTACGTAAGAAACGATGCCTCTGTTGGTGGCAAGGGCCACCAGACACGACCCCCAATTTCGACAAAATCCACCAAGAGGTCGATGAGATCCTTGTAAGGGTTAGGCAGGAGGCAATGCAAACCCCCAATAAACCTTAGGCCAACCAGAATACCCAGGCGATTCAACAAAGACGGAATAGACAAATTGTGTCAACGCCTAGCAGAGCGCACAGCCCATAATGTAGAACCAACCCAACGACTTAACGCTCTGGAGTACAAAGAAACCCCAGAGGCATCCCATACTTAGCACCCTTCTACCACTTTATAGTATTTCTCTAGGCTAGACTATCTGATATATCTTAGGGAATGTAACGCTTAAGAATTTATTGACCATATCATGTACAAAGATTAGGTATCAAGCCTTTTAATGAAGAACTAAGTTTTATCTATATCTATGTGCATGAGGATATGTAGTACGACAGTCTGCCTAAGAAATTTCAAACCCATAGACTTATCCTCTCATCCCAATAGATACCACTTATGCATTTCTACTATTTGATATTGGTTCTGATAGGAGCTTTAAATCCATTAAGTTCAGTAAGCAGATAAATTCCACTCTTACACCATTAAGGGTCACTTATGCTATTGAGGTTGATGACAGTAAGACGCTTAAGATAAATAATGTAAGTCGAGGATGCTCCTTAGAATTAGTAGGCCAACTCTCTGAAACAGACTTGATGCCCGTCAAACTGGGAAGTTTTGACGTGGTCATAGGCATGGAATGACTATAGAAAAATTATGCGGAAATAGTGTGCAACAAGAAGACGGTTCATATACCTTTAGCCAATAAGAAGGTCCTTACTGTCCAAGGCAAAACAATAAATATCAAAGAAAGCATCATCCCTAGCATTAGGACCCTGAAGTGTTGACAGAGAGGGAGCCAAAGGAAAAACGGCTCGAAAATATTCTTATTATTTGTGATTACCCCAAAGTTTTTCCAAAACACTTACCAAAACTCCCAACATCGAGGCAAGTCAAATTCAAAAATCGGCCTAGGATCAGGTGCGGTACCAGTGGCTCGAGCACCATGCCGATTAGCCCCATCAATAGTGTTACAATCGTCCAACCAACTGTAGGAGTTCTTAGATAAAGGGTTTATCAAACCGAGTTCCTCACTTTGGAGGAGCACCAGTTTTGTTCATAAAGAAGAAGGATAGAACCATCAGAATGTGCATCAATTAGCAAGAGCTAAATAAACTAAAGGAACTGATACCCGCACAGAAGAATCAATGACTTGTTTGACCAAACTACAAGAATTAAGCTTCTATTCAAAGATCGACCTAAGGTCTGGTTATCATCAGGTTAGAGTTCGCAAGAAAGATATTCCAAAGACAGCCTTCAGATTCCGTTTCGGTCATCATAAATTCCTATTAATGCCATTTGGATTAACCATTGCCCCAACGATACTCATGGACCTCATCGGGTGTGCAAACCTTATCTAGACAAATTCGTGATTGTATTCTTGATTGACTTCTTAAGTTACTCACGAAACAAGGAGGAGCACGAGCAAACATTTAAGACTGATTCTAGAGTTGTTGAAGAAAGAACAACTATATGCCAAGCTTTCTATGTTTGACTTTTGGCTAAGATAGGTGAAATTTCTCGATCACGTGATCAATAGTAAAAGGATCCATGTCAACCCCGCAAAGATCGAGGCTATCAGGAATTGGTCAACTTTTAAAACCCCATAGAGATACGACAGTCCTTAAGGCTTACCACTTACTATAGGCAATTATCAAAAAAAAAAAAAAAAATTCTCAAAGATCACCGGAGCTCTAACAGAACTGACCCGAAAAGACATTAAGTATGATTGGGGCGAGGATCAGGAGACATCATATCAGTTATTAAAGCACAAACTGCGCAGTGCGCTTATTTTATCCAAGAGAAGCAAGAAATTTGTAGATTACTGTGACGCTTCACACAATGGGATGATATAGAAAGATAGCATCATAGCTTATGCTTTATGAAAACTTAAGGTTCACTAGGTGATTTACACAACGCATGATCTGGATCTTGAAGCAGTAGTCTTTTAGAGACATTAGTTGTACGGTATAAAGTGTATTGTATTCACAGACCATAAGAGCCTCCAACACATCTTGAACCAGAAAGAGTCGAATACGAAGTAGTACCGTTGGATGGAACTAATAAGTAATTGCAACCGTGAAAATTCTTTATCACCTGAGGAAAACTAGTGAGCTAAGCCGTTAAGAGTACAATTGGATAAATAGTTTAGGATAAGGGCTAATAAAAATCGATAGAATCTGATTACTCTGTTTGGTGGAATAAGAAAGCTGGCTATGGATGAAGGACACAAATTAAGATATGTCGTTCACCCCGGATCCGATAAAATGTATCATGACCATAAGGAGCTATACGGGTGACCTATCATGAAGAATGACATTGCCACATCTGTCAGAAAAATTCGTAACATGCTCCAAAGTTAAGATAAAACATCAGAAACCATTTGGGTAATAGTCGACCACCTGACAAAATCCGCGCGTTCCTACCAATCAAGGAGAACAACAGAATGAATAAGCTAGTCCAAACGTACCTCAGGGAAGTCGTCTCCGGACACGGAGTGCCTCTTATAATCATTTCAGATACAAATAGTAGATCTACATCTAGGCAATTATTACAGCTAGCTTTGGGTACAAACTTGGACATGAGTACCACTTATCACCCTCAGACCGATGGTTAGAATAATAGAACAATCCAAACCCTAGAACATACATTAAGAACCTGTGTAATGGATACTCATTTGCCTTAGTGGAATTATCGTACTACAAATAGCTATCACTCGAGTATTAAAGCTGCTCCGTTTGAGGCCCTCTATGGGCGAAAGTGTCGATCGCCGATTTGTTGGGAAGAAGTAGGAAATAGCCAAATCACTGGCCCTAAGATCATTCACGAAACCACCGGAAAGGATAGTACAAATACGAAACTGACTAAAAGTTGCCCGCGATTGTAAGAAAGTTATGCAGATGAAAATAGAAAATCCCTTGAGTTCTAATTAGGAGGACGAGTACTGATGAAAGTCTCGCCATGGAAGGGCGTGATACGATTAGGAAAATAAGGAAAAACAAAACCATCGATAAATTGGCAATGCAAAGTCTTAAAGGAAATTGGACTCGTAGCTTATCGTTTAGAGTTACCACCAGAGCTTAGCAGCATGCACAATACCTTCCATGTATCAAATAAGAAGAAGTGGTTGTTAGAGGAGACACTTGTTACCCCTTGGGAGAGATCTAACTAAATGATAAACTTCGTTTCATCAAATAGCCGGTTGAAATCATGGACCGTAAGGTCAAAGGATTGAAGCACAGTTGTATACCCATCCTCAAGGTCAGATGGAAATTCTAGACATGGACCACAATTCACTTAGGCATGCAAAGGCTAGTTTAAGCAAAGATACTCTCATCTACTCTTAAGTAACGATACCTCTGAGGAAACAGGATAAAATTTCGGGACGAAATTCCCTTAACAGGGGGAGACTGTAACATCCAGCATTGAACCAGGTTAGCAACGACGACCTAATTAGTATTTAATGGCCAATTATAACCTAATCAGTGGTCATTAGAAATTAACCAAAGTGATTAACAAGGTTCATGAAGAAATTCAACTCAATTCGAATCAAATTCATCGGTGCTATGAATCGGGAAATCAATTAATCCGATCGATTTACGATATGAGAGATTAATTCAACTAAGTATATAATTAAATTATGATTAGTGACACTAATCATACACTAATACAATTACTTAACATTAATTATGCAAGACTAAAACAATTCATTAAGACAATGCATCCAAAAGTATTTATGAATTTACAAGAAAAGGGAAATACAAGAATACATTTCTGAATACTTTTATACAAAAAAAATATATAAATACATGTATAATACATCCATGGCCAGCCATATAGGCATGTGTGTATTAGAAGTTGACTTTTATTTTTTTAATATTACTTTAAACACCATCATTTTGTTTAAAAGTGCACACAACTTTTGTCTCCCATGCTTTTCATCATTTGAAAGACCAAACACTTTGCCTATAAATAAGACATCATTTCTCACTTCTTTTCCACACTTCAAACAACAAAAACCTCTCCTTTTATTCTCTAAAAACCGGATTTATACACACACACACCACAAAAATTCTTCATTCAAGTGTTCTTCAAGTGTTCTTGGTGTTCTTCAAGAGTTTTGGTGCATACCTTGCAAGAATTTCAATTTCTACTGAAAATCATCTTCCAAATACATCAAAGTAAGTAAATACTAACTTATTTCATCATACATTTATGTTTATATAAGTCTTGCATAATATATATATAATCACCAACAACAACAAGTTACATAAAAACTCAAGTTTATAAGTTTCTAGTTTTTATTTTTAAGTTGTTTCTTTAAATGTGCATATGAATATATGAACACATTATAAACATGTTAATATTATGAAAACATGTGTTATATGTGTGTTATATAACTTTTATAACTTTTATACAAGTAGTCTTTGAATAAACAACAAGAATCATAAGTTGTTTTAAGTTTATAAACTACAGATTTTCGGCAGAAAATTTATATCAACTTTGAAAAATCATAACTAATTTATAACTCAACGTAATGAGTTGATTCTTGTCTCAAAAGTTAGATCTATGTCTTAACTATAGATCTGTAAGTTTTCATAATTTATTTTGAAGTTTAAGACCTCCAGAAATTATTTGGGAAACCGAAAGTTTGACAGCTCAAAAATGGCCAACATAGTGTTTTTAACGAGCTTTTTCACCAACCTAAACAACTCGAAAAATGGCCGTTCTTGATTCTAAAAATCCTTTGTATATAGTAGTTTAATGTCCTAGAAAACCAAAGTCTAAAACATTTTGGAGCTTGGTCAAAAACAGCCTCAAAGTAGGCCGAAAAACCTCCGAAAAAGCTGGAAAATTATATATATATAAACTTGACGTTTTAAGCAAATCTTATTTATAAACTTGTAATGTTGGGTGATTTAAGACATAAAAATCTATAAATATACCTATTATCATATATTAGTGATATTAAGTCCTTATTATCATTTAGGACTCGGTTAAACACCTCCGGTTTCATCACCCATCAAACAACGCACATTGCATTTTTTGCGCATATTTTGCCATCGCAATTCCGGTGAGTCTTCATAGTCCCATTTTTCACATTATTATGTTTTGGGATGAAATACATGCTTCGTTTTTATATGGACACAAAAACTTCTCGATTCTATTATGTATTACATATGTGATTTCCGCCCTTATATCATGAAATCGTTAGTTGCATTTGTTTGCAAGCGCGAATATATTGTGGATAGATCTATTGGGAGTCATGTCCCCCACTCGGGTTAGTGGTTTAGCTAACTGCGGGTGCATATATATTCAACACACGGTATTACGTATGGGAATACTGCTCGGGGCAAACTCATTCTAATTAAGCTTCGGTGACATGATGGTTTATGTAATACATCTCATGGAATTTATGATTTTATAAATTCAACTCATCTGATAATGTCCATACAACTGGTCTTTTCGCGTAAACCTATGAACTCACCAACAATTTTTGTTGACGTATTTTAGTATGTATTTTCAGGTAATTAAGGCAAGTGTGCCTTCGGATACACCAACTTTCAAGCTTCCGCATTTCATGGAGTCGCATGCATATTTCGAAACTAACGGAGATTTGACTGCATTATTTTTGGACGCATTAATTATGTATCAGAATCTCTGTATTACGCGAACTTCATTCCTTTCATTTTGTAAAACATTAATACATTTTTAAATTTTAATGATGTAATATTTCGAAAACGTCCATATAGTGGTCGTTCGTTATAATTATGGTTACGCTTCCGCACTCGTCACGTCTCGCTGCCAACCAAGGTAGCAGGGTGTGACAACGGACATCACCATGTTATGCTTATTGAAGAATGCGCGATCACCCATGTCTGCACATAAAAACGACAACCAATGTTAGAAAAAAAAATAAAAATGAAACTTGTTTAATTTCGAATTTGCTTTATTTCGACCTTAAATAAGTTCGAAATCCAACACATTCGAATTTCTACAAGTTTAAATTTATTATATAACGGCATTCGAATTTATAATAAATTCGAAGGCTATGTTCGAATTTGACTGACTTCGAATTTGTCGACATTTTAACAGGTTCGAACTTGTGACAAGTTCGAACATGATGAACATGTTCGAAGTTGGTCACTTTCGAATACAAATCCATGATTTTAACCCCGTTTGACTTAGAAAATAGTATCAACTAGTCCTATTGGGTTCTAATCGAAGTTATATGTACTTTATTTGAAGTTTCACCGGTTAAAACTTGTGATTTTGAACCACAAAGTTAGAACCCAAAAAGCTTCAAATAAAGTCGATTTTTTGCTATAAATGAGTCCCAAACTATCCAAACTTTGTATAATACTGAATATTATACCTAAGTGTGTTGGTAGATTCGAAAACAACGAGCAAAACTTCGTGAAATAGTGATAAATTGGAATGGTAAGTTCGAAATGCTAAGTTCGAAATCGTCGGATATAAGTTCGAAGGATGAAAAACGAAGGTTGGTGAATTGAATGATTCACTGTTGACCTATTTATACCAACTACATTCGAACTTGCATTAAATTCGAATTTCCTGACAGATTCGAAGGTTGATTCGAATTTGTCTTAAATTCGAATATAAATGAAAATTTTGAAAATCCTTGAATAAAATTCAACTTTTTTAACTTTTTCGTGTAACAGAACAAACCTTGAAAAATTATTCACACTAAGCAATAGATGTTCACGCAATGTTTGTTTAGTCAACCAAAAATGCATCCTAGTAACTTTGACATTTTTCCTACTTTTACAAACTTTACGACATACACAAACAGAATATTTTTGGCGAGAAAGTCAAAGAAGGTTCAATCAGATAGCGGTGTCAATACGCACTTTCAGTATTACACTTTCACACTTAGGAATTTTTGATTCCTTGATTGTTTGTCATGACACACATTTCTAGGCGATTGTCGGTATTATTTTCCCTTTAAACATGTTACACTTTGGAATGTCCCTTTGCCTTTGTATTTATCAAGAAACTACCTTACGTGTCTCATACTTAGACATACTTTTATGATCAAGGCATACACATAATGATTATAACTTTTCGATATTGCAAATTTTCATTAAAAGACAAACGTCAGACACAGTTCTGTATTTACATACAACAGAGTGTCTTAGTTTGTCTTAAGGTTTATTTAAAGCTAGCAAGACAGCGGTGACAGGTCTGTACAGACGTACAACAAAGTGACTTATCTTGCTAACTCGAGTCAAACCAGAGGTAACAGGTCTGTACTTACGTACAACAAAGTGACTTGTTTTGACTCTCTCCTTACTGTCATGATTTTGCTTTTCTTTTCTTTTCTTTAAGATGTATCTGATGTAGCTATACATCCCCCAGAAAATTTGCATACCTCATTTAGAATCATTGTCTGTATGTCTCTAACATAAAAATTAAGACCATTTGGTCATACATCTAAGTTAGTTACACGTATGACTTTTTCTTGAATATTTTATTAGCTTTTGAGATTTCCTTTGTGTATTATGCCTACCAACACATCGAACTAGAAAATTGTTGGTACATCCTGTGTGACGATAGCAGTCTAAGTGATACTGCATTGTGATTTGAGCAAGTGTGTGATATATATGTTTATATGTGTTTGACTGTTATTGATTGTATGTTTGAACTTGATGTAACGTATTACAAGAAGTTCAAACATAAAGATCAAAGATTAACTCAAGCATAAGTAAGAACATAAGTTTCATCACTTAGGTGTTTAAGTAATTTGGCTAGATTCGAAGTACACAAAGGTAGACATTCGAATCTGTGATAGATTCGAATGTAGCCTTAGATTCGAATGTGCCCAGATTCGAGGATGTCATTGTGGACAGACTCGAATGGGCCTTGGGCCAGATTCGAGTTTGGCCCACATCAGACTCGAATCAGGGTCTATAATTAGGGATAGACTCGAGTCATTAGCAGACTTTTAGCAGAATTCGTGAGGAATTGAGCTTAAGGCGATCTCGAGTTTATCATCAGCTTTAGGTCCGTTTCGGAGAGAATTAGTTCGTTGGATCGTTCGTGTGTCGTTCGTTCAGCGTCTAATAGTCTCCGTGTTTCGTAGTTGAGAGTTGTCCGTCTAACCGTTAACGAGGATTCCGCACTCGTTCACGGATCCGCGTCTAGATAGATCTAGTAGTGGTAGACCTTACAAGTGGTATCAGAGCCTACGGAGTGTTCTTGGTGTTCTTCGTGTTCATCAAATACATTCTAGGTTTCTTGACGCTAGTTGGACGGTTTTTTCTCTCAAAATCGAGTTTTTGAGCTTAGCAAATTAATATTCAGCAAATACTTTGTGGTTTTTCTCGTTTTTGATCGAAACCATTATTTTTCGTGAGAAAAATACTGGTTTAATCTGAAAATCGTTAAAAAATCAAAGTATTCACTGTTTTTCGAGTTTGCTGCGCTCGAATCTAATAGGGGCAATTAGGGTTTCACTTTAGTCTCGAGTCTAATCTAAATCTGCTCCATTTCGAGTCTGTTTCAGAGGGTTTTGAAACTACCTTGTTTCGAGTCTGTTGCTTCATTCGAATAGGATCTCGAGTCTATTTAGTTTTGAGTTTATTTCGAGTCTAGCTTAGTTTCGAATAGTGGTTTCGAATCTGCTGTTACCTCGAGTTTGCTGTCTTCGAATCTAAGGACCATCGACTCTAAGGACTTTCTCGAATCTGCCATAATTTCGAATCTAATTGAATTTTAACACTTAATCGAATTTAATCCCAAAAGATTTACCCTTAATTAGTTTCGAATCTACCTAGATTCGAAAAAGTTAGTCTAAATTAGTTTCGAATTAAATTAATTAAGTTCAACTTCAATTACTTTCGAAACGATGTCAAATCTTCAGAAATTCTTAGAAATGGACCACGAGGTAGGAAAGGCAAACGCACCGCCTAAGCTGATGAAGGTCGAGGACTTTTACTGGTGGAAAGACCGATTTACTGACTTCGTACGTTTCAACGATATGCGCATGTGGGTGTGCATCGATGAAGGGTATATTCCACCGGTGTCTGAAGTTGAAGGCCGTCAAAAGGTCTTGTCATACCAAATGATGAAGGAGGATGACAAGAAATTATTTGAAGCCGAAAACAAAGCTTTTTCTCTAATCCGAATGGCGTTACCGCAGGATATTCTACACACATTTAGGACTCAGAGGACATCAAAAGAACTTTAGGAGTCGCTGGAAAAACGGTGTGAGGGAAATCCTAGAGTTAGGAGAAAGCGTACAGAGCTGTTAAAACAACAGTTCGCCATCTTCAAGGCGTTAAAGGATGAACAACTGGATGACATCATCACCCGGTTCTATCATCTATTGACGGAACTTGAGAGCCACGGGATTGAGTTTACCGATACTGACAAGAACAACAAGCTTCTTGATGCCCTACCAGCCAAATGGGCTATGTACATGGCAATGATCAAGCTAAATGAGGATAAGTACTACACTCAATCTCTGGATGATATAGTGGGAACGTTGAGGGTATATCACTTCGAGCTCCTGAAGACTGAGACTGATTACGAACAAGTCCAGAATCCAACAATGTATTTTGGAAAGACAACAAAATCTTCAGCAGCAGCCGAACCGAAGACTACTACAGCGTTTTTCACTAGCGAGACATCATCACCAGCAGAGTCCGAAGACTCATTGAATCGCGCGTTCTTAGGATTAGGAAGATCGGAAGAACCGCAGCCCCAAGTACATCAGGCATCACCATCTCAGAGTTATTCGAAGATGCCCATGAGCGCAAAGTCTGCGGAAGAGCATTTGAATCTACTTGCTTCTTTTGTGGCCGCATACGGAAATTGTGTTCAAGGGAAGATTAACGATCCTGCTCTATCGGACGAGGATTACGATCAGGTCGACCCTGATGACTTAGAGGAAATGGATCTTAAATGGCAACTGGCCATGGTGACCCAGAGGGTTAAGCGATTCATTAAGAGAACTGGGAGGAATCTACAGATGAATAACAAGGGGATAGGATTTGATAAGTCCAAAGTCAAATGCTACAACTGTCAGGGATTGGGACACTTCGCCAGGGAGTGTCAGAGACCGAAGGTAGAGACATACCAAGGACAGAGTCAGCATCAGGGACAGTACCAAAATCAGTCCCAACAACGATATCTTCCGAGTTCATCATCTGGACAGGCCAATCTATCGGGTCTTCTATCCAATGTTACTTCAGATAGACAGCTAGATGGCACGTATGATTGGAGTTCACATCTTGAGTCAAATGCTAGAGCCTTCATGGCTGAAGTCACAGAAACTGGATGTGATGGGGACGAGCAGACCACACGGGACAGCAGTCCGATGTGGGTAGAGAAGGCGAATGATCAGACAGTGCTGGAGTTTGCTGCTCAGATGGCCAACGTGGAATCTGATAACTCAAAGGTTAGTCTGTCTTATTCTCTATTTCGTGAATTATGTGCTTTATGTGTTAGTTCTAACGATAGGTTAAATCTAGTCTTAGACTCACATAAGACCATAGCTGCTCAAAATGAAAACTTAAAAATTGAAAACGCTAGCCTAAATGATATCAAGCAAGATCTAAAAGAAAAGATTAAGGCTGATGCTCAACACGTAGTAGTTCTAAAAGACAAACTCAGTGAGCAGTGTGTTAAGATAGAGCTAATGTATGAGCACGTAGAGGCCTTGACAAAAAGTCTTAAGGACAAGGATATAGAGCTAGCAGAGACAAAGGTTAAGGTAGCAGAGGCAAATAGCAAGTTGGAGAAGTTTAGGAATTCGAGCCTAAATCTAGGGAAAGTCTTAGATGCCCAAAGACAGTCTAAGAAGCCCATAGGTCTAGGTTTTCACGAAATACCTCCACCTTTCAATGCTAACTATGTGCCACAGCCTCAGGAGAAGACTGACAAATCAGTAGACTTAGAGGACCTACCTGAACCGACACCAGAGCCTATAGTAGAAAATACACCTAAGGTGGCTGACTCAACCGTCAAGGTCAAGACAGTGAAATTTGTGTCTTCCTCCAGTGAAACACCTGCAGGAAAACAAAATTTTTTGGGCTGATCAGGTCGATGAGCCAGACACCATAGATGTACCAAAGGAAGTAGACACTAGTGAGACACCTAGATCTAAGGGAACACACAAAAAGTCCATAGATAAGATGTCTTGCTTCAGATGTCATGAGAAGGAGCATGTTGCTTCTCACTGTCCACTTAGGAAAACCGATGTTACCCCTAAGACAGTGAACCCAACACCTGTTAAGCCCTTAACCAGTGTGGCAAGCAGCAGTAGTTCTCAACCTACCGAGAAAACTGCGCAGGCCGCACCCAAACAAGTTGTGAAAAACACACCGGTTAAGGTTGGACCAAAGGAAGTGATTAGGACAAATTCACCGAATCGTGTCAATAATCAATCTAGGTCAGCACCACAACAAGTCTATAGGAGCACCACACCTAGCAGGTCACACACTCCAGTTAGGTCACATACTCCAGTTAGACAGTATGCACCGGTAAGAGCTCAGGGATCACAGTCCGAAATGCCATATAATAGGAATTATTCTAGAGCTCCACAACAAATGCCTACACCAAGGCAAAGAGTGAACTTAAATCACTCGGCACCACAACAGAATTCAGTTCAAAGGCCCAAGTCACCTGAAAGGCGAGATGGGTACTTGAAAGAGTTCACGTATGTGGACGAGAATGGTATTACCAAGTCAGTCATGGCTTGGGTTCCCCGTGATAACTAATCTCTTTTCTTTCGTGTGCAGGAGATAACTACAGGTCCAAACAACAAGTGGTTCGTCGACAGTGGTTGCTCCAGGCACATGACGGGGGAAAGAAGTCTACTCACAGACTTCAAGGGAGGTAATAGGGGATTCGTATCATTCGCGGGTAACAAGTGTGGAAATATCACGGGTACCGGAGTGGTCACTAATGGGACAATCAAGTTGGACCAAGTTTATCACGTTGATAAACTGGTTCACAATCTCATTAGTGTATCTCAAATCTGTGATAAGAAGAACTCGGTGTTATTTACTGACACTGAGGCGTTAGTGCTAAAGCCGGGATTCAAAATTCCTGAAGAATGGGTACTGATGCGGGCGCCAAGGAAGAACGACTTGTACATGCTGGATATGAACAAGCCGGAGAGTTCGATGGGGCCAATCTGTCGATTATCCAAAGCTTCAGAGACGGAGTCCGTACTGTGGCACAGACGCATGGCTCACCTGCACCTAAGGAAGATGAATTACATAACGAAGAATGGACTGGTGCAGGGTGTGCCAATGAAGAGCTTTCAATTCGAGGACAAGTGTCTACCATGCATGAAGGGCAAACAGCATAAAAAGACACACAAGTCTAAGAAGCAGAATTCAATCGCCTCAACATTCGATCTGTTGCATATGGACCTTTTCGGCCCTATCAACAAAAGGAGTATAGGAGGTAGTTGGTTTTGCTTAGTTATCACTGACGATTACTCACGTTTTTCTTGGGTTTTCTTTTTAGGTACGAAGGACGAGACGGCTGCAAAGCTCATCGGGTTCTTAGACCAAGTGGAGAACTCATACGGAAAAAGGGTTAAACATATTCGTAGTGATAATGGGACTGAATTTAAAAACTCTGTAATTGGTGTATATTGCCTTTCAAAGGGCATAGTGCATCAAACCATATGAACCTCAACAAAATGGGGTGGCCGAACGTAAAAATAGAACATTGATTGAGGCTGCAAGAACTATGCTTTCGGATTCAAAGCTTCCTACCATGTTTTGGGGGGAGGCAGTGAATATCGCGTGCCATATTTTAAACCGAGTCCTTACAGTCAAATCTTTGAACAAAACATGCTATGAAATTTTGAATAAACGGACACCTAATTTAACTGGATTCGAACCGTTTGGGGTACCATGCACTTTATTGCGTACAAAACATCAACCGAAGTTTGGTGAAAAGGCTGACGAAGGATACTTCCTAGGTTACGTGCCGAACTCACCAAACAAACGGGTTTTTAACAAAACGAGTGGTACTGTGGAGATTGTGTATAATATTGAAGTCACAAGTTATACACATGAACCCCAAACTGGTCCGGAATGGTTATTTGACTATGATAAATTGTTTGAGTCATTTAACATTACTTTGGATGATACTGCAGGTACAATCGAAAAAGACATGGCGACGTTGCACCTGAATGACGATGGCCATATCTTTCCGAGGACCACGTTCGAATCTAGATCCGAGCCTACTGCGACTGTAGATGGGTCTCCAGAAGTTGCTGATCAAGAGGCACCTAACACTGAGAATCAGACTCAAGCATCGAGTTCCAACTCTGAGGAAAACGTCCATGAGGAGGAAAATGTAGAAGCTGAGCCTGTTCCCCCATTAGGTGAAATAGGATCTAACTTAGGAGATAATCTAAGAGTTGATGAAATAGAGACCTCTAGGATTAACAAGAACCATCCATTAGAAAGTATCATAGGAAATCCTAACGAGGGTGTGAGGACAAGGAGTAGTGTAAATAACAACACTGTGTTGTTGTAGATGATAAACGACTCCGAGGCATATCACACATGTCTATATTCATGTTTCATATCGCAAGTAGAACCTAAAAATGTGCAAATGGCACTAAAGGATAACTCTTGGGTTGAAGCGATGCAGGAAGAACTTTCGCAATTTAGGAAACTAGAAGTGTGGGAGTTAGTTCCGTTACCTCGATGGGAAATAGCAATAGGAACCAAATGGGTATTTAAGTGCAAAAGAGACGATCGAGGTATAGTCACGCGCAACAAGGCTAGATTAGTTGTAAAGGGTTTCAACCAAGAGGAGGGAATCGATTACAACGAGGTTTTTGCACCTGTAGCAAGGCTGGAAGCCATTAGGTTGTTTCTAGCGTTTGCCTCCTTCAAGGGTTTTAAAGTATATCAGTTAGACTTTAAGAGTGCTTTCCTGTATGGGAAAGTGAAGGAGTTGGTGTATGTAGAACAACCGCCCGGATTTACAGATCCAAAATATCCTGATAGAGTATATCGCTTAGATAAGGCTCTATACGGATTACATCAGGCACCTAGGGCATGGTATGAGACTCTATCCAACCATCTGTTAGAGAACGGTTTTGAAAGGGGTAGGATAGATAGTACCTTGTTTGTTAAGAGGAAGGGCGATCACTTTATCTTGGTACAAGTGTACGTCGATGATATCATCTTTGGATCATCAGACGAACAGATGTGCAAAGATTTCGAGAAGGTGATGAAGTCTAAGTTCGAGATGAGTGCTATGGGGGAGTTGAATTTCTTTTTGGGGTTACAAGTTGACCAAAAGAAGGAAGGGATGTTTATCCATCAGACTAAGTATGTCTATGACATATTAGAACGGTTTGGGATGGAAGGAACTAAGTTGACTGCCCACATCAGCACACCGATTCAAGTGAATCACAATCTCGGGCCGGGTATTGAAAGTGATACCGATGTGGACCCGACTTTATATCGGGCCATGATTGGGTCACTTATGTATTTAACTGCTTCAAGACCTGATATTATGTTTGCTGTGTGTATTTGTGCAAGGTTTCAAGCGAATCCGAAGGAGATGCATATGAAAGCTGTGAAGCGGATTCTACGATACCTCAAGTCGAAACCGAAGCTGGGACTTTGGTATCACGCGGAGGGAGATCTAGAGTTGGAGGCGTTCACAGATTCTGACTACGGAGGATGCAGCTTGACGCGCAAATCAACGACTGGAGGTTGTCAGTTCCTAGGAGGGAGGTTGGTATCCTGGCAATGCAAGAAACAAACATCGGTAGCCGTGTCAACGTGCGAGGCCGAGTATGTTGCTGCTGGTAGTTGCTGCTCACAGGTTTTATGGATACAACAACAATTGCGGGATTACGGTTTGGCTTACACTCAAACTCCAATTAGGATAGATAACCAGTCTACTATTGCTATAACTAATAATCCAGTCAAACACAACAAAACAAAGCACATAGACATAAGGCATCATTTTATTCGTGATTGTGCTGAAAAGAACTTAATCAAACTGGTAAAAGTGGCAACAGAAGATAATAATGCAGATTTATTTACCAAAGCGTTTGATAAGTCACGGTTTGAGTATTTAATTCAACTGAATGGAATGCGCAACCCAGAGTAAATTGACCTTAGTAGTAGTAGTTTATTTTCTTTTAGAATCATAGTATTTCTTTCTTTACAGTAGTCTGCTAATTTAGGTAAGTTTCTATTTTTAGTAAGTTTCTATTTTTAGTAAGTTAGTAGGTTAGCTTAGTTTACTGCTTTTTGCTATGAAAAACAAAAGAAAAAAGAGAGAAAATTACAAAAATACAAAAAAAGAGAATATCAGAAAAGGAGTTAAGTCTTAGATACATAGGTTCAAAGTGACGAAAATTAGCACCGTCGTTACAGACTCTAAGTGTTTAGGCTTTCACACATAATGCAACTAAATTCTAAGTGTTATACTTTATTTAGTTTGATGTGTTGGTAGGCATAATACATATAGGGAATCTCAAGGCTAATAAAATATTCTAGAAAAAGTCAAGCGTGTAACTAACTTAGATGTACGACCAATCGGTCTTAATTTTTATGTACAAGACATACAAACATTGGGTCTAAATGAGGTATGCAAACTTTCTGGGGATGTATGGCAACATCAAATACATCTGAAAATGGAAAGAATAGAAATATCATATAAAACTGAGAGTCGAAAACATGCAACTCTGTTGTACGTAAGTACAGACCTGTTGTCTCTGTTTAGATTCGGGTTAGCAGATATGTCGCTTTGTTGTACGTCAGTACAGACCTGTCACCGCTGTCTGCTAACTTTAAAAATAAACCTTAAGTCGAACTAAGACACTTTGTTGTATGAAAATACAGACCTGTGTCCGATGTTTGTCTTTTAAAGAAAGTTTGCAAATACCAACAAGTTAGAATCTTTGTCTGTGTGCCTTGATCATAAAAGTATGTCTATGTCTGAGTCACGTACGATAATTTCCTGATAAATAAAAATGCCAAGGGATATTCCGAAATGTAGAATGTTTAAAGGGGTAAAATACCAACAATCGGCTAAATAAGTGTGTCACGACAAATAATCAAAGGAATCAAAAATTCCTAAGTGTGAAAGTTTAAGTACTGAAAGTAAGTATCTGACATCGCTATCTGATTGAACCTTTCTTAGTCTATACTCATCAAAAATATTTTGTTTCGTATTTAGCTTAGCTTGTAGATTTTTTAAGTATAGCTTAAGTCTAGATTAAATTTTTTGTCAAAATTTTATTTCTACTTTATTCTAATTTATTTTACCTTAGTTAATTCTATTTTATTTTATTTTTGTTTTTATTTTTATTTTAGTTTAAATTTTTACTTAGGTAAAAGGTCAAAAATTACTGAGGGTGCATTCAAAGTTGGATAAAATAAACATTGCGTGAAATATCTGTTGCTTAGGGTAAAAGAGTTGGCATAGTTTATCTGGTTACACGATACCGTAGAAAAAGGTTGGAAAAGTTGAAGTTATTTCAAAATTTTTGAAATTTTTCTAAGTGTTGGTGGTTTCGAATCTAAGACAGACTCGAAGAGGTAAGACTTCGAATCTGTCAGTAGATTCGAGTCTATGCTTAGAATCGAGGGTTGGTGGTATATATAGGTCAACAGTGAAGTCATTTAAGACTTACTGTTTTCGAATCTATACACTCGAGTCTAAAGGCGATTTCGAATCTAATCTCGAATCTATCGTAACTCTCCTAAACGACATTTTGTCGAGTCTCTTACTTGGTGTTTCGATTCTACAGATACTTCTAGGTATAATCAACCGGATTGTACAAGATTTGAGTAGTTTTATACATCTTTTAAGCCAAAATCAACGAATTTTTGAAGATTTAGGGGTCTAAGTTGTGTTTTTCAAAATTTCAACGGTTGGACCAATTAATAGTCAAATTAAAGGAATAAATCAATGATTAGAACCTAGTTGAACTAATGTATGTGATTTGCTAAGTTCAAAATGGTTAAAATCTTGGGTTTTGCTTGAAATAATGGCCGTCGGCTATTCGAATCTGTTCATAGCTTTCGAATCTGTTCATAGCTTTCGAATCTGTCATTAGATTCGAGATGACTATGACCTTCGAATCTGTCCATTACACTCGAATATGGACAATTCGAATTTATTACTTTCGAATCTATTTGTTATTTGCACTATTTAAATTTCAGTATTATTAAACTTGTAGAAAATTTAATTGTGTTGGATTTTGTACTTAAACAAGTTCAAAATAAAACAGATTTAAATTTAAACAAGTTTATTGATTTTCAATGAATCTAATGGTTTTGTTTATTGTGCAGACATGGCAGACAGGATATTTGTGCCGAAGCATAATATGGTCCTTAATCCCGACAATAATATCCCTGAGGCGCAGGGTTATCGCCAAATATTGGATTTCCTAGCTGAATCTAGGATTGGATTTGCTCTGTACCATAACATCCAAATAGTTCTTCCATATGTACAGCAGTTTTACGAGCATTTGCAAGTTGATTGCACTGTCACCCCGACAGTTCTAAGAACTAGAATCGCTGGACAGCCGTTAGTCTTTTCTGCAGACATGTTGCGTCAGGTTCTGCAGTTGGGATCTCAGGAACAAGAGGATGGGCTTATTGACTTTCCGTTAAGTATTAGGCAGACTGCTTTTCTGAGGATGGGATACAGTTTAGATGTTGCAAAGTCGTCGTACATGAAGAGTGGCCTGATTGGGCAATGGAGATTCTTGGTGCATGTATTCATGGTCTGTTTTGCGCCGAAGAAAGCTGGATTTGATTATATAGTGTCAAAGATCCAATCTGGGGTTATTGCATTGGTATACAATCGGAAATTCAGCTTTTCACAGATATTTTTCTCGGAGTAAGTTCATCAGATTACGGCTCCAGAAAGGGAAAGATTCTTGTTGTACCCAAGGTTCATTATGATGTTGATAAGGCACTTCTTGCCAAACTTGCCGCTGTCGAATGATTTTCTGAGCATTAACATCATGGACAAAAGGATCTTCGCTGATTGTTCCTCACACCGAGGAAGATTGGCTGTTCCTGTTGCGCGTCCACTATTCGGAGCAATTGTGGATAGGGAGTTTCAAGCCCCGGAAGATGCCAACTGGGCAGGGGTCGTTGAGTTTCAACCGCAACAACAACCACAACAACGTCAACAACAACAGCAGCCGCGCGCTCAAAGACGCCGTCAAAGACCTGCAGCAAGTCAAATTCAGGCATCAAGGCCTTCCACAAGCCAACAACCGGAAGCTCAAGAAGCCGGCCCATCAAATGTTCAAGAAGTCGGGCCCTCAAATATTCCGAGAGCAACTGAACAGCTATGCCAGACGCTTAATGAAATATGGGAGGCAGGGCCTAATGCGAACGAAGATGTGGTTGCCGCCCTGGTAGGTGAACTACTCAGTCCACCTGAAGGAGAAGAAGACGTATTTAGAGATGTAGAAGAGTATGAGCCAGAGAGGGCTGATAAAGGTTTGACATCATCTGAATCAGAGTCGGAAGATATGGAGGAGATGGAAGTTGAAAGTGAATCAGTGGCTACAGATCCCAATATTCAAATCGAAACCTATGGATCGAGGTTGATAGTGAATAAAGAAGGATCCAGGAGAAGAGAGGCTAGGGAATCTGACGATTCAGATTTCGAAGAGGAGGAAGTTGCTCCCTTGGTGACTAGGCAAAGGGCCAAGCGTCACAGGTTCATGCAAGGGTCAACATCAGCATCTGAAGCCCAACAATCTCAATCTCAATCTCAAGAACCACAAGCCACCGCTCCACCATCACCACCACCTCAACAACATGAGCCATATATTCCATCCCCAATTCGCCCAACACCCATACAATCCATTCCATCTACTTCGACCACCTATGCTGAAAATCAGAGGTTCATGAAACTCAAGGGACGTGTTGACTTCCAGCATGTTCAAATCTTAACCCTAACAAAGGCTGTCGGCGAGCTCCAGGCGCATAATGCAAATCTTGATAAGGACAATGCCGAATTGAAGAAGATTGTGGAAAATGTAAGAGAAGAGAACACAGAATTAAAGGCCTTTGTTGCAGATCAATCAGCTGAGATCCGATCAATGCGGTCCCTCCTTGAGCAGCTCATGAAAAATCTTCAAGCTCAGGGGGAGACAAGTTGTAGGGATCAGGAGGTGCAGCGAAGAGATGATGATGACGAAGGCAATGATCCCGATGCACATAATGAGAATGAGCCTGTAGATTTTTCTGCAGCTCAAGCTACACAAGTTCAGGGGGAGCCTAGTCAAGTTGAAGGGGAAATGGGAGAAGCTAGTTCATCAAAACAGCCTACAGAGTTTGAGATCAGTGAAATGATAGACGCTCTTATGGATCTCGATGATGATCCTATGGATATAGGTTTTGATAATGAAGATGAAGAGCTGGAAGAAGGCGAGTTTGTGCCAGAAGAGATAGTGGACTGGCGTTCAGATGATGAGGTAGTCGCTGATGAGGATGATGAAGCTGACGAGATAGTTGTGCAGCCGAATCCTATCACGGATACTTACATGATTGATGGAAATAATATTGTCAATGTAGATATAGTAAATGCTGCATTAAATCCTCAGCCATCAACAGTAGAACCTGCGAGAGAGCTAACAAATGAAGAAAAAAGAAAGCTATGGTTCAGGGCTGAAGAGAAGGAGTTAGTGATTAAAAGGACGATGAGAGTGCCAGGTACTGGGAAGCTGTCTGAGCGAATATTAAGCTGGTTCTTTGATAGAGATCTGCAGCTATTTGTAATTAAAAAGAAAGACGGGCTTCAGTACATGAGGCGAACTTTAAAAGCGTTCAACTCCCTGCCAAAGATCGAAATCACTGCGCTAGCATGGAAAGATTTGATAAACATTGGCAATGATCCCTATGCGAGCGTAATTGAAAGAATCATAAGAAAGGAGGGGAGATCAAGGAAATTCGAGCGTTTGAATCCAAGGGTCGGGAGAAGAGTAGAGGATCCGTCACGTATCGATCCTCTAACTGGATGACCGTGGATGAGGATTCATTATAAACCAGCTAGATGTCTGAGGAAAGTGCCTCTCAAGCGGATGCCACAGAATGTTTTGCAGAATCTACATTGGTGGTACGCTGACACTGAGACCGGGGAAGCAGTTATGGAAGATATTGAAGAAAAAGTCATTCTTAGAGTCTACGACCCGCTTCACCTGGTAAACCTCTCTAAAGAAGATCTTCAGATTTTGTATGCTTGTAAGATTTCCAGTGACTCACATATGGACGGTGAAGCAAGTAAGTATGAAAATGTAGTCAAGGTATGTGTCGAGAAAGGTTTGTATGCTGGTAGTATTTTGAATCAATAAATAAACAAAGTTCTTAAGTCAAATGTGTGAATTATTAGAAGCTATCGTCAAGGGGGAGTCTGTTGGTACATCATGTGTGACGATAGCAGTCTAAGTGATACTGCATTGTGATTTGAGCAAGTGTGTGATATATATGTTTATATGTGTTTGACTGTTATTGATTGTATGTTTGAACTTGATGTAACGTATTACAAGAAGTTCAAACATAAAGATCAAAGATTAACTCAAGCATAAGTAATAACATAAGTTTCATCACTTAGGTGTTTAAGTAATTTGGCTAGATTCGAAGTACACAAAGGTAGACATTCGAATCTGTGATAGATTCGAATGTAGCCTTAGATTCGAATGTGCCCAGATTCGAGGATGTCATTGTGGACAGACTCGAATGGGCCTTGGGCCAGATTCAAGTTTGGCCCACATCAGACTCGAATCAGGGTCTATAATTAGGGATAGACTCGAGTCATTAGCAGACTTTTAGCAGAATTCGTGAGGAATTGAGCTTAAGGCGATCTCGAGTTTATCATCAGCTTTAGGTCCGTTTCGGAGAGAATTAGTTCGTAGGATCGTTCGTGTGTCGTTCGTTCAGCGTCTAATAGTCTCCGTGTTTCGTAGTTGAGAGTTGTCCGTCTAACCGTTAACGAGGATTCCGCACTCGTTCACGGATCCGCGTCTAGATAGATCTAGTAGTGGTAGACCTTACAAAAATGTATATCACTTAGAGTTTAAGGTGCATTATGTGTGAAAGCTTAACACTAAGAGATTGTATCGATTGTGCTAATTTTCGTCACTTTGAACCTATGGCTCTAAGACTTAACTCATTTTTCTAATATTCTCTTTTTCTGAGATTTTTATGGTTTTCTCTCTTTTTTTTGTTTTTCATAAATAAGAATAAGCTAATAAAGTACCTTACTAAACTTACTATAAAAGGAAATAAATTCTACTTAACTACTGACTTACTATAAAAAGAAAGAAAATATACTAAGGTCAAGTTACTCTGGATTACGCATACCATTTAGTTGAACTAACAATTCAAAGTGTGACTTATCAAAAGCTTTAATGAACAAATCAGCATTGATATATTCCGTTGCCACTTTTACCAGCTTTATTAAGTTCTTTTCAGCACAATCACGTATAAAATGATGTCTAATGTCTATGTGCTTTGTTTTACTGTATTTAACTGGATTATTAGTTATAGCAATAGTAGATTGGTTATCTATCCTAATGGGAGTATGAGTGTAAGTCAAACTGTAATCCCGCAATTGTTGTTGTATCCACAAAACCTGTGAACAGCAACTACCAGCAGGTACATATTCGGCTCGCACGTTGACACGGCTACCGAAGTCTGTTTCTTGCATTGCCAGGATACTAGCCTCCCTCCAAGGAACTGACAACCTCCAGTTGTTGACTTTCGATTCAAGCTGCAACCTCCATAGTCTGAATCCGTGAATGATTCCAATTCCATATCACCACCCGCGTGATACCAAAGTCCCAGCTTCGGTTTCGACTTGAGGTATCTCAGAATCCGCTTCACAGCTTTCATATGCATTTTCTTTCGGTTGGCTTGAAACCTAGCACAAATACACACACCAAACATAATGTCAGGTCTAGAAGTAGTTAAATACATGAGTGATCCGATCATGGCCCGATATAGAGTCGGATCCACATCAGTATCACTTTCTGTACCCGGTTCGAGATTGTGATTCACTTGAATCGGTGTGCTAAAGTGAGCATTCAGCTTTGTTCCCTCCATCCTGAAGCGCTCCAGAATATCGTAGACAACTTCGTCTGATGGATAAACATGCCCTCCTTCCTTTGTTCAACTTGCAAGCCCAGAAAGAAGTTCAGCTCTCCCATAGCACTCATCTCAAACTTTGACTTCATCACCTTCTCGAAATCTTTGCACATCTGCTCATCTGATGACCCGAAAATGATGTCATCCACGTACATTTGTACCAAAATAAAATGTTCACCCTTCCTCTTCACAAACAGTGTACTATCAATTCTCCCTCTTTCAAACCCGTTATCCAAAAGATGAGTTGACAGTGTCTCATACCATGCCCTGGGTGCCTGATGCAGTCCATACAGAGCTTTATCAAGACGATACACTCTGTCTGGATACTTTGGATCTGTAAATCCGGGCGGTTGTTCAACGTACACCAGCTCCTTCACCTTTCCATAGAGAAAGGCACTCTTAACATCAAGTTGATAAAATTTAAAGCCTTTGAAGGATGCAAAGGCCAGAAACAAATGGATTGCCTCAAGCCTTGCCACTGGCGCAAACACCTTGTTGTAATCGATTCCCTCTTCTTGGTTAAAACCCTTTACGACAAGTCTTGCCTTGTTGCGAGTCACAATACCTCGATCATCTCTCTTGCACTTAAAAACCCACTTGGTTCCTATTGCAACTTCTACTCGAGGTAACGGAACTAACTCCCACACTTCAAGTTTTCTGAATTGTGACAGTTCTTTCTGCATCGCTTCAACCCAAGAATTGTCTTTCAGTGCCATTTGCACATTCTTCGGCTCTACTTGTGAGATGAAACACGAATACAGGCAAGTGTGAAAAGCCTTGGAGTCATTAATCATCGACAACAGTACTGTGTTGTTATTCAAACTACTCCTAGTCCTCACACCAACGTTCAGATTTCCTATGATGCTCTCAACCGGATGATCCTTATTAATCCTCGATGTTTGGATCTCATCGACCCTAAGATTATCTCCTAAGTTTGATCCTATTTCACCTAACGGGGGAACGACTTCATATTCTACATTCTCTTCCTCATGATCCTGTCTTCGGAGTTAGAATTAGTAGCCTGATTCTCGTTTGTAGGTAACTCAGAATCGTTCTCTGCTGGAGACTCATCTTCTGTCGATGTAGGCTCAAAAGTTGACGGAATGCTCGTCTTTGGAAAACCTTGATCGTCATCATTCAGATTTAATGACGATAAGTCATGTTCAATTGTACCTGCATTTCCATCCAAAGGAATGTTAAATGATTTAAATAATGAATCATAATCAAATATCCATTCCGGACCAGTTTGGGGTTCATGTGTATAACTTGTTACATCAATGTTATACACAATCTCTACCGTACCATTTGTTTTGTTAAACACCCGTTTGTTTGGTGAGTTAGGCACATAACCTAGGAAATAACCTTCGTCAGCCTTTTCACCAAACTTACGTTGATGTTTTGTTTTCATTTAAGTACATGGTACCTCAAACGGTTCGAAGCCAGTTAAATTTGGTGGTATTTAATTCAGAACTTCATAACATGTTTTGTTCAATGATTTGACAGTAAGGACCCGATTAAAACATGACAAGCGGTATTCACTGCCTCCCCCCAAAACATGGTAGGAAGCTTTGAATCCGAGAGCATGGTCCTTGCTGCTTCAATCAAAGTCCTGTTTTTCCATTCTGCCACCCCATTATGTTGTGGCTCATAAGGTGCACTAAATTGATGCACTATGCCTTTAGATAGGCAATATACACCAACTACTGTGTTTTTAAACTCCGTTCCATTATCACTCCTGATACGTTTTACCCTCGTCCCATAGGAGTTTTCGACTTGGTCTAAGAACCCAATCAACTTTGCAGCTGTCTCGTCCTTCTTACCTAAAAAGAAAACCCATGAAAATCGTGAGTAATCATCAGTGATAACTAAACAGTACCAACTACCACCTATACTCCTTTTGTTGATTGGTCCGAACAGGTCCATATCCAACAAATCAAAAGTGGCAGGTATAGAGTTCTGAGTCTTTGACTTGTGTGACTTCTTGTGTTGTTTGACTTTCTTGCATGGTACACACTTGTATTCAAACTGAAAACTCTTCATTGGGACACCTTGCACCAGTCCATGTTTAGTAATCTAGTTCATTTTTATCAGGTGCAAGTGTGTCATGCGTCTGTGCCATAAGACTGATTTGGTCTCTAAAGCTTTGGATGACAAACATATCGTTCCCATCGATGAATCGGAGATGTTCATGTCTAGCATGTACAAATTGTTCTTCCTTGGGGCTCTCATCATAATCCACTCTTCAAGAATTTTGAATCCCGGCTTCAGCACTAACGCCTCACTATCAGTAAACACTGAATTCTTCTTATCACAGATCTGAGAGACACTAATGAGATTATGAGCAAGTCTATCAACGTGATATACTTGATCAAGTGTGATAATCCCATTAGTAATCACTCCTGTTCCAGTGATATTTCCTCCCTTGTTCCCAGCAAATGATATGAATCCCTTGTTCCCTCCCTTGAAGTCTGTAAGTAGACTTCTTTCCCCAGTCATGTGCCTAGAGCAACCACTGTCGACGAACCACTTGTTGTTGAGACCTGTAGTTAACTACTGCACATGAAAGAAAACAAGTTACTTATCACGGGGAACCCGAGCCATGACTGACTTGGTAATACCGTTCTCATCCACATACTTGAACTCCTTCAAAAACCCATCTTCCTTTCTGGTGACTTGGGTATTTGATTGAGAACCTGTTGTGGTGCAGAGTGATTTAAATTCACTATTGGCCTTTGTGTAGGCATTTGCTGTGGAGCCCTCGAATAATTTCTATAGAGCATTTCAGATTGATATCCCTGGGCTCTATCTGGTGTCTGATGTCTTACAGGAGTGTGCGACCTAACCGGAGTGTAAGCTCTTCTAGGTGTTGTACTCCTATAGACTTGTTGAGGCCCTGACCTAGATTGATTAGGGACTCTATTCGGTGAGTTAGTCCTAATAACTTCATTTGGTCTACCTGACACAGGTGTTTGTCTAACAGCAGCCTTTGGTGTGGCGTGCACAATCTTCTCAGTGTTTTGAGAACCACTTGTGCTTGCTACACTTGGTGAAGGTTTATGTTGTTCAGGCTTTCCAACATTAGGTGTAGATTCTACCTTCCTATATGGACAGCTAGACGCAACATGACCCCTTTCATGACATTTGAAACAAGACATTTTATCAATTGACTTCTTATGAGTGCCCTTTGACTTTGGTGTCTCACTAGCGTGATGATCTTTCTTCTCAACTATCGTGACTGTTTCCTCTTTTTGATTATTAAAGTCAGGTCTAGCTTCTCCTAGAATTTTATCACTAGAAGATTGAAAAATTTGACTTTCTTAATCGTGGCAATGTTATTAGTCACCTTAGTTGCTTTTTCCTTATCAGACTCAGATACATGTTCAGCTGCTACCTCTGACTCAACTGATTTATCAGTTTTATCCTGAGGCTGAGGCACATAGTTATCATTAAAAGGTGGAGGACTCTCTTTATAGCCTAAACCTACTGGTTTCTTAGATTGACGTTGTGCATCTAAGCTTTTCCCTAGATTCAGAGAAGAGTTCCTAAACTTTTCTAATTTACTATTTACCTCTGCAACCTTAACCTTTGCTTCAGCTAGCTCTACCTCTTTAATAGTTAGTTGCTTGGTTAAAGCCTCAACATGCTCATACATCAGCTCTATCCTGACACACTGCTCACTTAGTTTGTCTTTAAGAACTATTACATCTTGAGCATCTGCTTTCAGCTTATCCCTAAGATCCTCTTTGATATCTAGAAGGCTAGCATTATCTGATTTTAATGATTCAATTTGAGCAGTTAAAGTATTATGTGTTTCCAGCACTAGATTTAATCTATCGTTAGAAGTAGCACATAAAACACATAAATCATGGAATGTAGAAAAGTTCAGAATTACCTTTGCATGATCAGATTCCACGTTAGCCATCTGCACGGCAAACTCTAGAACTGTCTGATTATCTGACTTCTCCACTAACATAGGACTTGTATCATTCTGTTCTCTATCTTCAGTTATTTCCTCTGCTCCTACATCCCTAGACTATGTTACTTCAGCCATGAAGGCTCTAGCATTAGTCTCTGGATGTGTACTCCAATCGTATGTCCCATCAAGTTGTCGGTCAGATGAGACATTCGTTAACAGACTAGCGATGGCAGCTTGATTTCCCGAATTAGCAGGCTGATATCTACCATGAGATTGATTCTGATTGTTTTCAACCTTGGGTCTTTGACACTCCCCAGCAAAATGTCCTAACCCCTGGCAGTTCTAGCACTTAACTTTGGATTTGTCGAATCCAATCTTGTTGTTGCTAACGTTCAGATTTCTGCCTGTCCTTTTTATGAATCTCTTGACTCTCTGAAATTTATGAAAAACCTGTTGATGCTCAAAGCGAGCTGGAATTGATTATTCATGAAGATGTTCCAATTCCTTTAAGTATTCAATCAGAAATTTATAACTTTAAAGAATATGAAGATTCTGATGATGATGCTCAATGACAGACTTTATTGATTGAGGGAGTGGAGAAAGAAGCGGAGATTGAACTGTTTGATAATGACGATGTGTTTGACCTGAATGATATACCTTTAAGAGCTGACAGGATAAAAGAAGAAGAGGATCTTGTACATGAGATATTAAAATATGACATACCGACACTGACGGTTGAAAAGCCTGAGGTTACAGTTATAGTTAAAGAAGAGGAAGTAGAACCATTTTCTGTAGAGAATGTCATGCCTCAAGTTGTTAAGGAGCTTAATGAAGTAGAAGTTATGGACAGATTCTTCAATGAATATATCTTGGCTGATAAGTCACAAAGACAACATCGATTAAGAATCTTGGCAGATGAGTCACAAAGACAACATCGATTAAGATTTGAAGCTCAACAAATTGTCCAGAAAGAAATCAGAGATATGGTCACACTACTCAATGAAGATGAGATAAGTAAGAAGAAGATAAAGGTGTTGGGTTTAACTGCTAAGAAGTCTGCTGATTATATCAAAAAGAGGAAAAAACTTTCATATCTTGAAGATCACTTGGAGAAGAAAATATTTTGTAAGAAGCAAGCTCCATGCACATTCTTGAAGTTATTTAGAGTTCTGGAGCCGAATATGTCAAACTTAGCAAATTATGTGAGCTTCTTGCAAAATAAAGCTTAGTCGGTGGATAAGGTCCGAAGTGAGTTTAGGATAGTTGATTTGGTTAAGATTGAAAAGGATCGTTTTGTTAAGATCTTCTATCCTACCTTCACTATGACCAGATGTTGGTACACCCTGTGTGACGATAGCAGTCTAATCGATCTGCATTATGTGTTTAGGTAATATTCTGAGTATTAACCAAGTATTTTGTTATATATGTTTAATATGTGTTTGTCTGTTATTGATTGTGTGTTTGAACTTGATGTTACATATTACAAGAAGTTCAAACATAAAGGTCAAAGATTAACTCAAGCATAAGTTAAAACATAAGTTTCAAACACTTAGTTATATATATCAAAGGCTAGATTCGAATTGCATAAAAGGATACATTCGAATCTGTGATAGATTCGAATGAGTCCTTAGATTCGAATAGGTTAGATTCGAATCTGTCAGATGGACAGATTCGAATGGGCCTTAGGCCAGATTCGAGGTTGGCCCACAACAGACTCGAATCAGGGTCTATAATTAGGGATAGACTCGAATCATTAGAAGACCTTTGGCAGAATTCGTGAGGAATTAAGCAATAGGCGATCTCGAGTTTATCAGCTAGGTGAGTCCCGTTTCGGAGAGAATTAGTACGTAGGATCGTTCGTGTGTCGTTCGTTCAGCGTCTAATAGTCTCCGTGTTTCCGTTGGTTGAGAGTTGTCCGTCTGACCGTCAACGAGGATTCCGCACTCGTTAACGGATCCGCGTCTAGATAGATCTTGCAGTGGTAGACCTTACAAGTGGTATCAGAGCCTACGGAGTGTTCGTGGTGTTCTTCGTGTTCATCAGATACATTCTAGGTTTCTTGACGCTAGTTGGACGGTTTTTCTCTCAAAAACGTGTTTTTGAGCTTAGCAAATTCATATTCGGGAAACACTTTGTCGTTTTTCACGTTTTTGGTCGAAATCATTATTTTTCATTTGAAAAATAGTGATTTAATCTGTAAAACGTCAAAAAATCAAAGTGTTAGCCGTTTTTCGAGTTTGCGGCGCTCGAATCTATAGGGGTAATTAGGGTTTTACTTTATTTTCGAGTCTAACCAAAATACGCTCCTTTCGAGTCAATTTCAGTCAGTTTCGAGTCTGTGGTGTTTCGAGTTTGTTACTGTTTCGAATCTGTGCTTCGAGTCTGCTGAATTTCGATTCTATTGTGCCTTCGATTCTAAGGGTCTTCGAGTCTAAGGAGTCCTTCGAATCTGTCATATCTTCGAATCTAAGGAATTGTTCGAATCTGACATAATTTCGAATCTAATTGAATTAAAATACTTAATCGAATTTAATCCCAAATAAATTGGAATCTAATTACATTCGAATCTATCTAGGTTCGAAAGAGTTGATCCACATTAGTTTCGAATTAAATTAATTAAGTCTAAATTCAATTTGTTTCAGAAAAGATGTCAAATCTTCAGAAATTCCTTGAAATGGATCACGAAGTTGGGAAGGCTAATGCACCGCCAAAGCTGATGAAAGTTGAGGATTATTACTGGTGGAAGGACAGATTTACGGATTTTGTACGATTCAACGATATGCGCATGTGGGTGTGCATTGATGAAGGGTACATTCCACCAGTATCTGAGGTAGAAGGCCGTCAAAAGGTCTTGTCATATCAAATGATGAAAGAGGATGACAAGAAACTATTTGAAGCTGAAAACAAGGCTTTCTCCATTATCCGAATGGCGTTACCTCAAGATATCTTGCACACATTTCGGACTCAAAGGACGTCGAAAGAACTTTGGGAGTCTCTCCAGAAAAGGTGTGAGGGTAATCCACGGGTACGTAGAAAGCGTACAGAGCTGTTGACCCAACAGTTTGCGATTTTCAAGGCTCTTAAGGATGAACAGTTAGATGATATTATCACAAGGTTCTATCATCTGATAACAGAGCTTGAAAGTCATGGTATTGAGTATTCGGACACAGACAAGAACAACAAGCTTCTTGATGCCCTACCAGCCAAATGGGCTATGTACGTGGCAATGATTAAGCTGAATGAAGATAAATACTATGCTCAATCACTGGATGACATCGTGGGAACGTTGAGGGCATATCACTTCGAAATGATAAAGGCTGAGACTGATTACGAGCAAGTCCAAAATCCGGCTATGTATTTTGGAAAGACATCTAAATCATCAGTGACAGCTGATCAGAAGAGTGCTACAGCGTTTTTCACCGGAGAAACGTCATCGCCACCAGAGTCCGAAGACTCACTGAATCGCGCGTTCTTAGGGTTAGGAAGATCGGAAGAACCGCAACCTCAAGTCCAACAGGCATCGACCAGTCAGAGCTATTCGAAGATGCCCATGAGCGCAAAGTCAGCGGAAGAGCATCTGAATCTACTTGCTTCGTTTGTGGCCGCTTATGGAAATTGTGTTCAAGGGAAGATCAACGATCCGGCTCTTTGGGATGAAGATTACGATCAGGTCGACCCTGATGACTTAGAGGAAATGGATCTTAAATGGCAACTGGCCATGGTAACCCAGAGGGTTAAGAGATTCATAAAGAGAACTGGAAGAAATCTACAGATGAATAACAAGGGGATAGGATTTGATAAGTCCAAGGTGAAATGCTATAACTGTCAGGGATTGGGACACTTCGCCAAGGAGTGTCAAAGACCGAAGGTAGAGATATACCAGGGGCAGAGTCAGCATCAGGGACAGTTCCAAAATCAGTCCCAACAGAGATATCTTCCGAGTTCTTCATCTGGTCAAGCCAATCTAGCTGGTCTAATATCAAATGTCACTTCTGACAGACAGCTAGATGGTACTTATGACTGGAGTTCACATCCTGAGTCCAATGCTAGAGCTTTCATGGCTGAAGTTACGGAGAATGGTTGTGAAGAAGACGAGCAGACCACACGGGACAGCAGTCCGATGTGGGTAGAGAAAGCGAATGATCAGACCGTGCTGGAGTTTGCTGCTCAGATGGCCAACGTGGAATCTGACAACTCAAAGGTTAGTCTTTCTTATTCTCTATTTCGTGAATTATGTGCTTTATGTGTTAGTTCTAACGATAGGTTAAATCTAGTTTTAGACTCACATAAGACCATAGCTGCTCAAAATGAAAATTTAAAAATTGAAAATGCTAGCCTAAATGATATAAAACAAGATTTAAAAGACAAGCTTAAGGCTGATGCTCAAGACGTAATCGTTCTAAAAGACAAACTGAGTGAGCAGTGTGTTAGGATAGAGCTTATGTATGAGCACGTAGAAGCCTTGACCAAAAGTCTGAAAGATAAGGACATAGAGCTAGCCGAGACCAAAGTTAAGGTAGCAGAGGCAAATAGCAAGCTGGAAAAGTTTAGGAATTCGAGCCTAAACCTAGGGAAAGTCTTAGATGCCCAAAGACAGTCTAAGAAGCCTGTAGGTCTAGGTTTTCACGAAATTCCTCCACCGTTCAATGCAAACTATGTGCCTCAGCCTCAGGAGAAAACTGACAACTCAGTAGACTTAGAGGACCTACCTGAACCGACACCTGAGCCTACAGTTGAAAATACACCTAAGGTGACTGACTCAACTGTCAAGGTCAAGAAAGTGAAATTTGTGTCTTCCTCCAGTGAAACACCTGCAGGAAAACAGAAGATTTCATGGGCTGACCAGGTCGAAGAGTCAGACACAATAGATGTACCAAAGGAAGTAGACACCAGTGAGACACCTAGATCTAAGGGACCAACCAAAAAGTCCATGGATAAGATGTCTTGCTTTAGATGTCACGAAAAAGGGCATGTTGCTTCTCACTGTCCAAATAGGAAAGCAGAACTTACCCCTAAGACAGTGAACCCAACACCTGTTAAGCCATCATCAACTGTGGCAAGCAGCAGTAGTTCTCAACCTACCGAGAAAACTGTGCAGGCCGCACCAAAACCTGTTGTGAAACAAACACCGGTTAAGGTTGGACCAAAAGAAGTGGTTAGGACAAATTCATCGAATCGTGTCATTAATCAATCTAGGTCAGCACCTCAACAAGTCTATAGGAGCACAACACCTAGCAGGTCACACACTCCAGTTAGGTCACATACTCCTGTTAGACAATATGTTCCGGTAAGAGCTCAGGGATCACAGTCTGAAATGCATTATAATAAGACTTATTCTAGAGCACCACAACAAATGCCTACTCAAAGGCAAAGAGTGAATCTAAATCACTCGGCACCACAACAGAATTCAGTTCAAAGGCCCAAGTCACCTGAAAGGCGAGATGGGTATTTGAAAGAGTTCACGTATGTGGACGAGAATGGTATTACCAAGTCAGTCATGGCTTGGGTTCCCCGTGATAACTAACCTATTTTCTTTCATGTGCAGGAGATAACTACCGGTCCAAACAACAAGTGGTTCGTCGACAGTGGTTGCTCCAGGCACATGACGGGGGAACGAAGTCTTCTCACAGACTTCAAGGGGGGTAATAGGGGATTCGTATCATTCGCGGGCAACAAAGGAGGAAATATCACTGGAACTGGAGAAGTCACTAATGGGACGATTACATTGGATCAAGTTTATCACGTTGATAAACTGGTTCATAATCTCATTAGTGTATCTCAAATCTGTGATAAGAAGAACTCGGTGTTATTTACTGACACTGAGGCGTTAGTGCTAAAGCCGGGATTCAAGATACCTGAAGATTGGATATTGATGCGGGCTCCAAGGAAGAATGACTTGTACATGCTCGACATGAACAAGCCAGATAATTCGATGGGTCCGATCTGCCTACTATCAAAAGCTTCGGAGACGGAATCGGTTTTGTGGCACAGACGCATGGCTCACTTGCACCTAAGGAAAATGAACTACATAACGAAGAATGGTTTGGTGCAAGGTGTGCCTCTGAAGAGCTTTCAATTTGAAGACAAGTGTCTACCGTGCATGAAGGGCAAGCAACATAAAAAGACACACAAGTCCAAGAAGCTGAACTCCATAACCTCACCATTCGATTTGTTGCATATGGACCTTTTCGGCCCTATCAACAAAAGGAGTATAGGAGGTAGTTGGTTTTGCTTAGTTATCACTGACGATTACTCACGGTTTTCATGGGTTTTCTTTTTAGGTACGAAGGACGAGACGGCTGCAAAGCTCATCGGGTTCTTAGACCAAGTGGAGAACTCCTACGGAACAAGGGTTAAACATATTCGTAGTGATAATGGGACTGAATTTAAAAACTCTGTAATTGGTGTATATTGCCTATCAAAGGGCATCCTGCATCAATTCAGTGCACCATATGAACCACAACAGAATGGGGTGGCCGAACGTAAAAACAGAACATTGATTGAGGCTGCAAGGACTATGCTTTCGGATTCAAAGCTTCCTACCATGTTTTGGGGGGAGGCAGTGAATACCGCGTGCCATATTTTAAATCGAGTCCTTACAGTCAAATCATTGAACAAAACATGTTATGAAATTTTGAATAAACGGCCACCTAATTTAACTGGATTCGAACCGTTTGGTGTACCATGCACTCTTTTACGAACAAAACATCAACCGAAGTTTGGTGAAAAGGCTGACGAAGGATACTTCCTAGGTTATGTGCCAAACTCACCAAACAAACGAGTTTTTAACAAAAAGAGTGGTACTGTGGAGATTGTGTATAATATTGAAGTCACAAGTTATACACATGAACCCCAAACTGGTCCGGAATGGATATTTGACTATGATAAGTTATTTGAGTCATTTAACATTCCTTTGGATGATACTGCAGGTACAATCGAAAAAGACATGGCAACATTGCACCTAAATGACGATGGCCATATTTTTCCGAGGACCACGTTCGAATCTACGTGCGAGCCTACTGCGACTGTAGATAGTTCTCCAGAAGTTGCTGATCAAGAGGCACCTAACACTGAGAATCAGACTCAAGCATCAAGTTCTGCCTCTGAGGAAAACGTCCGTGAGGAAGAAAGTGTGGAAGCTGAGCCTGTTCCCCCTTTAGGTGAAATAGGATCCAACTTAGGAGATAATCTAAGGGTAGACGAAATAGAGACCTCTAGGATTAACAAGAACCATCCAATAGAAAGCATCATAGGAAATCCTAACGAGGGTGTGAGGACTCGGAGTAGTGTAAATAACAACACTGTGTTGTTGTCGATGATAAACGACTCCGAGGCATATCACACATGTCTATATTCATGCTTCATATCGCAAGTAGAGCCCAAAAATGTGCAAATGGCACTTAAGGACAACTCCTGGGTTGAAGCGATGCAGGAAGAACTTTCACAATTTAGGAAACTAGAAGTGTGGGAGTTAGTTCCGTTACCTCGAGGGGAGATTGCAATAGGAACCAAATGGGTTTTTAAGTGCAAAAGAGACGATCGGGGTATAGTCACGCGCAACAAGGCGAGATTAGTTGTAAAGGGTTTCAACCAAGAGGAGGGAATCGATTACAACGAAGTGTTTGCACCTGTAGCAAGGTTAGAAGCAATTAGGTTGTTTTTAGCTTTTGCCTCCTTCAAAGGCTTTAAAGTATATCAACTGGATGTTAAGAGTGCTTTCCTGTATGGGAAAGTGAAGGAGTTGGTGTATGTAGAACAACCACCCGGGTTTACAGATCCTAAATATCCTGATAGAGTATATCGCTTAGATAAGGCTCTTTATGGATTACATCAGGCACCTAGGGCATGGTATGAGACTCTATCCAACCATCTTTTAGAAAATGGCTTTGAGAGGGGTAGGATAGATAGTACTCTATTTGTGAAGAGAAAGGGAGATCACTTTATCTTGGTACAAGTGTACGTATCATTTTTGGATCATCAGACGAACAGATGTGCAAAGATTTCGAGAAGGTTATGAAGTCTAAGTTCGAGATGAGTGCTATGGGAGAGTTGAATTTCTTTTTAGGGTTACAAGTTGACCAAAAGAAGGAAGGCATGTTTATCCATCAGACCAAGTATGTCTATGACATATTGGAGCGTTTCGGGATGGAAGGAACTAAGTTGACTGCCCACTTCAGCACGCCGATTCAAGTGAATCACAATCTCGGGCCGGGTACTGAAAGTGATTCCGATGTGGATCCGACTTTATATCGGGCCATGATTGGGTCACTTATGTATTTAACTGCTTCAAGACCTGACATAATGTTTGCTGTGTGTATTTGTGCTATGTTTCAAGCGAATCCGAAGGAGATGCATATGAAAGCTGTGAAGCGGATTCTACGATACCTCAAGTCGAAACCGAAGCTGGGACTTTGGTATCACGCGGAGGGAGATCTAGAGTTGGAGGCGTTCACAGATTCAGACTACGGAGGATGCAGCTTGACGCGCAAATCAACGACTGGAGGTTGTCAGTTCCTCGGAGGGAGACTGGTATCCTGGCAATGCAAGAAACAAACATCGGTAGCCGTGTCAACGTGCGAGGCCGAGTATGTAGCTGCTGGTAGTTGCTGTTCACAGGTTCTGTGGATACAACAACAATTGCGGGACTACGGTTTGGCTTACACTCAAACTCCTATTAGGATAGACAATCAATCTACAATTGCTATAACTAATAATCCAGTTAAACACAGTAAAACAAAGCACATAGACATAAGACATCATTTTATTCGTGATTGTGCTGAAAAGAACTTAATCAAACTGGTAAAGGTGGCAACAGAAGATAATAATGCTGATTTATTTACCAAAGCGTTTGATAAGTCACGGTTTGAGTATTTGATTCAACTGAATGGAATGCGCAACCCAGAGTAATTTGACCTTAGTAGTAGTATGTTTATTTTCTTTTAGAGTAGTAGTATTTCTTTCTTTACAGTAGTCTGCTAATTTAGGTAAGTTGCTAATTTAGGTAAGTTTCTAATTTAGGAAAGTTTCTATTTTTAGTAAGTTAGTAGGTTAGCTTAGTTTACTTCTTTTTGCTATGAAAAACAAAAGAAAAAAGAGAGAAAATTACAAAAAATACAAAAAAAGAGAATATCAGAAAATGAGTTAAGTCTTAGATACATAGGTTCAAAGTGACGAAAATTAGCACCGTCGTTACAGACTCTAAGTATTTGGGCTTTCACACATAATGCAACTAAACTCTAAGTGTTATACTTTATTTAGTTTGATGTGTTGGTAGGCATAATACATATAGGGAATCTCAAGGCTAATAAAATATTCTAGAAAAAGTCAAGCGTGTCACTAACCTAGATGTACGACCAATCGGTCTTAATTTTTATGTACAAGACATACAAACTTTAAGTCTAAATGAGGTATGCAAACTTTCTGGGGATGTATGGCAACATCAAATACATCTGAAAATGGAAAGAATAGAAATATCATGAAAAACTGAGAGTCGAAAACATGCAACTCTGTTGTACGTAAGTACAGACCTGTTGTCTCTGTTTAGATTCGGGTTAGCAGACATGTCGCTTTGTTGTACGTCAGTACAGACCTGTCACCGCTATCTGCTAATTTTAAAAATAAACCTTAAGTCGAACTAAGACACTTTGTTGTATGAGAATACAGACCTGTGTCTGATGTTTGTCTTTTAAAGAAAGTTTGCAAATACCAACAAGTTAGAATTTTTGTCTGTGTGCCTTGATCATAAAAGTATGTCTATGTCTGCATCACGTAAGATAATTTCCTGATAAATAAAAAGGCCAAGGGATATTCCGAAATGTAGAATGTTTAACAGGGTAAAATACCAACAATCGGCTAAAAGGGTATGTCACGACAAACAATAAAAGGAATTCAAAAAATTCCTAAGTGTGAAAGTTTAAGTACTGAAAGTTAGTATCGGACATCGCTATCTGATTGAACCTTTCTTAGACTATACTCACCAAAAATATGTTGTTTGGTATTTAGCTTAGCTTGTAAATTTATTTTTATAACTTAAGTCTAGATTAAATTTTTTAGTCAAAATTTTATTTTATTTTATTTTATTTTTACCTTAGCTTATTTTATTTTAGTTTAGTTTAATTTTTACTTAGGTAAAAGGTCAAAAATTACTGAGGGTGCATTCGAAGTTGGATAAAATATACAATGCGTGAAATATCTGAGCTTAGGGTAAAAGAGTTGACATAGTTTATCTGGTTACACAATACCGTAGAAAATAGTTGGAAAAGTTGAAGTTATTTCAAACTTTCCGAAATTTTTCTAAGTGTTGGTAATTTCGAATCTAAGACAGACTCGAAGTGAAGTATTTCGAATCTGTCAGTAGACTCGAAACTACACATAGACTCGAAGGTAGGTAGTATATATAGGTCAATAGTGAAGTCATTTATTACTTTACTGTTGTCGAATCTATACTCTCGAATCTATATCAGCGATCTCGAATCTGTTCTCGAGTCTATCGTATTTCCTATAAACGACATTTCATCGAGTCTAAAGCTTTTGTGTTCGATTCTACACTCTTTTCTAGGTATAATCAACCGGATTGTACAAGATTTTGGTAGTTTTATACACAAATTTTGGGCTTAAAACATCACATTTTGAAGTTTTATGGGTCAAAATAGAGTTTTTGCTAAATAACTAAGTTAGGACCTATAAAATATCAAATTGAAACCATAAATCTATAATTAGAACCTAGTTGAACTAATGTATGTGATTTACTAAGTTCAAAATGGTTAAAATTTTGGGTTTTTATTGAAACCATGGCCGATGGGGCTTCGAGTCTGTTCATGGACATTCGAATCTGTTCAAGGGTTTCTCGAATCTGTCATTAGATTCGAGATACCCATGATCCTCGAATCTGTCCATTAGACTCGAATAGGGACACTTCGAATCTGTCCATTACACTCGAATATGGACACTTCGAATCTGTTACTTTCGAATCTGTACTCTATTTAATTTCTTTAATTTAAATTTTATTAAACTTGTGGAAATTTAATTGTGTTAGATTTTGTATTTAATAAAGTACAAAATAAAACAAATTTGAATTTAAACAAGTTTATTGATTTTTAATGTGTCTAACAGTTTTATTTATTGTGCAGATATGGCAGTTCGTGCGTTTGTTCCTAAGCACAATATGGTGCTTCATCCGGATCATGACCTCCCTGAGGCGCAGGGATACAGGCAGATGCTAGAATTTCTTGTGGAATCTAGGATAGGATTTGCACTATCTCATAATGTTCAGCTCATATTGCCTTATATCCGTCAATTTTACGATCATCTTCAAGTAGACTGCTCGGTCACTCCGACAGTACTACGAACTCGCATTGCTGGACAACCGCTAGTATTTTCAGCGGATATGCTGCGTCAAGTGTTGCAGCTGGGCACTCAAGAAGAAGAGTCTGGACCGATCGAATTCCCTCTGAACATCAGGCAAGCGGCCTTTCAGAGAATGGGATACAGTCTAGACGTGTCGAAAGTGTCCTATATGAAGAGCGGCTTAATCGGGCAATGGAGATTTCTTGCTCATGTCTTCATGGTATGCTTTGCACCAAAGAAAGCTGGGTTTGACTATATAGTTGCGAAGATCCAGTCTGGGATAGTCGCGATGGTGTACAATCGACCATACAGTTTCTCGGAAATGTTTTTCTCCGAATTTGTTCACCAGATCACCGCTCCTGAAAATCAACAATTCCTGCTATATCCGCGGTTCATCATGATGTTGATCAGGCACTTCTTGCCAAATCTGCCGCCATCAAATGACGTTCAGAACGTAGCGATTATGGACAAAAGGATATTCGCTGATTGTTCCTCACATCGAGGAAGATTGGCTATTCCGATCGAGCGACCGTTGTTTGGAGCTGTTTTAGACAGGAACTTTGTGGCACCAGATAATGCCAACTGGGCAGGTGAAGTAGAAGTTCAGCCTCAGCAGCAACAGCAACAGCAACAGCAACCGCCTCAACAACAACAACAACGACGTGCACAGCCACAAAGGCGAAGACCAAGAGCTACTGCGAGTCAGACTCAGGCGTCTAGGCCTTCCACAAGTCAACAGCCAGAGCCAGAGGTACAGGAAGCAGGGCCTTCAAGTGCCGTTCCAGAAACCGAGCAAATAGCCCAAACCTTGGAAGAAATCTGGGCGTCTGGACCTCATGCCAATGAGGAAATAACTGCAGAGTTAGTTGATCAGTTGTTACAGCCTCCGGAAGGAGCAGAAGATGTGTTTAGACAAGTTGAGGATTATGAGCCAGAGCAGGCTGATGACGTTTTGTCATCTTCAGCAACTGAGTCAGAAGAGATGGAGGAGGTAGAAGCTGAAGCTCCAGAGTCAAGGTCTGCCGTTCCTGAAGTTCAAATTGGAACTTATGGTTCGCGACTGATTATAAATGAAGGTGGTTCTAGGAGACGATTTGACAGGGAATTGGAGGAGTCGGATTTCGAAGAAGAAGAAGTTTCTCACCTTGTGACGAGGCAACGGGCCAAACGTCACAGGTTCATGCAAGGATCCTCTTCAGCTGCCGCAGAACAACCAGAAATCTCTCAACCTGAAATTCCTCAACCACAGGACCCTCAAACCACCATTCCACCATCACCACCTCATGATGAACCATACATCCCATCACCAATCATTCCAACTCCAATTCAGTCCATCCCATCAACCTCATCCTCATATGCCGACAATCAAAGGTTTCAGCAGCTAAAAGCGCGAGTCGACTTCCAAAATATCCAGATCTTAGGCCTAACAAAGGCAGTCGGCGAGATTCAGACTCATAATGCCGATTTAAAGAAGATTGTGGACACAGTTCAGGAAGAGAACTTAGAGCTAAAAGCCTTTGTTTGTGATCAGTCAGCCGAGATAAGGTCGATGCGCTCCCTAATTGAGCAGTTAATGAAAAATTTACAGGCTCAGGGGGAGACATCGTGCCGTGATCAGGAAGCACAGAGGCCGAGAGATGAAGATGATGAAGACAACCAAGGCAATGATCCCAGCCCACAAAGACAGAATGAGCCAGTAGATTTTTCTGCAGCTCAGACTGCTCAATCTCAGGGGGAGCCTAGTCCAGGAGGAGAAGCAAGTTCTTCAAAGACTTTAGATAGCGACATGATAGATGCGCTAAAAGATATTGAAGAAGAGCTGATGGAATTTGATTTTGAAGAGGATATTGAAGAATTAGAAGAAGTTGAAGAAGGTGAGTTCATTCCAGATGACGTCGCTGACTGGAGATCTGATGATGAAGTGATAGATGATGAAGATGATCACGTTAATGAAGTAATAATCAATTCACAACCAATCACTGAACTGTATGAAAGCCAAGATCATAATGTGATTGATATTGATTACATCAAGGTAGCCTCAGCTGAAGATAAAGACCTTGAAGAGGCTGAGAAAGAGCCATCTAGAGCTGATCTGTTAAATCTTTGGTTCAAGAAGGAAGAAAAGAAAGACCAGCTGAAGATGAAGAAGAAGATGAGAAATCCAGGTGCTGGAAATTTTGCTGGAGGGATTATTAGCTGGTTCTTTGACAGAGAACTGCAGCTGTTTATTTTGAAAAGAAGAGATGGCCTTCAATACTTGAGGCGGACATTGAAAGCGTTTAATTCATTGCCCAAGATTGAAGTTAAAGAGTTAGCCTGGAAGGAGCTGATCAATATTGGAGATGATCCCTACGCGAACGTGATTGAAAGAATTATAAGGAAAGAAGGGCGATCAGGGAAATTTGAGCGACTCAAGCCAAGGACCGGAAAAAGGGTCGAGGATGGGTCGAGAATAGATCCTCATACAGGTAGGCCATGGGCCAGGATGGAATACAAACCTGTGAGGTGTCTCAAGAAAGTCCCAATGAAGCCAATGCCACAGAACGTTTTGAGCAACATGAAGTGGTGGTACCTAGAGATCGACACTGCTGAAGCTATCATGGAAGATCAAGACGAGCAGGTAATTTTGAAGGTATATGATCCATTGCACTTGATAAACCTATCAAAGGACGACCTGAAGAAGCTTCACGATCAGCCTATCTTCTTCACTGAACCATGGAGATCTGAAGCCAGGAAGTTCCAAAAGGTAGTCAAAGTTTGTATAGATGCAGATAGCTCTAGTACTTAAATTTGATGTAATGTAAATAATTAGAAGTTATCGTCAAGGGGGAGTCTGTTGGTACACCCTGTGTGACGATAGCAGTCTAATCGATCTGCATTATGTGTTTAGGTAATATTCTGAGTATTAACCAAGTATTTTGTTATATATGTTTAATATGTGTTTGTCTGTTATTGATTGTGTGTTTGAACTTGATGTTACATATTACAAGAAGTTCAAACATAAAGGTCAAAGATTAACTCAAGCATAAGTTAAAACATAAGTTTCAAACACTTAGTTATATATATCAAAGGCTAGATTCGAATTGCATAAAAGGATACATTCGAATCTGTGATAGATTCGAATGAGTCCTTAGATTCGAATAGGTTAGATTCGAATCTGTCAGATGGACAGATTCGAATGGGCCTTAGGCCAGATTCGAGGTTGGCCCACAACAGACTCGAATCAGGGTCTATAATTAGGGATAGACTCGAATCATTAGAAGACCTTTGGCAGAATTCGTGAGGAATTAAGCAATAGGCGATCTCGAGTTTATCAGCTAGGTGAGTCCCGTTTCGGAGAGAATTAGTACGTAGGATCGTTCGTGTGTCGTTCGTTCAGCGTCTAATAGTCTCCGTGTTTCCGTTGGTTGAGAGTTGTCCGTCTGACCGTCAACGAGGATTCCGCACTCGTTAACGGATCCGCGTCTAGATAGATCTTGCAGTGGTAGACCTTACACCAGAGCTGATGGAAATACTTATACATTCACCGAGGTTGACATGTTTGGAATGCATCTGGTCGACATTGAAGATTTATTTGATGAACTGTGCAGAAATAATAGGAATGAGCACTGTAGATTTGCACTAAAGACACTATTTCACTTCATGCACACCAAATTGGTGCTTATGTTTATGCAAGATCTACATATTGGTGTAGAAAGAAGAATGAGAAAGATTAACATTATTGCGCCAAACCGTTTCATCAAATTCATGGAAAATCTAAGGAGTTTCAAGTTGTAATGGCCAAGCATCCAGTTGTTATCTACAAAGATAAAGATCAGAAGCTAAGAGCTATGCGAAGTATTGAATTGAATAAGTTCTGTGATGGAACACTACAAAAGGTGATGAATGGCTTGAAAGGAAAACTGGCAGCTGACAAGAAAAGAAACAAAAAAAAGGGAGCATTGAGTGTGAATGACAGAAAGCTCATGGTCGAATTCATATCAAAGATTAATTGGAGGCTGTCAAACAGAAAAAGTATCATGCGTTTTGAAATGAAGCTAGGACTTTCAAACTGAAGACTTAGTTTAATTCATCAAAGGGGGAGAATGTTAGAATCAATTTTAGATTGATGAATTAAACATGTCTAGGGTATATTTTGTAATTAATACAAAGTTGACTTTTGTATATAAATAGAATTTTCCTTTTGTAAAAGTCAGGTTCTGACATTCTGTATTTTGCACGGAATGCATTGAGACTAGGGCTACAGTGTTCGTTGTTTCTAATCTTATTTGTAATCCATATTTTGGTGCAATAATCATTCGGTTAGTGTTTGGATTCTGTTCTTAATTGTTTCTATTGAGTATTTGATTGATTAAATTTCAAAAAACAACTCCAAACACACTGAATTTGAGATTTACGGGCTACAGTGTTCGTCGTTTCTAATTTGAGATTTACGGATTTTTTAGAAAACTTTGTGTTCTTCAAGTTTTTGTCAAAATTAGGGTGTTTAATCTGATTTTGGACAAAATTGTTTTTCAAAAAGTGTTTGTGTGTGAAAACCGAACCTTCGATTATTTGGGATCAATTCGTAAAATTTTTGTTGAAAATTGTGTTTTTTTAACTTGGTTTTATAAGTTTTTGTTCAAGCTTGGACATAATTGAATTTCAAGGGTTAATCGAGTTTTATAGGTTTATTGATCGAGTTTTTAGCCTTCTTTGGTCGAGTTTTGTGCTTTGTCATTCGAGTTTTATAATGCTTTGTTCGAGTTTTGATTTATTGTTGATCGAGTTCATTTCTTTGTTAATCAAGTTTGAACAAGTGTACTTCGAGTTTGATTGAACATTCATTCGAGTTTCATGTTGTGTCAATCGAGTTTATTACATCTTTAATCGAGTTTCACAGAGTCATCTGAGTTTCATTGTTCATCAACCGAGTTTCATATAGAGTAATTCGAGTTGGATTACAAGTTCATTTGAGTTTTATTCTATTCACATTCAAGTTGAATCAAGCTTATTCGAGTCTCATTCTCTTTCAATCGAGTTTGACATTGTTTCAATCGAGTTTCACATTTAACCATCCGAGTTTAATTCTTTATCATTGGAGTTTCATTACTCTTCATTCGAGTTGAGTCCTTATTCATTCGAGTATCATTATACTTTTGACTGTTTGACATTTGCTGCTTAAATTGACCATAACTTTTGACTGGAACATCGTTAGACAGCCTACCATACGCCAAAACGAAGCTTAAACCGAGATCTATGATTTCTATAAATGGCATAGCTGGTTAGGTAAATTTTCGAGGCCCAATTCCACTCCAGAAAAAAGTTACGGGCATTTTTCTGCAGAAAAGCTAAAATTTCAACGTCAAAAAGTCAAATCAGAGCTGATTTTTAACAAATTAATCATTCAAGATTCATTTTTCTTCAATCAAGATTCATTCAAATTTTCATAAGTCCATAAAAGATCTTGGAAGTTCATTTTTCTGCAATTCATAATGGAAGCTGATTGTCAAACTTACGGAATCTGAAAAGATTCGTAAGAACAATTATGATATCCTCGTTCAGTTAAATACAGATAAAGCTTTGGCTTTACGTGATGTAAGAATACTGAACGAAGAAATTCAAATCTCAAAATAGGAATTAAAAACTCAGAGCTTAAAAGATAAGCAAAAGTCTGAGAGTTGTGCTTATCAGTTAAAAATATCTGATTTAAATAAAAAATTTGAAGATGAGAAGTCTGAGCTTATTGCAAAACTTACTGAACTGACAAGATTCGTAAGAAAAATTATGACATTCTTGTTCAGTTAAATACTGATAAAGCTTTGGCTTTACGTGACGTACGATTACTAAACGAAGAATTTTTTAGCTTAAAAGACAAACAAAGTTCTGAGAGTCCTGTTCTTAATTTGAAAATATCTGAGTTGAATAAAGAATTTGATGAGCTTAAACAATAGAATTTTCAAAGTACAACTCAACTAAAATGTCTTGTGTGTGAAAGATCTGAGCTAAACAAGAAAGTTAAGGATCTTGAAGATACACTTTCTAAGACAAAACAAACTGATCAAAATTGTATTTTAAACAAAAATGAAGCAATTTTTACTCTTCAACAAGAGTTGTCTTTAACTAAAGATTTGATTGAGAAGGAAAGACGTAAGTTCTTACTTAAAAAACAAAATTTTAAATCAAAACCTGAATTGTTTGATGATGAAAGACAAATGTTTTTAATCAAAGAACAATCTTTTAAATCTGATTACCAATCATTTAATCATGACAGAAATTTAAATTTAGTCATTATCAAAAGTTTCGAAGATCAGATACTTCATCTTACAAAAGAATTACATGTTTTTACTTCATCAACTGAATTAGAGGTTAAGACCCCTTCTTCAGTGTGTGTAAAATCCAATGTTGATCAATCTGGTTTGTCTTCTGAATGTGAAGTGAATCTAACTAACTCTACTAAGTTTGATTCATCTTTAGATCTGAAACTTAAGTATCTTCTCAAGATACATAAAGGCAAAGACAAAATCATTGAACAAATTCCGGTTAAGATTTACACAGGTGAATCTTCAAAGCCTAATGTTTTTAAAGTTTTTGGAAATACTGGTCCGTCTAATCAGAAAACATTTTCAAAGAAAACGACCATGTATTACCAAAAACAGGCCAGAACCGGACAGTTTTTCAGAAAGAAGAGTTCAGAAAATTCTAATCATTCAAAGTCAAGTTTCTTTAGACACTCAGATATTAAATTCTCAAATACTCAAAGAAATTTGTTTTCTGCTTTTGAAAAAGAAGCTGATAATTATAATCTGCAGTGGGTACCAAAACCTGTTTTTAAATGGTTACCCAAGAGCGCTAACAAGTCTGGATCCAAATCAGTTTGGATACCAAAGACATCTTGATTTTTGCAGGTTATAGATTTTCAGATCATTTCAGACTGGAACCCATTCTTAAGTTCTTAACAGGCTCTTTATTACTTCTGATCAAGACCCAGTCTTCAGTTTGTAAAGGTTCCTACTCATTTCAGATTAGGACCCGGGCTTCATTGCATAATGATGCTTGATTACATCTAATCAAGCCCCGCTTCTCAAGGCCAAAAGGTTTTTGTACATCTCAGTTCAGAACCCGGTCTTGAGTTCTCGAACGGCTTCCAGATCATTACAAACTGGAACCCGCACTTCAAAGATGTGAAGACCACCCCTTACGGGGCAGTGCTCACTAGTCTAGGTCCCACATTATGCAATACGATATCAACCATACTAAGATAGGGTAATTAAATTGCGGAATAATAAAATTACATGTACATACAAGGTTAGGATTAAGTTTACATATTTCAAAATAAAGTTTTAAAAGGGTAACATCTAATCTAATCATAATATCATACATTACATCAAATCTACCCAGAACCACCACAATTGTTGTCTTCCAATCAGTACCAGAAAGATTTGTTGAGTAGTGGTCTAGAAAATCTTCAAAACTTAGATCTTGAATGACCTAAGTACTAGGTCCTGCAGATGATTTTCCTTTAGCTTTTCCTGTAAAATATTAATGCAACATCTGTAAGCAACGCTTAGTGAGTATATAGATTTTCAATATCAACATGCGTGTCAAGCGGAGTCATTAGTCTTAGCGTGATATGTCTTGGCTGCCGCTACAGCCCTCATGATTGAGATATAGTATCATAAGATCGGATGATGTTCAAGCCACACTCACGCTTAAATCGTGGGGATCAGCCACATACTGGGCTAGCTACCAGTAAGTCAATATGGCGGAACATCGGAGGTCATTACCAATTCATAAGAACTGGTGAAATAGCCGGGTCTAGAACAATAGACCATAAGGGCTAGTCAAGCTGAATCAATCTATCAAATGTCTGATCAATGATGTAAGCATATGTCTTAGAAGTCATGATAGCAATGAATCATATAGCAAAGTCTGAAGCAATATTAAATGCAATATGAGAAGATAATCAAATAGCTATCATGATCCACTGGGCAACACCCAACCATGGTGTGCACAGGTCTCAATCCAGCTGATAAATGAATGTCAATAAATCTGTCAGCATCAATATATCTCAACCGGATCTATGCATGTTCAATCTGAATATCTATAACTCACAGGTCTGAGTCTTGGTCAAACAGATATATGAATCTGCCACCTGAGTTATCTCAGGATTTTGTCAATCTGTAATCTGTCAATTCTTTTCAAATCAGAGACCCGCTTTCAAGTCTTTAAGTCTTTAAATCTTTGTTCAGATAATAACTGAACCTGTTCAAATTCATTCATAATAATATCATGTTAATTTCATCATCTGTGTCATCATCATTATCATGGAATTTCATTATTTCTTTTGGTCATTAAAATCCTGTAATTCTATCTGATTCTGATAACTGATATCTTGTCAATCTTTCATTAAATTCTCATAAGTTTTCTCTATATATATATATATATATATATATATATATATATATATATATATATATATATATATATATATATATATATATATCATATATATAACTAAAAAGCATATGCATATAATCATTTATTTAATTGAAATATAATATTGGGTTTCGGGCCATCAATTTCGGATCCACCCGGATTCGGATCATCCGGATCCGGACAACTCCGAACCGAACTGGCCACTCAATCCGAAATCTTGGATCCGAATTGGACCTATCCGAATTGAGAACCTATGAACCGAATTTGAAGGCATCCGAAATGTAAGATCCGAAACATGCTTCATCCGAAACTGGGATCAAGGCCAGATCCGAATTAGAATCCAAATTTGGGAACCGAAGTGGTGCATCATCCGAATTCGGACATATCCGAATTCGGATCCTTCATGTTCATAAATTTCCAGATTTGTTCTTGGTGTTCTTGGTGTTCTTCATACGGTTTTTATTACAAAATTACTAAAAACACATTTTATTAACAAGCAACTTAAGATTATGATTTGTTATCATAATTGGGCTAATTTTATACATTTTTCCCTATCAAAAACACTACACTTTGATCAAAATCATCAAAAATATATATATTTTGTCAAGAACATATTTTTACACAAAAATTCCGATTTCATCATTATTTGGATGATCTAAGCAACAAATTTTATTTCTGTTTCATTTATTAGTTTCAATTCATCATAATCTATCTTAATTTTACACATGCAACAACATTTTTCACAATTAAAATTCTTGGTTTCGGTTTCTCACAATATCCGAACCAAATATACATAGAGATTGAAATTAAAAGTGTATTTACCTCAAATTCTTGCTAATTGATGATTGTTGTACTTTCTTTGGTCTTGATTCTTCAATCAATTGCAATTTAATGAGAATTCTTGAATAATTTGTGAGTTTGGCCGAGAGTTTTAGTGAGAGATTAGAGAGAGAGAGAATTTTGTGATTAATGGCATTTAAGAACCACTAAATTGGTTTATATATATTTCATTTATCATTTGAGTATTTAACCCACTAAACTTTTGTATTTTACATCTCTTTATTATAATCATCTTTTATTTTACACAATTAAATTATAAATATAATTTAAAATTATATTTACTTAATAAATTTTTCATTCTTAATCATTATTTACAAATACAAATAATATAACAAGATTACATTATTATCTCAAAATTCATTATTACATAACTGATCAAAAGCTGGGTTGTTACAAAAGAAATGGCATCTACTTATTTTCAAGTAGAATCCATTCAAATGGCTTTCAGTTAATTCAAACTAAAACCCGAGATTCCGCGACAAAGGCTACTAATTCTGGAATTTCTGCCCTGAATTCAACTCCAAAGCTTAATTGACAAAGAGGGAGTTTTTATTTTTATAATTTTTTGCTCCTGATTTTTTTAATGAGTTGACTACTTTTGTGTGCTTATTTCCAAGGGGAGTTTCAGATGTGCTTTGACAAAGACATCATTTTAAAAATAAAATGTGTGTGGTTTTCACGAAAATATGTTATGCACACATAAAAAGTTTTTAAAACTGAAACGGAAGTTTTCTTCTGATTATCTGAATCCATCATTGAGATTAATTGATCTAATCTCTTTGATTTTGCAAATCTCATTGATTCTGAGATTCTCTTTGATATTCTCCCATTTATAAGAATTCTCTCTTAATTCTCCATGTGCTAATTCTTTCATTACAAGTCTGATTCATTTCATATCTTATATCAGATTGTACACTTTATTCTGATATCTCCCAAATCCTCATTCCCTAATTTCCTTCTCAACATCTCCGAAATAATCTGATCTAAATTTCTTGATATACCATGAGCTTTAATGCTAAAATAAATCTGTTGACTCCGATAATGCACCAAAATGAGTGATAGGCATATAAATCACTTCTATGGTCTAACCAGGTTCGGAAGACCTACCCAAAAAGCAAATAACTTATAGTTTGTGTGGGTGAGGGTTCGTTAGGTCACTTAGTTGAGAAGTGTAAGTTATCACGGGATACTGACAGGGTCGAGTAGAGGTAAAATGAAAATGAGAGGGATACATTGACAGGAGATGGTGGTGAATCAAGATCGTGCTTTTCTTATAAAGCTGACTGAATTTAAAGAAAAAGTGAGCCGGAGGGAGCTTAGTTGAAAAATGCTGAGTGCTGAGAGTTGAGAAATGATTAAAAGAAAAGAAAATCCTACCTAAATTGTGTCGGCTGGGTAAACCACATAATCTATCAAGTCCTAGGCGACTTGATATTGAAAAAGACGTCATGGACCCAGTGACGCATGCACTTAACCCCACCAACTACTCAGTTATCTCTCAAAAGATTTCTGTTTCAATAATCACAGAGATGTTACACATTTCTATCGATATATCATTTGGATATTATTGATATTCAAACAAGGAAGACATTTGCTCCGGTCTCCGACTTCATTTGATGCACATTGTGTCTAGAGCTGATTATATACACTATTAGGACACATTGAGTCTTACAGTCTGCGTGAGTATAAAGTGTTAGTCCAAAGTGACTAAGCCGGAACAAATAAAAGTGACTCTTTCATGATAAAGGATTTCACGATGACTATTTGGAAATCCTACCAGTGTTAACATCACGTCAGCGCTGAACGTAGGTCACATAGATGTTATCTATTGTGCTAACAGGAATCCTATGTGGACCTGGACTCGTTATTTCACAAATGAATTTGTTTCACTTTTCCTCAAGTCAAGTTGAAAAGCTTTGACTGTGTTTTGTGAAGAAAATGTATTATTTTGAAGGGGAGTGAAATTTCTATTCATTTGAGGGGGAGTGAGATAAATCTGTTTAGTACAGGGGGAGGGATATCATTTTGAGGGTACTAATTTCTGAGTTGTAATTGTTGTTGTATTTTCTCTACTGTAAATTCGTTGCATGTATGTCTCTGAAGACTTTGCATGATGTTCATAATTTTTATGATCATCATGAGGGGGAGAAAAGAAAAGAAAAGCTGAATTTCAGAGACAACTTTTCAGTAGATTGAAGAAACTGAAGACAATTACAACTACATTTCAAAGACAATTGATCGACAGATTAAAGAGATGTTCATGATTCAAGGGGGAGTGTGCTTACAAGAAAAGAGAAGATCAGAGATAAAGAGGTTTGAAGATCAGAGAGAGACAAAGACAAAGAATAGTTTATCAAAAGATTCAGAGATCTAAAGAAAGAAGAAGATTCAAGAAAAGAATCAAGAAAAAAATTTGAAGGTTGAAGATCCCTGCAATGAGCTTTAAGTGGAAAATTGATTTTTATCTCTAAGGGAGAGATTTTTGGGTACATTATTTGTAGAGTTGAAATTCATTTTACTTGTAGTAATTGTTTTCATCTCTAAGGGGGAGATTGTTAGGAATAAATATTAAATAGAGATGGAAAAAATCATATAGTATAAGTGCAGGGGTTGAATTTGTAAATATACAATACTTGTGTATTGTATATATATAGTGGTGTAGTGTACTGTTCAGTAAGACAATTTTGAACAGTTGAACATACGAATTTAGAAGAGGAGAGAGAACCAGTGCTTTGCAAAAATGTTGAAGAACTCAATGTAATATTCTTTCTCTAATCATTCAATAGATTGCATTGACTTGTTATTGTTCATATGATTGTTTGTTTGTGAATGAATTGCATGAAAACATGAATTATCAATATTAAACATTTTGTCTTAAATGAGCATGTAAATGATAACTTAAGCCAACTATATGCAACTTTGAACATGTGTATATTATATTTTTACATTAAATTTGATATTTTATAGTAATGAACATGTACATTTAATATTATTTTTCAGTACTCCAGTCTAATATAGAACCTCAACTATATATATATACATATATATATATATATATATATATATATATATATATATATATATATATATATATATATATATATATATATATATATATATATATATATATATATATATATATATATAATGATTTTTGGTTCAAATGAATACTACTAATTTTACGAAGTAATAGAGCTACTTCGCTTAAAATCAATTTTTTTTTTTGCATAATCATGTTTAAATTAACAATACAAGATCAGTGACGGGTCCAGAAATTTTTTTTATAGGGGGGTCAGAATTTATCAAGTTACGACGGTACAAGTGTTTGTGGGGCAATAAAATATTTTCTCTTCTCAAAAGTACATGTCGATTCATCTTGATTAAATAATAAAAGAAATACGTAAACGATACAAAGTCTTAATCATTAAAAACTAAAAATAATATAGATTTCACGGATGTCTGCTACTTGTTTTGATCTTTAGAATTTATGGAGAATTATTAAAAGCTCTTACAATTGACAAAGATTTGGATCTTGGTAATTTTTTTTTGTAAAAATCGATCCATTGAATGGTTCAATCGCTCCTTCAAAGCTTCATGAGTTCAATGCTTATGTTCTGCATGTGTGCTCTTCGTTTCACAAGGTGTGTTGTTCAATTTATTTTCCACCGGTCTCTTTTACAGTGTATCTTATTTTAAGCTCAAATATGAAGTGTCTAACCATAAATTAATCTTTTAAATGAAGACCCAATGCACATATATTTTTAAAATATTTGTTAAATGAGTAACAAACTATTAGATTTTGGTATATTTCCTTAGATTTTGTAACAAATTTTAATTTATGTGTGAAACTTATAAAAAAAACTAAAAAGGATATCAGGGTCAAACTTCAAAATTCATAGAGGTCGAATTTTTTTTATTATATATATAGCACGTAAAAAAAAGTTATTCTAGTCGTTTGACCCCCACCCCACAACAACGATTCTGTCCCTTTACAAGACTACTTGCAAAAAATCACACATAAATATACATTCGAACTATGTGAAATGTTCATGTTCACATAAACTGTACCGTTATGAATGTATGTTCAAATGACTTTTAAGATAATAGAAAACATTATGTGTGTAATTGTTATTACGAATAGTCATATATTATTTGTATTCACGTAAATATAGAAAAAGATAAAACAAATTTCTTTTCGCAGTAAGTTCACATCCAAATCTGTGTGTTTACAAGTACGCATATAGTACTTTACATTTTCTTAGGTACTCATACAAATCATATTTTATATATAATTATGTTTTAGAAAACAACAATGTTAAATGGGAGTCCTTGTATTATATTATACTAGTTTATTAATTCGTGTATCACATGAAAATTTTAATAAATATCTTTTCTTAAAATCATATAGACTTAAAAAATTTAAAAAAAAAAAACTAATATGTTCATTAATACTTTTAAATTTATTATTATCATTAAAGTGTTTTTTAAATGTTGTTTATTGAGATTTTAATGGATATAAAATATAGATTAATTAATTCATTAATAGTAAAAATAGTAAAGTAGATATGACACATCCTCATTAACCTCATTCACATTCTATTCAATTGTCATGTGTCATTTAGTTACTTATTTAATAAAATAAATTTATAATATGATGGATAAGCGGTTCTAAAACACAATCTCAAATGCTTTATTTTTCGCAGTAAGTTCACATCCAAACATGTGTGTTTACAAGTACGCATAGTACTTTACATTTTCTTAGGTACTCATACAAATCATATTTTATATATAATTATGTTTTAGAAAAGACAATGTTAAATGGGAGTCCTTGTATTATGTTATACTAGTTTATTAATTCGTGTATCACATGAAAATTTTAATAAATATCTTTTCTTAAAATCATATAGACTTAAAAAATTTTAAAAAAAAACTAATGTGTTCATTAATACTTTTAAATTTATTATTATCATTAAAGTGTTTTATAAATGTTGTTTATTGAGATTTTAATGGATATAAAATATAGATTAATTAACTCATTAATAGTAAAAATAGTAAAGTACATATGACACATCCTCATTAACCCCATTCACATTCTATTCAACTGTCATGTGTCATTAATTTACTTATTTAATAAAATAAATTGATAAAATTTATTATACGATGGATAAGCGGTTCTAAAACACAATCTCAAACGCTTTATTTTTCTGATGCAAACAATTTGATAAATCACAATAATAAAAATACATAATGAAAAATTATATTAGGAATTTAATAAAATAAAAAGTCTAAAATAAAAATAATGGTAATTTGGTAATATGGAGAGTGAGAGCACTGCCTCTATCCTGGCCCCGGTAACCTCATACGATAACAAACATTAATGCAACCAAACTGAAAACAGTAGCTACAAACGGCGAGATGGCCGCCGATGAGCTTTCCACCGGAATGTTACTAGTTCCGGCAACTTTCGGAGGTGGAAGGGTGGTTCCCAAATTAGGCGTGGCGGTAGTAGTGGGAGAGATATCGGCTGTTACGGATGATGGAGCGGCAGCAGGACTACCGTCACCGATGACATCGACTTTTAACTTCATTCCACCGTCACAATGTCCAACGATACCGCATATAAAGTAATGGCTGCCGGTGGCGTTAAGAGCGATTGTGGTGGTGCCGGAATTGTAAGATGCGATGGAATTGCCGATGGTGCAGGTGGTGTAGTCGCCGGAGCTCACTTCATCAACGGTATGACTACTATCATAGTTGAACACTAAGCAAAATATAAAAAATGAAAATATTAATCATGTAAAATTTTCTATTTAAAGTGATCATCAGGGGTAAAAACGAAAAACTAGTTATGCAATTTTAATACGGTTAATCTTTAAAAAAAAAAAACCAACATTTTTTACGGTTTTGACGTTTTCGTCATTCAATGTTATTTTTAACTTGAAAAATTCTTAAGTTAAAGGTTTTTTAGAAAAATGCACAAACTTGTGAGGATATAAACCAAACAGATATCTTGTTTCGAGTAGCATTTTTTTTTTAACAACAGATGTTAGTGGTTAGTATCATTGTTAGTCACCTTAAGGGTGAGGACCAAACCTCACATCTCCACCTAAGGACAAACGACATTGGCAAGACTCGAACTCAAGACCTTAGCCAAGGGGAACCACTCCCACCTTTGGTGGTAGTCACTTGATAAGTACAAACAAATGGTACGACAATATAGAAAATGCACAAACTTGTGAGGATATAAACCAAATAGATATCTCGTTTCGAGTAGCATTCTATAAGTATAAAACACAGAAATAAATACGCTTACCGAGACTATCTCCAACTTTGAAAGTCTTATCGCCGGTCCAAGTACCGTAATCAGCACTTAAAGACCAGCCGGCTGAGTCTCCAACCGTATACACCTTTGCCGAACTACACACAATACAACTTAATGTTACCATCAAACCCATCAAAACAACACTAGAATAACTTGCCATTCTTGAGATGAAGAGTGTTTTTTTTTTTTTTTTTTTTTTTGTGAGTATTGGAAATGTGAGGACCTTAAGGTTATATATGTGTGTATATATAGATATAGGTCAAAGTGTGATAAAGGAAATGATTAATGAATTTGTGGAGTGAGTAGGATGTTTGGTTTGGTTTGGTTTACTCACTATGTGTCATTATGCGGGTTGTATTGTAACTATTACAAGAGATAGACATGTGTAAAGGTGCAAAGTTTCATGTTGTAGAACTATAGAAGGTGAATGATTTGTGAACCATATATGATGTGATGTATCAATTCTAATCTAATCGATAATATATATATATATATATATATATATATATATATATATATATATATATATATATATATATAGAGAGAGAGAGAGAGAGAGAGAGAGAGAGAGAGATTTAGGTTCAAGTGAGTACCACCTCTAATGCAGCGCACCAGAAGTTACCACCCTTAAAAGTAATTTTTTCATTAAATTGTTCTAATTAACATTACACAGATCATATGTAAATTTCACGCAAATCCGAACACTCTAAGTGCATGAAAACACGCATCACATAAATGCACGTTCACATGTCTTCAAAATTATGTAAGTGTGTGTTCACATCATTTTTTAGGAGCTAGGAGATGTGAATGTATATGAAATTTACATATGATCTTCATAATGTTAATTAAAACATATTTATGAAAAAAAAAATTTAAAAGAGTTTTTTAAATGTGGTATCTTCTTGTGCGCTGCATAATGGGTGGTACTCTCTCAAACCATATTCTCTCTCTCTCTCTCTCTCTCTCTCTCTCTCTCTCTCTCTATATATATATATATATATATATATATATATATATATATATATATATATATGGTCGGGATCAATGGATACCGTGTTAGACTGGGGAACCGGAGTCCATCCATATTTGGTTATAAGTTTAAAATGGTAATATAGTCAATTAAATTTAATTTAAATAATAGATTACGACTAATAAATTAATAGATCCCTTAATTATAGAGATTTACTTCCATAACAAATCTATAATAAATTTCAAAATGGGTTTTAATGAACATGTTCAATTGTATTCGACAATGGATTTTAGTGAACATGTTCAATCGGATTCGACAATTGGTTTTATTGAACATATTCAATTGGATTCGACAATGGGTTTTAGTGAACATGTTCAACCGGAGGTGTCAAATAAAGGAATTTATTATTTTCATCAAAGCGTTCGTGAAGTTCAATTTCATTTACACGTTATTGAACATGTGCAATCGGGATTTATTGTGTTTTTAGTCGTTGTTAACCGTTTTGGTGATAAACCAGTATTGACGGTATTGGACATGTTCAATCGTGGTTTATGAAGTGTTATCATTACACATGTGTGTGAATGATATTAACTTAAATTGAGATTTTCATGGGATACACAGAATCTTTGTATCTAATTTAAACTTTTCAATACCATTTTTACCCCCAACATTAATTAATGTGGGAAAGAATTTTAAGCAAATCTATATATTATAATAAATGAGAACAATTCTTGCCACGTGTCACCCTCTTAATACCTTACTTTTCCATTTTCCCGCTCTTTTTCCAAAAATAAAAATCACATTATTTCAAGTAGCATGAATATCATTTAATTCATTTAATTTGAACTTTTGAAACTCATTATTTTTGTTTCCTAAATTAAGTGAAACTATAACTAATACTTACTAATAATTTTCAAATTAACAAGCTAAAATAAATTTTTTTAATCTATAAGATAATAAACTCAAGTTTAAATGTTCCGAAGAATAAATAATTTTAAAACAATTAGTATATTAAAAAATTTAAATTTAAAGAAAAATTTAATAGATCAATAAAATAATAAATTCCAACTTTAAATGTCTGAAAGAATAAATAATTTTATGAAATAATAACTAAATACCTTAGTATACAATAACTTTGAAAAACATTTTGTTATCAAATCTTTATATGTTAAGCATGAAATTTTGACACATTTAAAAAAAATAATCATTCAAATTTCAAATGTATTTTCTTTAATAAAATTTTGTACTAATATTTTTTAAAACATCAAAACTAAATGTTGCAAAATTTATATTTTAAAATAACTTAATTTCAAACAGTCTTAATTAATGATTTATATATTAAGTTGTCGCTAGAATTGTTATATCAAGTTGTAATCACTATGGCAATAATTATTTATTATTAATTAAAATTTCTTCAATAAGAAAACTTATATATGGACTTACTTAAGGTCTCTAACAAAGTTATACAATTCAAAATAATATACTTCACAAAAATAAAAAATATAAATAGTTATTTTGTTGATTTCTATGAGATTGATGATGACACAACAACAAATAAAAGAGAATGAAGATTCCAAACCTTTGAATTAATAATAAGAATATAATAATTGAATTAACTCACATATGTAAGAACCATAAAAATACTATATTTAAATCATAAATCAAACATTTTGAATCACATCTTTACTGTCTTTTTTTGAAGTAAACATTAACTTAAAGCCATCATTTTTATCATTGACTCAATGATTTTGTGCGTATGTCGTCTTTTTATTGATTTTATTAAATTTAATTAAAAAATATTAAAGGGTCTTAAGGGATTCCACCTCTTTATAAATTAAAAATGTATAACTAATTTTTTATATCAATCCATGTAATACATGAGTATTAACCTAGTTTTATATTATATTTTAATGATAAATGATTGGTTATAAATGGTTCCCTAGTAAACCAGTCTAAAATGATACCCCATTGATCTTATATATATATATATATATATATATATATATATATATATATATATATATATATATATATATATATATATATATATATATATATATAGAGGGGGGTTCAATGGAAAACCACAATGCACCTGAAAACTTGTGAAAATCGCACTGCACCACCACAAATGCATCAAATTCCTCGCGTGATGCATCGAAATCCCGCGTGATGCATCAAATTTTCCGCGTGATGCATCAAAATCCCGCGTGATGCATCACCTTATTTACGATCATGCCACCGCGTTTTTAATGAAATGCACCAAATCGGACGGTAGGCGTAGGTTTCCATAGTTTTCAGGTGCATAGTGGTTTTCCATTGAACTCACCCCTATATATATATATATATATATATATATATATATATATATATATATATATATATATATATATATATATAGAGAGAGAGAGAGAGAGAGATGGGATCATTGCAGAACCTAAATTTAGTGTAGAACTGTAGAACCAATATCGTCCATAGATTAGAATAATCTAATGGTCTTGATTAAAAGAGTTAAGTTTGGAATTAGTGAAAAAAAGATTGGTAATAGTGATATTTTAATTCTTGGAGGGGTAAAAAAGGAAAAGATTGGAAATAGCAAAAAGATTGACATTAGCAAAATAAATATCTTTTTTCTTTAAATTAAAATAACATTAATATTATTAATTTTTAAATCAAAAAAATTATACCATAAAAACGAGAATTTTATACTCTTTAAAACGAGACCGGTCATGATATATTTTTTTTCGAAAAAATTTTACGTGTTATTTTTCGTAAAAAAAAAAAATTACCCAGACCACGATGCAATATATCATGGTGAGATAATGAGATCATTCGATATCGAATGAACACTTTGATATCGTATATTTAACGTCAATGCAACACTGCATATACGCTCATTATTTACAGAGCTAAAATAATAGTCACAATTAGTAGTCAAAGTTGGTGGATTTAACGAGAACGGTTATGATATATATTTTTTATTTTTCGTAAAAAATTTTTTACCCAGACCACGATGCAATATATCATGGTGAGATCATGAGATCATTCGATATCGAATGAACACTTTGATATCGTATATTTAACGTCAATGCAACATTGCATATACGTTCATTACTAACAGAGCCAAAATAATAGTCACAATTAGTAGTCAAAGTTGGTGGATTTAACGAGAACGGTTATGATATATACTTTTTTATTTTCGTAAAAAAAATTTTACCCAGACCACGATGCAATATATCATGGTGAGATCATGAGATCATTCGATATCGAATGAACACTTTGATACCGTATATTTAACGTCGATGCAACACTGCATATACGTTCATTATTAACAGAGATAAATAATAGTCAAAATTAGTAGTCAAAGTTGGTGGATTTAACGAGAACGGTCATGAATATATTTTTTTGAAAAAAAATTTACGTGTTTATTTTTCGTAAATTTTTTTTACCCATACGATCATTCGATGTCGAATGAACACTTTGATATCGTATATTTAACGTCGATGCAACACTGCATGTCCATTATATATTAAAAGAGTAAAAAAAAGTCAAAGTGGACAGTCAAACTTGGTAGGCTGCTATTAATTCAATGTTAATTGTATAATTACCAACTTATCCCTAGTGTAATATTATAATCTAATGGTTTAAATTGGTTCTATGGTTCTGCACTAAATTAAGGTTCTGCAATGATCCCAACCCTATATATATATGTGATCATTGCAGAACCTAAATTTAGTGTAGAACTGTAGAACCAATATCGTCCATAGATTAGAATAATCTAATGGTATTGATTAAAAGAGTTAAGTTTGGAATTAGCGAAAAAAAGATTGGTAATAGTGATATTTTAATTCTTGGAGGGGTAAAAAAGGAAAAGATTGGAAATAGCAAAAAGATTGACATTAGCAAAATAAATATCCTTTTTCTTTAAATTAAAATAACATTAATATTATTAATTTTTAAATCAAAAAATTTATACCATAAAAACGAGAATTTTATACTCTTTAAAACGAGACCGGTCATGATATATTTTTTTCGAAAAAATTTTACGTGTTTATTTTTCGTAAAAAAAATTACCCAGACCACGATGCAATGTAGCATGGCCGGTATCATTCAATGTCGAATGAACACTTGATATCGTATATTCAACGTCGATGCAACACTGCATGTACATTCAAAATTAACAGAACCAAAATAATGGTCAAAATTAGTAGTCAAAAGTTGGTTGATTTAATAAGAACAGTAATGACATTTTTTTCGAAAAAATTTTATGTGTTTATTTTTCGTTAAAAAAAATTACCCAGACCACGATGCAATGTAGCATGACCGATATAATTCAATGTCGAATGAACACTGGATGTCATATATCCAACGTCGATGCAACACTGCATGTACATTCAAAATTAACAGAACCAAAATAATGGTCAAAATTAGTAGTCAAAAGTTGGTTGATTTAATAAGAACAGTAATGACATTTTTTTCGAAAAAATTTTATGTGTTTATTTTTCGTTAAAAAAAATTACCCAGACCACGATGCAATGTAGCATGACCGATATAATTCAATGTCGAATGAACACTGGATGTCATATATCCAACGTCGATGCAACACTGCATGTACATTCAAAATTAACAGAACCAAAATAATGGTCAAAATTAGTAGTCAAAAGTTGGTTGATTTAATAAGAACAGTAATGACATTTTTTTCGAAAAAATTTTATGTGTTTATTTTTCGTTAAAAAAAATTACCCAGACCACGATGCAATGTAGCATGACCGATATAATTCAATGTCGAATGAACACTGGATGTCATATATCCAACGTCGATGCAACACTGCATGTACATTCAAAATTAACAGAACCAAAATAATGGTCAAAATTAGTAGTCAAAAGTTGGTTGATTTAATGAGAACAGTAATGATATATTTTTTTCGAAAAAATTTTACTTGTTTATTTTTCATAAAAAATTTTTTTACCCAGACCTCCATTCAATATATTATATAGAGACCATTCAATGTCGAATTACAGTTTAATGTACCTTCGATATTAAAAGAGTAAAAAATGGTCAAAGTGGGCAGTCAAACTTGGTAGGCTACTATTAATTCAATGTTAATTGCATAATTACCATCTTATCCCTAGTGTTATATCATAATCCAATGGTTTAGATTGGTTCTATAGTTCTGCACTAAATTAAGGTTCTGCAATGATCCCAATCCTATCTATATATATATATATATATATATATATATATATATATATATATATATATATATATATATATATATATATATATATATATATATATATATATATATATATATATATATATATATATATATAATCAGGTTCATCAGCGTACCCTAATGTGAATGATCATTCACATATTTTTTTTAATAGACATGTATAAGACAATATTATAAGACTTTTTTTTTTCAAAAGGAGCAACATTATAATTCTTGTGAATGGTAAAAAAAAGATCATGTGAATAGTGTGAATGAGCAATCACTTGGTGTTGGGTACAAATTTATATAGAGTTGTAATCAATTTTATTGTAAAAGTTCAGGGGTTGTTTGTGTAAATCCTCAATACTTTGTATTGTGTATAAATAGGAGTGTATGTGTGCTGTTATAGAAGGAATCTCAGATTACACAAAAATACACGGCTGGAATTAGAGAGAAAAAGTGTTGTGCAAGTCACCAAGAACATCAATGTAATATTTCTCTCTTTAATCATTCAATATAATGTGTTGGATTGATAATTGTTCATATGAATTGTTCTATGTTGTATGAATTGCTAGAAATATGAATTCACAATTGGTATCAGAGCCTAATATGGCTGAAATTGATTGAATTTTGAATTTGAAATTTGATTTTTCGAACACTGTTACATCAATTTTTTTCGAAATCAGAAAATCAATTTTGGATTTTGATTTTGTGGATGAAATGTTCTGAAAATTGGAACGAAGGTGGAGCATTTAAAGTCGAATCTATTGTGATAAACATCAGATTTTAATTCCAAACAATCAGAATTTAATTTGGAGTATTCTGATTTTTCGAAAAGTTTGTGTTCTTGACTGTTTTTTGTCAAATTCAAGGATTTTAATCTGAAATTGGTCAAGTTGTTTTCACAAAAAGTGTTTGTGTGTGAAAACCGCAGCTTCGATTTTAATCTGGAATCAATTTGTGGATTTTAGTTGATAATTGGATTTTTTGAACTTGATTTTTGAAATATTTTGTTAAAACTCGGGCATCTCTATGTTCATAGCTTTGATCGAGTTTTACAAAGAAGTATTCGAGTTTGATCAAAGCTTCAATCGAGTTTTATAAAGTGGTAATCGAGTTTCATCAAGTATCATTCGAGTTTATCACTTCATTGACCGAGTTTCAAGCCTCATTAGTCGAGTTTCAAGCTGTATCATTCAAGTTGCAAGATATTATCATTCGAGTTTTAGGCTTATTCATTCGAGTTCTAATCCTTTATCATTCGAGTTTCAGGCTTATTCATTCGAGTTTGTTTCTTTGTTATTCAAGTTTAGTGATTAATCAATCGAGTTTTTTGCTTTTTTAACTGAGTTTCATACTTAGTTCATCGAATTTCAAGCTACTTCAGTCAAGTTTAATTCTTCATCATTCGAGTTTGATCATTTGTAGTTCGAGTTTCATCTTTCTTTGATCGAGTTTCAACCTTAATAATTCGAGTTTCATCTCATATCATTCGAGTTTCATTCTTTTATCATTCGGTAAATTTTCGAGGCCCAATTCCACTCCAGAAAAAAGTTATGGGCATTTTTCTGCAGAAAATCTAAAATTTCAACGTCAAAAAGTCAAATCAGAGCTGATTTTTAACAAATTAATCATTCAAGATTCAGTTTTATTCAATCAAGATTCATTCAAATTTTCATAAGTCCATAAAAGATCTTGGAAGTTCATTTTTCTGCAATTCATAATGATGTTTGAACAATTTTCAAAGTCTGAGCTGATTGTCAAACTTACTGAATCTGAAAAGATTCGTAAGAACAATTACGACATCCTCGTTCAGTTAAATACTGATAAACATTTGGCGTTACGTGACATACAAATACTGAATGAAGAAATTCAAAACTTAAAAGAAAAACAAAACTCTGAGAGTTGTGCTCATCAATTGAAAATATCTGAATTACTTAAAGAACTTGATGAGCTGAAACAATCTTTTAAATCTGAAGATGAAAGACAAATGTTCTTAATCAAAGAACAATCTTTTAAATCTGATTACCAATCATTTGATCATGACAGAAATTCAAATTTAGTCATTATCAAAAGTTTGGAAGATCAGATACTTCATCTTACAAAACAATTACATGTGTTTACTTCGTCAACTGAGTCAAAGGTTAAGACCCCTTCTTCAGTGTGTTTAAAATCCAATGTTGATCACTCTGGTTTGTCTTCTGAAAGTGAAGTGAATCTAACTAACTCTGCTAAGTTTGATTCTTCTTCAGATCTTAAACTTAAGTATCTGTTAAAGATACACAGCGGCAAAGATAACATTGTTGAACAACTTCCGGTCAAGATTTACACCGGTGAATCTTCGAAGTCAAATTTTCTTAAAGTTTCTGAAAATACTGGTCATTCTAATCAGAAAACATTTTCACAGAAAAATACCAAGTATTATCAGAAACAGGCAAGAACCGGACAGTTTTTCAAAAAGAAGAGTTCGCAAAAGTCTGATCATTCAAATTCAAGTTTATTTAGAAATTCAGATATTCAATTTTCTCATACTCAAAGAAATTTGTTTTTTGCGTTTGAAAGAGAAGCTGATAGTTATAACATGCAATGGGTACCTAAACCCAAGTACAAGTGGGTACCAAAACCCGTTTTGAAATGGGTACCCAAGAGGGCTAACAAGTCTGGATCCAAATCTGTTTGGATACCAAAGACATCTTAAATTTTGCAGGTTATAGGTTTCTTATCATTTCAGATAAGGACCCGTTCTTCATTTCAACAGGCTCTTGATTAATTCATATCAAGACCCGTGCTTCAACTCAATATGGTTTTTAGTTAATCTAGACTAAAACCCGTTCTTTAATTCAATCATTTGGTTTCTAGTTCAATTCAGACTAGAACCCGGACTTCAATGAACCAGAGACAATGGTTTTCAGCTACTTCAGACTGAAACCCAAGCTTATGCGACAAATGGCTTCTAATCACTTCAGATTAGAACCCGAGTCTGAAAGACAAATATTTCTGGAATTCCTGCCCTGAATTCAACTCTGAAGCTGAATGCTAAGCGGTAGTTTATTTTTATAATTTTTTTGCTCCTGATTGCATTTTAATGAGTTGGACTAACTGTGTGTGCTTATTTCCAGGAGGAGTTTCAGATGCACTTTGACGATGACATTTTTCAAAACTATGTGTGATTTTTCACGAAAATATTTGATTCACACATAAAAAGAAGTTTTGAGCTGAAAAGAAATATTTCTTTGATTCTCTGAATATATCATTGAGATTAATTGATCTAATCTCTTTGATTTTCATAATCTCATTTCTTCTGAGATTCTCTTTGTTATAACTCTTCCAATTTATACTGGATTCTCCCGTTATCTCCCAAATGCTAATTCTTTCAAGAAAGTCTGGTTCTTTTCATATCATATATCAGATTTTATATTTCATTCTGATATCTCCCATATTATTTGAAAATAATCTCTCTGATATCTCTTGCGCTTCAAAGCTGAAAATCTTTCTGCTGACTCCAATTATGCACCAATCTGAGTGATAGGCATAAATATCACTTCTATGGTCTAACCAGAACCGGAAGACCTACCCAAGAAGCAAACCATCTATAGATTGTGCGGGTGAGGGTTCTTTAGGTTTATTAGTTGAGAAGTGTCAGTTATCACAGGATACTGACAGGGTCGAGCAAGCTAAAATGTAAAGAGAGGGGTATTGATTATTGACAGAGATGGTGGTGCATCAGATCATGCTTTTCGTTTAAAGCTGACTGAATTTAATTCTGAAAAGTGAGCCGGAGGGAGCTAGGTTGAAAAAAAATGCTGAGAGCTGAGAGTTGAGAAAGGATTTGAAGAAAAGATAATCCTATCCTACACTGTGTCTGCTGGGTAAACCAAATAATCTATCAAGCCCTAGGCGACTTGATATTGAAAAAGACGTCATGGACCCAGTGACGCATGCACTTAATCCCACCAACTACTCAGTTATCTCTCAAAAGATTTCTGTTTCAATAATCACGGAGATATAACACATGTCTATCGATATATCATTTGGATATTATTGATATTGAAACAAGGAAGACAGTTGCTCCGGTCTCCAATTTCATTTGATGCACATTGTGTCTAGAGCTGATTACATACACTTTTAGGACACATCGAGTCTAACAGTCTGCGTGACTATAAACTGCTAGTCCAAAGTGACTAAGCCGGAACAAATAAGAGTGATTCTTTCATGATAAAGGATTTCACGATGACTATTTGGAAATCCTACCAGTGTTAACATCACGCCAGCGCTGAAAGTAGGTCACATAGATTTTGTCTATTGTGCAAACAGGAATCCTATGTGGACCTGGACTTGTTTTCTCACAAAATGAATGTGTTTCATTTTCCCCAAAGTTGTAAAGCTTTGTTTTGTTCTAAAAAGATATAATATCAATTCGAGGGGGAGTGAACTTTTTGAGGGGGTGAGATAAATCTGTTTTGTATAGGGGGAGAGATGTCAGTTTAAGGGGGAGAAAATCAATTTGTAATAATTTCTGAGTTGTAATTGTTGTTGTATTTCTTCTAATGTAATTTCATTGAATTAATGTTTCTGAAGTTTTTGCATGATGTTCATAATTTTTTATGATCATCATGAGGGGGAGAAAAGCTGAATTTCAGAAACAACTGTTGAGTAGTTTGAAATCAACTGAAGGCAATTACTACATCATCTCAAGACAATTGATCAAGGAAGAGATTTAAAAGCTATTCATGATCCAAGGGGGAGTGTGCTTACAAGAAAAGAGAAGATCAGAATAGAAGAGATGTGAAGATCAGAGTGAGACAATAAAGAAGAAGATTCAGAGATCGAAGAGAAAGTGCAAGAAAAGTTTCAAGAAAGAATGTTCAAGTTCCCTGCAATGTACTTTAATTTGAAAATTGATTTCATCTCTAAGGGGGAGATTGTTGGGTACAAATTTATATAGAGTTGTAATCAATTTTATTGTAAAAGTTCAGGGGTTGTTTGTGTAAATCCTCAATACTTTGTATTGTGTATAAATAGGAGTGTATGTGTGCTGTTATAAGAAGGAATCTCAGATTACACAAAAATACACGGCTGGAATTAGAGAGAAAAGAAGGATTGCTTTGCAAGAAAGCCAAGAACACCAATGTAATATTTTCTCTCTTAATCATTCAATAGATTGTGTTGGATTGATAATTGTTCATATGAATTGTTTAATGTTGATTGAATTGCTAGAAATATGAATTCACAGTTACATTACAAATTTATGTAAATTTCAAAACTTAGGTGATTTCAGACTGTTTGTTACATTTCAGACTTAATATCTTAATACCCCATATCTTAATTTATCTTAATCATTATCAGCCAAAACAGCAAATTAATTAATTTCAATAAAGTACATCACCTCCTCCTTCTTTTTTATTTTTTTTTACTTGTTAATTTTCCCTAATTTATATCTTATCTAGGTTGTTGGTGGATTGCGTGGGTTGGAATTTATACCTACTGCTCTTACTCCACAAAAAAGATTTAAGTGGGGTCTTTCTCAGAAAAGAAACTAGCAAATTCTATAATCTATAATTACATACATATTTATAATTTTTATTCATGACTATAATGATACAATGATCTTTATTCAAAAACTGCAAAAGGTATATTCTTAAAAAAAACATTAATTTTTTTAATAATTATATTTTAGTTAACATTACAAACATTATATATATATATATATATATATATATATATATATATATATATATATATATATATATATATATATATATATATATATATGTATGATTTAGATTCAAGTGAGTACCACCCATTATGCAGCGCACCAGAAGGTACCACCCTTAAAAATAATTTTTTTGCAATTTTTTTCATGAACATGTTTTAATTAACAGTACACAGATCATATGTAATTTCACACAAATTCGAACACTCTAAGTGCATGAAAACATGCATCACATAAATACACGTTCACATACATTCAAAATTATATAAGTGTGTTTTCACATCATTTTTTAGGACCTAGGGGATGTGAATGTATGTGAAATTTACATATGATCTTCATAATGTTAATTTAAACATGTTTATGAAAAAAAATTAAAAAAGTTATTTAAAGGTGGTGGTACCTTCTGGTGCGCTGCATAATGGGTGGTACTCTCTCGAACCATATATATATATATATATATATATATATATATATATATATATATATATATATATATATATATATATATATATATATATATATATATATATATATATATATAGGTTCAATGGAAAACCAACATGCATCGGAAAACCTTGGAAAACCTCCGTGCACCACCACAAATGCATCACAATTCCCGCGTGATGCATCAAATTCCCCACGTGATGTATCATATTCCCGCGTGATGCATCACCTGATCCGATGGCTATAAAGTGGTTCCTGGGTTTTCTGATGCATATATGTTTTCCATTGAACCCACCTCTATATATATTCACACACATTTAAGTGATATTTTTTACGTTATAGGTAGAAGATCTTTTTTATGTCGGTAGATGTTTTCAAATATATATATATATATATATATATATATATATATATATATATATATATATATATATATATACAAAGGTCTTTAAGATGCAGAAAGAAAACTGGTGGTTTTTAAATTAGAATATTTGTCTTTTTTAACATGGTTTTGAAAACCAGACCGAATGTCGAACCGACCAACAAACACTTTTAAAAACCGTACTAGTTTGACTGGTCTTAAAAACCAAATATCATAATTAAATCACACACACACACACACACATACATACATACATACATACATACATACATACATACATAGATATATATGATATGTGCATATTTATACATATATTTTGTATCATTTTCCTTGCATATTTAGTGGTTTTCAGACCAATATGTGTGAAAAGATACTGATTTTTATTAATATTTGTGTTTCGCAGGTCGAAAGTCATTAAATCAAATGGGAACAAAAATCGAGGCTAAAGTAACGAGATTTTATGATCCATCCATCTTCCATGAGCGAAAGAAAATTTTGGCGAAAAGTGACTCTACGCGCCCGCGTAGGACTCTCCACGCACCCGCGTGGCTATGTCCAGTAGAGCAACCCACGCACTCACATAGGACATCCCACGCACCCGCGTGTCCACCTTCAGTCAGAGCAAGCCACGCACCCGCGTGAGTTACCTTACGCACCCGCGTGGAGGTTGAGTCAGCTTGGTCCAGTCAAAGCGTCTACGCCCGTGTAGGAAATCCCACGCACCCGCGTGGTAATGTCCAGGCATAGCAAGCCACGCACCCGTGTGACTTACCCTACGCACCTGTGTGCGAGGCCCAGCCCACCAAAATTCTTTTTAAAAACTCTAGCTCGCAGCAGTCGAGGAAGAAGCAATTCAGACCGATTTTGGACGATTTTTGGGCGATTTTACTTACGTTTTTCTTCATTTTTCAAGTAGTTAACCATAGTTTAGCCTAGGGTTTCGATTTTCTCAAGTTTTCAAGCATTCGGTTCAAGTTTTGGAGTTTCATTTCGCACAGATAGCTATGAATTTGGTACACTCGTTCTTAAATTTTCTGATTTCATAATGGTTTTTATTTAAGTTTAATTTCGGTTTTTAGTATGATTAGTGAGTAGTTTTCTTGTTCACCCGCTTGGGATGATGAATTCTATTTATTAATTGGCATGGTTTTGGATTGATTGACAGTTTATGGTTTATATTTACTAGATTTTCGATGTTCTTCATATATTTTTGTTAAAACTCAGATTTTTATCAACCGTTTAGCATTGTTTTGCGAAAATAATTGTTGGTTGAGTCTGCGTTCTTAATAAAAATTAAAACTTTGGATGAAAAATTGATAATTGATTATATTTTCTAGGCATTGTATTGCGATAATGATTTTGTGATGAATTATTGATCCTGAGTGATTCTTGAAGCTATATTGCACACGATTGGTACACTGCCAGCTGTGTAATTTATACTTTGGGTTCATTTTTGTAACAACCTAAACTTTAATTAACAACGATAAACGTGATTAGCATTAATTAACCAACTTAATGTTAATTAATATGTTAAATGTAATTTTAATTACATTAAATTTACATTTATTAGCTATGTAATTTCAATTCAGTTATAAGTTTTATTTATAAAATTTATTATTTAAAAATTAAATGTATAAAAGTTATATGTGATAATTATAGAGTGTGTAATTTAATTTTCATAATTAAATGAAAGAAAGATAAATTAAAGGGGTCAAATGCTAAAAAAAAAATGAAACTTGCAATTTTATAAAAAACCCAAATGTGAGTTTTGCTCACTTTTATTGTTGCAAGAAATTAGATCTCTCTGCTCTCTTACTTCAGCCCACGTCTCCTCCTTCTCACTAAAGTTTTCATCAAGTCTTCATCAAAGAACTTCATAAATTCTTGAATTAAACCAAGAATCAAGACAAATGGATCATCAAAAGCAAACAACAACACCAAGAATCAAGGTAATTTTATCACTTAAATTGTTCTTATGAGTATGTATACGGCTCCTGGAGAATTTCATGAACTCAATATCAGTTTCAAAATAATGAAATCAAACACCATTAAGTGTCAAAAATCTAGAAAATGAGCACATGCATGGCTTTGTTATGAGTTTAATTGAAGTTTTTATCAATTTAAATGCTTAAATTCCAACTTTGAAAACAAAGTTCTGAAACAAGTTATTAGTTTCTGTCCATGACTCCATGCTGTCCAGCTTGTTCTTGCTGTCGTTAATAAAGAAAAACAGAAATGAAAATGTGCAAAGTCTGTGTACGTGTGTTGTCGTATATAGGCAAAAACAACAGACCTTCCTTTTGTTGCTGGAGCTGTCGAAACAAACAAAGAAAAAGAAACAAAAATAAGAAAGAAAAACAGAAAGAAACCAAAAGATCAGTGTGTGCAGGTGTGTTCTGCATGTATACCGAAACCTTATGGTTTCGGTAATTGCAATACCGAAACATGCCCACTGTGTAACATCCTCGAATTCAATTACGGTGATTTAAGAATTATTTAGACGGGTAATTTATAAATAAGTTGAACTATGAACAATGATTAAGTATTTGGGATATTTAAAAGTTTGTTGCTATTTTAAGAAGCTACGAAGTTTGAGAATTAATAATTATTATTATGGAGTATTATGAATTATAAAAGTTAGTAATGATAAATTTAAGAATAAATCAGTATTTTATGGAACCGGTTAAGTTGAGGGGTGAAATGTGCAAAACGGGAAAGATGGGAATAAAAAGGCTAAAAGCCATTCATTTTCCATATTTCACTCTCTCTCTACTTCCTCTCTCTAGAAAACGCTCTCTACTTCTCTCTAGATTATCTCACAAACCGACCGACCGATTATCGAGATTTATACGTCATCGGAAAGATCTCGAGGAGTACTACAACAATCTATGGTTGGATTCTTGATTTCGTACGGATTGAGGTAAGAATCGACCCTTTTAAGTTTATATATCTCGGTTTTGAAAACATGAAATTCGAATTTGTCATTTCTTGCATGAATAAAGCCGATTTTGCTTGAGTTTTAGCTAGAATATGATCGAGTATGCATAATATAATCGAATCTAGACTTGATACTTAACATATTAATGATTTTAGGCTTAGAAATGAAGAATTTAAGTTCTAAAGATGAACAAACTCGAGAATGTCAAGAACACAGTCGAAATGCAAGAACAAACTCGATTTTTGAGCTAAATTCGAGTATAAATTCGAATCTAGCACCAAGGAATTCGAATTTAAGTCCCTAAATTCGAATATGGTTCGAGTTTACCATATGGAGTTCGAGTTTAGTCCTCAAATTCGAAGGAAATTCGAGTTTAACCCCTTAAATTCGAGTTTAATGCCTAAAATTTAAGATCCACTCTCTAAACTCGAATATTTTGAATGAAACACATAAACAACACATAAAATAACAAGAGTTATTCAAAGGATAAGGTGTGAACTTGAGTTAGGATCAAATTTAAGTTACGGTTCGAAATTGGATATGGACCCGAAATGGGGGAAAATATTGCAAAACTTACAAAACTTGGTCTTATGAATTTAAACGGTTTTTGACTCGAGGTATTGTTGCAACTAATTTAACAGGTCCCTTGTGGTGTTGTTTAACCCACAGTGGGGTACTTGGTGGATCCGGTTGAAAGCCCGTGGAAAAAATAATATTACTTGAAGTTTAAAAACGCACCCACTGTGAGTACCTCTGATTTTAACATGTCTACATCTGGTTTATGTTTGCTTCGCCTGCTGAGGCATGTTGTTTCACTTTCGTTTGGCACTCTACTAATTTGCGTATATGTTGATGCACATTCATACTTGTTTCATGTCCGTTTCTTTGTTGTGCATCTTATTGATGGACCTGAGGGTCGCATCTGTACTCCGATGTTACTGTGCTATATGACCAAGAGTTGACACCTCTGTGGTCAGGATAGGCAGTAGGTCATCCCCGATCGTACGTTTGCCTCAGATGGATTGTTTTTCTTATGCCGAGCGTCATCTCGAAGGAGTTGCGGCTCGGGTTTGCGTACTATGTGTACGTGTGGAAGTATACGGTATGCGTTACCGGTGTTACTTCTGGGGGCATCATAAGGATTTGTGGAATGTGTAAAATCATTGGTATTCACTAAGCATTTGCTTACCCTCTCAGTTGTTTATTTTTTTTACAGGAAAAAGGGAAGTCTGCTGCCGGACCTTCTAGTTAGGTTGTCGTGAAGTTCTTGGAAGAATTCTACTACTCAATCAGTAATTATGTTGTTGGACCAATGATATGATATGTTTGGGATGATTGAAATAAACTTTTGAGTATGTAGACTTAGATTTGGTACCTTGTAGCACCGTAGGGTGTTTGACACTGCTGCATTACTTATTTATGTATTTTAATGTTTCCGCATGTAAACCAGGTTATCAGATCATTATGTTATTGTATGACGGTGATTAATCCTGGGTGATATTTAAATGGTGGTTATTGTGACAAGGGTGTCACACGAGATGGTATCAGAGCAGTAGTTTGAGATTCAAGTGTCCGTGAGGTCTTGGTCTCAAACATTAGGTGATGATATGTAGTGGTTTAAGTAATGATCTGAACTAAGATAGGATATGATCTAGTGCTTATAGGAAATTGACTTTCATATGGGACAACATGTGTTGTAATTAACTATGTGATGGGATCACTAAATGAGTTATATGTTTATATTTCAGAACATGTCTGGAGGAGGAATGACGCCACGAGAAACGAGGGAAATGATGCTATCAATGATGGCAGAACAAAACAGAATGATTCAAGATCAGTTTCGGGCTCGAGATGAGGCCAAAGCTAAAAGAAAAGAAGACAAGAGAAAAGAAAAGAGGGAACATGAAAGGAATTATGTTGTGGATAACATAAACCTTAGGAATAAAGTGAAACGTAAAGACAAGGGCAAGGAAAAGATTGATTATGAAACCGGAATAGATGAGAATTACATGAAATATGTAATTAGATCATTCAAGGACTGGCAACCACCAACATTCATTGGATCTCGGAGAATTGAGGAAGAAGAAATGTGGATTACAATTATGGAACAGATCTTTAGGGAGATGAATTGTAAGGATGAGTACAAGGTATTTTTAGCTAAGGATCAGTTGATTGGACAAGCTAAGGAATGGTGGAACTGTTGGAAAAAAGAATTGGGATCCAAGTTGATTGCTTCCTTTAGTTGGGAACAATTCAAGTTGTTGTTTAGTAGGCAATATGGTGAGTCTGATATCCACTACAACAAAACGAGCCTATTGCAACCTTGGCAAAATGTTGCATTAGGCCTCCAAAAAGTTGCATTATGCCTAAAGCAACCTTTTACTTAGAGTTGCATTATGTCCTCTTGCATTAGGTCTAAAGTAACCTTTTAGGTAGAATATGCAACCTTTTTTGAAAGAGTTGCATGTATCATAGAATTGCAACCTTTTTAGAATGCAACCTTTTTTATATTCAAATGCAACCTTTTTATAACCAAATGCAACCTTTTTCACACTCAAATGCAACCTTTTTTCTATCAAATGCAACTTTTTTTCCATCAAATGCAACCTTTATCAAACTCAAATGCAACCTTTTTTATTTTCAAATGCAACTTTTTCACATTTAAATACAACTATATTTAAACTTAAATGCAACCTTTTTTACATTCAAATGCAACTTTTTTATGCTCAAATGCAACCTTTTTTACATTCAAATGCAACTTTTTTATACTCAAATACAAGCTTTTTTACATTCAAATGCAACTTTTTTTATTTTTAAATGCAACATTTATGAATTTAATTACAAAAAGTACAACATTTTAATACACGAATATAATTAATAAGCATCACCAAATCAAAAAATTCGATTACAATAATGAAAATGTATCAAAATCCTTCACCAATTACACAATAATCTAAAAACAATATTCCATATAATAATCGTTAATTATAATGACAAAAGGTATCTAAATCCTCCAAAAAACATCGGTCTTGATATATATATATATATATATATATATATATAGATATCCCAAAACAAAGTTGCCTGTTACACACAAACAATAATACGTAAGTAACTCAAACCACAATAATCAAATTGACGAAATAATTATACTTGTCATGATTGAAATGACATCATACCTTGAACCAAATATAGAAGATAAATCATGCTAGAAACTCATGAACTTGAAGAGGCAATTTTTCCATAAGCTTCTTCACCGCATCTTCTACTAATTTATCTCGCTGGTTCTCAATATCTTCCTTCATAGCTTTTAACTCGGCCTTTTTTCTTTCATGGTCCTCTTCAATCTCTCTTCACAAATCAAGCAAGTCATTTTTTTCAATTTCAAGACTAGCACCTTTGAGTGATGCATCACCACCATCCACACTTTTAATCAACTTGTTGGTCACACCTCTACCATAAAGTCTACGATATCCATCATGCTCCTTGTTCATCACAACCGAAAAAGGATCTACCGAAGCACTTCCATCTTCTAAAGGTTTGTAGTTCTTCATTTGTTCCTTCAATATGAGAAATATTGTCAAAAAAATGGCTACTTGATATCTATAAAAAGACCTACTATGTGATCTCAAAATAAGAACTTACAATTTTATTTGCCGTGTCATCATATGTATCAACATATACACGTCCTTCGGTCCTTTTACGCGTACGCTCAAACATTTGGGTTAAGCTAGGAGCTTCCTTATTTGGGTCATCATTTTTCTACATTTATAACATAAATATCAACAAATGGAATGACAAGGAAAACAAAAATTACAAATGAAAGAAAGGCATTACCATCTCTTCACGAATCCTCGCAAAACTTCTTGGACCGGCTGTGTGATTATTTTTCTGAGACATGCGTAGCTCTTTAGCCCGCAAACAACGCTTCTGCACACACACATTAACAAATACAACTTTAAACATAACATACATCTAATAAAACCCTACTAAATATAAACAAACTCTATAATAAGCCAATTGCCTAGCAAATTACCATCACATCTTTATCATTCCATAACTTCAACAATCGTGAGAAATCATTTTCTGGAATACTTTTAGGTCGATTCTTCCATCTTGTTTTGTTGTCCTTTTGCTCATAGAAGTGTTTTTTCTTAATTCGGCATTTGTACACGCTCCAACAAGACCCAATAGACTTTAAAACCCAAGGTTTAGCATCATCGGGCACAATGTATTTTTCCTTGAGAAGATTTAGTATATACTAAACAAAATCAGAATCTAAACCAAAAAAAAAGAAAGAAAAAAAGTGCTGAAAACCTTACCAAGACATACTCCCACATCTTGTCTTTTTGTGGCACGTTATGCCATGATTTATAAATCAATGGTGCATAATTGTAGTTACGAGCTATTGTGCCCAAAAAACGAGAAAACTGCCCCACTGTGTCCTCCTCGGTTACAGGTCCAATGGGTTGTCCAAATTCATTGCATATGATCACCTCGCGCTCATTGGCACTTCGCACATGTACGCCATGCATCATCGTTGGCCCTCTTTTCTTGGTTTTAGAGATTTCTAAAATCAAACATATATTAGAATATATCAAAGTCTAATGCACATGAAGTCCAACAATATATATCCACAACAGGCCAGCAATATTTAATAAACAGTCCAGCAATATTCTATATATAACGGTCCAACAATATTCTATGAAGTCCATGCTGTCCAATAATCCAATAAACAGTCCATCAATATTCTATATATAACAGTCCAATAATCCATTGCTGATATATATAACAGTCCAGCAACAAATAAAAGGAATATATGTATATATTAGTCTCTGACTGTATATATATAACAGTCCAATAATCCAATAAACCAACATATAAAACCAATATAATGATCTCCCATTGCTGTCCAATATATATATATATATATATATATATATATATATATATATATATATATATATATATATATATATATATATATATAACAGTCCAATATATATACAGTACAGCAACAAATAAAAGATTAGTGCTATAAACCTGAAATTGAAAGCATGCATGTATACATTTGGTTATCAAGTGATTATGTTTGCATTTTTAGAGCTTAAATCCAAAATTTAATTTAAAGTTCTGAGACTTATAAATGTGCTGTCCAGATTGGTTAATTCTGTATTTAGCCGAAAAGATGAGGCCAAGAAGTCCTAAACCTTAAACTAGTTGCTACTGGAAACAAATGAAAACAGAATGAAAATGTGCAGTGTATGCGTGTGCAGCAGCAACCATTCTCTTTAATTCCATATAGAAAGCTAAGATAAAAGTAAATCCCTGATGTGTGTGTGTGTGTGTGTCCATTTAGCATCCTACTACAGCAACAATTATTCAATTATCACAGAATGTATGATGGATTGGGCATGAAAACTAAAAGTAACAGCAACAAGGTTTCACCAATAATTCACCTGTATATATACTCTATATGTACAAAGAATAAAAATCAGCAACAGGGTACATACATTCAAATATATGAGCATTTATGTATTTGTTTGTAATTCTTGGACTGAAAAGAATACAACAGCAGTTTCAGAATCAAAAGAACACAAATCTGAGTACTTTGTGATCAAAAACCACTTAAATGATTACTAAACAATTAGGAATTCATACCCACATGTTTATGTGCAAATTTGTATCCAAATCAAGTAAACAACATGCATAGAAAGTCCATATAGGACTGCTTTGTTGCTGTCA